>VDCT01000289.1:0-44141 GCA_009763385.1 Coix lacryma-jobi var. lacryma-jobi
GTTTTTCCACTGATGCACCGAAAAACTCGTTGTCTAATTTTCCCCAACGGACGCACCCAATCATCCCTGTTTGACCCAAAACTCATGTTTGGTGGGTTTTTGAACTTTCATTTCCGACGGAACGGTGTGGAAAACTCACGCGGGAGGGCCGTTTTACAAAGTCATGCACCGAAAAACTTGCAGTTGAATTTTTCGCAAACGGACGCACTAATCATCTCCGTTTGACCTAAAACTCTTGTTTATGGGTTTTTGGCAATTTCATTTCCGATGGAATGGTGCGTAAAAACTCGCGCGGAGGGCCGTTTTACCGAATGATGCACCAAAAACTCAGTTGAATTTTTCGCAACAGACGCACCACAATCATCTCCGGTTGACCCAAAACTCTTGTTTGTGGGTTTTTGGCAATTTCATTTCGACAGAACGGTGCGACAAAACTCGCACGGTATGGCCATTTTTTCCACTGATGCACCGAAAACTCGTTGTTGAATTTTTCCAACGGACGCACCCAATCATCCCTGTTTGACCCAAAAATCATGTTTGGTGGGTTTTTGAAACTTTCATTTCCGACGGAACGGTGTGGAAAACTCACGCGGGAGGGCCGTTTTGCAAAGTCATGCACCGAAAAACTCGCAGTTGAATTTTTCGCAAACGGACGCACCTAATCATCTCCGTTTGACCTAAAACGCGTGTTTATGGGTTTTTGGCAATGTTCATGTTCCGATGGAATGGTGCGTAAAAATCGCGCGGGAGGGCCGTTTGAAATTACCCAATGATGCACACAAAAAAAATCAGTTGAATTTTTCGCGAAACCGCACCCAGCCATCTCTCGGTTGACCCAGAAACCCTTGTTTGTGGGAGTTTGGCACTTTCATTTCCGACGAACGGTGCGACAAAACTCGTGCGGGAGGACCGTTTTACCGAATGATGCACCAAAAGACTCAGTTGAATTTTTCGCAACAGACGCACCCATCATCTCCGGTCGCCCAAAACTCTAGTTTGTGGGTTTGTTGGCAATTTCATTTCCGACAGAACGGCGTGACAAAACTCGCACGGTATGGCCATTTTTTCCACTGATGCACCAAAAAACTCGTTGTTCAATTTTTCCCAACGAACGCACCCAATCATCCCTGTCTGACCCAAAACTCATGTTTGGTTGGGTTTTGAAACTTTCATTATCCGACAGAACGGTGTGGAAAAACTCACCCGGGAGGGCCGTTTTACCCAGTCATGGCACCGAAAAACTCGCAGTTGAATTTTTCACAAACTGACGCACCTAATCATCTCCGTTTGACCTAAAACTCTTGTTTATGGTTTTTTGGGCACTTTCATTTCCGATGGAACGGTGCGTAAAAACTCGCGCAGGAGGGCCGTTTTAACCCAATGATGCACCGAAAAAATCAGTTGAATTTTTTGCAACAGACGCACCCAATCATCTCTGGTTGACCCAAAACTCATGTTTCTGGGTTTTTGGCACTTTCATTTCTGACGGAACGGTGCGACAAAACTCGTGCGGGAGGGCCATTTTACCCAATGATGAACCGAAAAACTCATTTGAATATTTTGCAACAGACGCAACCAATCATCTCCGGTTGACCCAAAACTCATGTTTGTGGGTTTTTGGCACTTTCATTTGTGACGGAACGGTGCGACAAAACTCGTGCAAGAGGGCCGTTTTACCCAATGATGCACCGAAAAACTCAGTTGAATTTTTTGCAACAGACGCAACCCAATCATCCCCGATTGACCCAAAACTTTGTTGTGGGTTTTTGACACTTTCATTTTCGACGGAACGGTGCGACAAAACTCGTGCGGGAGGGCCGTTTTACCGAATGATGCACCAAAAAAACTCAGTAAAATTTTTCGCAACAGACGCACCCAATCATCTCTGGTTGACCCAAAACTCTTGTTTGTGGGTTTTGGCACTTTCATTTCCGACAGAACGGTGCGGCAAAACTCGCACAGTGTGGCCATTTTTCCATTGATGCACCGAAAACTCGCTGTTGAATTTTTCCCAACGGACGCACCCAATCATCCCTGTTTGACCCAAAACTCATGTTTGGTCGGAGTTTGAAACTTTCATTTCCGACGGAATGGTGTGGAAAAACTCACGCCGGAGGGCCATTTTACCGAATCATGCACCGAAAAACTCGCAGTTGAATTTTTCGCAAACGGACGCACCTAATCATCTCCATTTGACCTAAAACTCAAGTTTGGTGGATTTTGGCACTTTCATTTCCGACGGAACGGTGCGTAAAAACTCGCGCGGGAGGGCCGTTTTACCAATGATGCACCAAAAAACTCAATTTTTTTGCAACAGACGCACCCAATCATCTCAGGTTGACCCAAAACTCTTGTTTGTGTGTTTTTGGCACTTTCATTTCCGACGGAACGGTGCGACAAAACTCGTGCGGGAGGGCCATTTTACTCAATGATGCACCGAATAACTCAGTTGAATTTTTTGCAATGGACGCACTCAATCTTCGCCGGTTGACCCAAAACTCATGTTTGTGGGTTTTTGGCACTTTCATTTCTGACGGAACGGTGCGACAAAACTCGTGCGGGAGAGCCGTTTTACCCAATGATGCACCAAAAAACTCAGTTGAATTTTTCGCAACAGACGCACCCAATCATCTCCGGTCGACCCAAAAATCTAGTTTGTGGGTTTTTGGCAATTTCATTTCTGACAGAACGGTGCGACAAAACTCGCACGGTATGGCCGTTTTTTCCACTGATGCACCGAAAAACTCGTTGTTGAATTTTTCCCAATGGACGCACCCAATCATCCCTGTTTGACCCAAAACTCATGTTTGGTGGGTTTTTGAAACTTTCATTTCCGACGGAACGGTGTGGAAAAACTCACGCGGGAGGGCCGTTTTACCCAGTCATGCACCGAAAAACTCGCAGTAGAATTTTTCGCAAACGGACGCACCTAATCATCTCCGTTTGACCTAAAACTCTTGTTTATGGGTTTTTGGCACTTTCATTTCCGATGGAACGGTGCGTAAAAACTCGCGCGGGAGGGTCGTTTTACCCAATGATGCACCGAAAAAATCAGTTGAATTTTTTGCAACAGACGCACCCAATCATCTCCGGTTGACCCAAAACTCATGTTTCTGGGTTTTTGGCACTTTCATTTCTGTCAGAACGGTGCGACAAAACTCGTGCGGAAGGGCCGTTTTACCCAATGACGAACCGAAAAACTCATTTGAATATTTTACAACAGACGCACCCAATCATCTCCGGTTGACCCAAAACTCTTATCTGTGGGTTTTTGGCACTTTCATTTCCGACGGAACGGTGCGACAAAACTCGTGCGGGAGGGCCATTTTACCCAATGATGCACCGAATAACTCAGTTGAATTTTTTGTAATGGACGCACTCAATCATCTCCGGTTGACCCAAAACTCATGTTTGTGGGTTTTTGGCACTTTCATTTGTGACGGAACGGTGCGACAAAACTCATGCAAGAGGGCTGTTTTACCCAATGATGCACCAAAAAACTCAGTTGAATTTTTTGCAACAGACGCACCCAATCATCCCCGATTGACACAAAACTCTTGTTTGTGGGTTTTTGACACTTTCATTTCTGACGAAACGGTGCGACAAAACTCGTGCGGGAGGGTCGTTTTACCCAATGATGCACCAAAAAACTCAGTTGATTTTTTTGCAACAGACGCACCCAATCATCTCCGGTTGACCCAAAACTCTTGTTTGTGGGTTTTTGGCACTTTCATTTCCGACGGAACGGTGCGACAAAACTCATGCGGGAGGGCCGTTTTACCCAATGATGCACCGAATAACTCAGTTGAATTTTTTGTAATGGGCGCACTCAATCATCTCCGGTTGACCCAAAACTCATGTTTGTGGGTTTTTGGCACTTTCATTTGTGACGGAACGGTGCGACAAAACTCGTGCAAAAGGGCCGTTTTACCTAATGATGCACCGAAAAACTCAGTTGAATTTTTTGCAACAGACGCACCCAATCATCCCCGATTGACCCAAAACTTTTGTTTGTGGGTTTTTGACACTTTCATTTTCGACGGAACGGTGCGACAAAACTCGTGCGGGAGGGCCGTTTTACCGAATGATGCACCAAAAAACTCAGTTGATTTTTTCGCAACAGATGCACCCAATCATCTCCGGTCGACCCAAAACTCTAGTTTGTGGGTTTTTGGCACTTTCATTTCCGACGGAACGGTGCGACAAAACTCGTGCGGAGGGCCGTTTTACCGAATGATGCACCAAAAAACTCAGTTGAATTTTTCGCAACAGACGCACCCAATCATACCTGTTTGACCCAAAACTCATGTTTGGTCTGTTTTTGAAACTTTCATTTCCGACAGAACGGTGTGGAAAAAACTCACGCGGGAGGGCCGTTTTACCGACTCATGCACCGAAAAACTCGCAGTTGAATTTTTCGCAAACGGACGCACCTAATCATCTCCATTTGACCTAAAACTCAAGTTTGGTGGATTTTTGGCACTTTCATTTCCTACGGAACGGTGCGTAAAAACTCGCGCGGGAGGGCCGTTTTACCAATGATGCACCAAAAAACTCAATTTTTTTGCAACAGACGCACCCAATCATCTCAGGTTGACCCAAAACTCTTGTTTGTGTGTTTTTGGCACTTTCATTTCCGACGGAACGGTGCGACAAAACTCGTGCGGGAGGGCCATTTTACTCAATGATGCACCGAATAACTCAGTTGAATTTTTTGCAATGGACGCACTCAATCTTCGCCGGTTGACCCAAAACTCATGTTTGTGGGTTTTTGGCACTTTCATTTCTGACGGAACGGTGCGACAAAACTCGTGCGGGAGAGCCGTTTTACCCAATGATGCACCAAAAAACTCAGTTGAATTTTTCGCAACAGACGCACCCAATCATCTCCGGTCGACCCAAAAATCTAGTTTGTGGGTTTTTGGCAATTTCATTTCTGACAGAACGGTGCGACAAAACTCGCACGGTATGGCCGTTTTTTCCACTGATGCACCGAAAAACTCGTTGTTGAATTTTTCCCAATGGACGCACCCAATCATCCCTGTTTGACCCAAAACTCATGTTTGGTGGGTTTTTGAAACTTTCATTTCCGACGGAACGGTGTGGAAAAACTCACGCGGGAGGGCCATTTTACCCAGTCATGCACCGAAAAACTCGCAGTAGAATTTTTCGCAAACGGACGCACCTAATCATCTCCGTTTGACCTAAAACTCTTGTTTATGGGTTTTTGGCACTTTCATTTCCGATGGAACGGTGCGTAAAAACTCGCGCGGGAGGGTCGTTTTACCCAATGATGCACCGAAAAAATCAGTTGAATTTTTTGCAACAGACGCACCCAATCATCTCCGGTTGACCCAAAACTCATGTTTCTGGGTTTTTGGCACTTTCATTTCTGACAGAACGGTGCGACAAAACTCGTGCGGAAGGGCCGTTTTACCCAATGACGAACCGAAAAACTCATTTGAATATTTTACAACAGACGCACCCAATCATCTCCGGTTGACCCAAAACTCTTATCTGTGGGTTTTTGGCACTTTCATTTCCGACGGAACGGTGCGACAAAACTCGTGCGGGAGGGCCATTTTACCCAATGATGCACCGAATAACTCAGTTGAATTTTTTGTAATGGACGCACTCAATCATCTCCGGTTGACCCAAAACTCATGTTTGTGGGTTTTTGGCACTTTCATTTGTGACGGAACGGTGCGACAAAACTCATGCAAGAGGGCTGTTTTACCCAATGATGCACCAAAAAACTCAGTTGAATTTTTTGCAACAGACGCACCCAATCATCCCCGATTGACACAAAACTCTTGTTTGTGGGTTTTTGACACTTTCATTTCTGACGAAACGGTGCGACAAAACTCGTGCGGGAGGGCCGTTTTACCCAATGATGCACCAAAAAACTCAGTTGATTTTTTTGCAACAGACGCACCCAATCATCTCCGGTTGACCCAAAACTCTTGTTTGTGGGTTTTTGGCACTTTCATTTCCGACGGAACGGTGCGACAAAACTCATGCGGGAGGGCCGTTTTACCCAATGATGCACCGAATAACTCAGTTGAATTTTTTGTAATGGGCGCACTCAATCATCTCCGGTTGACCCAAAACTCATGTTTGTGGGTTTTTGGCACTTTCATTTGTGACGGAACGGTGCGACAAAACTCGTGCAAGAGGGCCGTTTTACCCAATGATGCACCGAAAAACTCAGTTGAATTTTTTGCAACAGACGCACCCAATCATCTCCGGTTGACCCAAAGCTCATGTTTCTGGGTTTTTGGCACTTTCATTTCTGACGGAATGGTGCGACAAAACTCGTGCGGTAGGGCCGTTTTACCCAATGATGAACCGAAAAACTCATTTGAATATTTTGCAACAGACGCACCCAATCATCTCCGGTTGACCCAAAACTCTTGTCTGTGGGTTTTTGGCACTTTCATTTCCGACGGAACGGTGCGACAAAACTCGTGCGGGAGGGCCATTTTACCTAATGATGAACCGAAAAACTAATTTGATTATTTTGCAATAGACGCAACCAATCATCTCCGGTTGACACAAAACTCTTGTCTGTGGGTTTTTGGCACTTTCATTTCTGACGGAACGGTGCGACAAAACTCCTGCGGGAGGGCCGTTTTACCCAATGATGCACCAAATAACTCAGTTGAATTTTTTGCAATGGACGCACTCAATCATCTCTGGTTGACCCAAAACTCATGTTTGTGGGTTTTTGACACTTTCATTTCCGACGAAACGGTGCGTAAAAACTCGCGCGGGAGGGCCGTTTTACCCAATGATGCACCAAAAAACTCAGTTGATTTTTTTGCAACAGACGCACGCAATCATCTCCGGTTGACCCAAAACTCTTGTTTGTGGGTTTTTGGCACTTTCATTTCCGACGGAACGGTGCGACAAAACTCGTGCGGGAGGGCCGTTTTACCCAATGATGCATCGAATAACTCAGTTGAATTTTTTGCAATGGACGCACTCAATCATCTCCGGTTGACCCAAAACTCATGTTTGTGGGTTTTTGGTACTTTCATTTCTGACGGAACGGTGCGACAAAACTCGTACGGGAGGGCCGTTTTACCCAATGATGCACCAAAAAACTTAGTTGAATTTTTTGCAAGAGACGCACCCAATCATCCCCTGTTGACCCAAAACTCTTGTTTGTGGGTTTTTGGCACTTTCATTTCCGACGGAACGGTGCGACAAAACTCGTGCGGGAGGGCCATTTTACCGAATGATGCACCAAAAAATTCAGTTGAATTTTTCGCAACAGACGCACCCAATCATCTCCGGTCGACCCAAAACTCTAGTTTGTGGGTTTTTGGCAATTTCATTTCTGACAGAACGGTGCGACAAAACACGCACGGTATGGCCGTTTTTTCCACTGATGCACCGAAAAACTCGTTGTCTAATTTTCCCCAACGGACGCACCCAATCATCCCTGTTTGACCCAAAACTCATGTTTGGTGGGTTTTTGAAACTTTCATTTCCGACGGAACGGTGTGGAAAAACTCACGCGGGAGGGCCGTTTTACAAAGTCATGCACCGAAAAACTCGCAGTTGAATTTTTCGCAAACGGACGCACCTAATCATCTCCGTTTGACCTAAAACTCTTGTTTATGGGTTTTTGGCAATTTCATTTCCGATGGAATGGTGCGTAAAAACTCGCGCGGGAGGGCCGTTTTACCGAATGATGCACCAAAAAACTCAGTTGAATTTTTCGCAACAGACGCACCCAATCATCTCCGGTTGACCCAAAACTCTTGTTTGTGGGTTTTTGGCAATTTCATTTCCGACAGAACGGTGCGACAAAACTCGCACGGTATGGCCATTTTTTCCACTGATGCACCGAAAAACTCGTTGTTGAATTTTTCCCAACGGACGCACCCAATCATCCCTGTTTGACCCAAAACTCATGTTTGGTGGGTTTTTGAAACTTTCATTTCCGACGGAACGGTGTGGAAAAACTCACGCGGGAGGGCCGTTTTGCAAAGTCATGCACCGAAAAACTCGCAGTTGAATTTTTCGCAAACGGACGCACCTAATCATCTCCGTTTGACCTAAAACTCTTGTTTATGGGTTTTTGGCAATTTCATTTCCGATGGAATGGTGCGTAAAAACTCGCGCGGGAGGGCCGTTTTACCCAATGATGCACCAAAAAAATCAGTTGAATTTTTCGCAACAGACGCACCCAATCATCTCCGGTTGACCCAAAACTCTTGTTTGTGGGATTTTGGCACTTTCATTTCCGACGAAACGGTGCGACAAAACTCGTGCGGGAGGACCGTTTTACCGAATGATGCACCAAAAAACTCAGTTGAATTTTTCGCAACAGACGCACCCAATCATCTCCGGTCGACCCAAAACTCTAGTTTGTGGGTTTTTGGCAATTTCATTTCCGACAGAACGGCGTGACAAAACTCGCACGGTATGGCCATTTTTTCCACTGATGCACCAAAAAACTCGTTGTTCAATTTTTCCCAACGGACGCACCCAATCATCCCTGTCTGACCCAAAACTCATGTTTGGTGGGTTTTTGAAACTTTCATTTCCGACAGAACGGTGTGGAAAAACTCACCCGGGAGGGCCGTTTTACCCAGTCATGCACCGAAAAACTCGCAGTTGAATTTTTCACAAACTGACGCACCTAATCATCTCCGTTTGACCTAAAACTCTTGTTTATGGTTTTTTGGCACTTTCATTTCCGATGGAACGGTGCGTAAAAACTCGCGCAGGAGGGCCGTTTTACCCAATGATGCACCGAAAAAATCAGTTGAATTTTTTGCAACAGACGCACCCAATCATCTCTGGTTGACCCAAAACTCATGTTTCTGGGTTTTTGGCACTTTCATTTCTGACGGAACGGTGCGACAAAACTCGTGCGGGAGGGCCATTTTACCCAATGATGAACCGAAAAACTCATTTGAATATTTTGCAACAGACGCAACCAATCATCTCCGGTTGACCCAAAACTCTTGTCTGTGGGTTTTTGGCACTTTCATTTCTGACGGAACGGTGCGACAAAACTCGTGCGGGAGGGCCGTTTTACCCAATGATGCACCAAATAACTCAGTTGAATTTTTTGCAATGGACGCACTCAATCATCTCTGGTTGACCCAAAACTCATGTTTGTGGGTTTTTGGCACTTTCATTTCCGACGGAATGGTGCGTAAAAACTCGCGCGGGAGGGCCGTTTTACCCAATGATGCACCAAAAAACTCAGTTGATTTTTTTGCAACAGACGCACGCAATCATCTCCGGTTGACCCAAAACTCTTGTTTGTGGGTTTTTGGCACTTTCATTTCCGACGGAACGGTGCGACAAAACTCGTGCGGGAGGGCCGTTTTACCCAATGATGCATCGAATAACTCAGTTGAATTTTTTGCAATGGACGTACTCAATCATCTCCGGTTGACCCAAAACTCATGTTTGTGGGTTTTTTGTACTTTCATTTCTGACAGAATGGTGCGACAAAACTCGTACGGGAGGGCCGTTTTACCCAATGATACACCAAAAAACTCAGTTGAATTTTTTGCAAGAGACTCACCCAATCATCCCCTGTTGACCCAAAACTCTTGTTTTTGGGTTTTTGGCACTTTCATTTCCGACGGAACGGTGCGACAAAACTCGTGTGGGAGGGCCGTTTTACCGAATGATGCACCAAAAGACTCAATTGAATTTTTCGCAACAGACGCACCCAATCATCTCCGGTCGACCCAAAACTCTAGTTTGTGGTTTTTTGGCAATTTCATTTCCGACAGAACGGTGCGACAAAACTCGCACGGTATGGCCGTTTTTTCCACTGATGCACCGAAAAACTCGTTGAATTTTTCCCAACGGACGCACCCAATCATCCCTGTTTGACCCAAAACTCATGTTTGGTGGGTTTTTGAAACTTTCATTTCCGACAGAACGGTGTGGAAAAACTCACGCGGGAGGGCCGTTTTACCCAGTCATGCACCGAAAAACTCGCAGTTGAATTTTTCGCAAACGGACGCACCTAATCATCTCCGGTTGACCCAAAACTCATGTTTCTGGGTTTTTGGCACTTTCATTTCTGACAGAACGGTGCGACAAAACTCGTGCGGAAGGGCCGTTTTACCCAATGACGAACCAAAAAAATCAGTTGAATTTTTTGCAACAGACGCACCCAATCATCTCTGGTTGACCCAAAACTCATGTTTCTGGGTTTTTGGCACTTTCATTTCTGACAGAACGGTGCGACAAAACTCGTGCGGAAGGGCCGTTTTACCCAATGACGAACCGAAAAACTCATTTGAATATTTTACAACAGACGCACCCAATCATCTCCGGTTGACCCAAAACTCTTATCTGTGGGTTTTTGGCACTTTCATTTCCGACGGAACGGTGCGACAAAACTCATGCGGGAGGGCCGTTTTACCCAATGATGCACCGAATAACTCAGTTGAATTTTTTGTAATGGGCGCACTCAATCATCTCCGGTTGACCCAAAACTCATGTTTGTGGGTTTTTGGCACTTTCATTTGTGACGGAACGGTGCGACAAAACTCGTGCAAGAGGGCCGTTTTACCCAATGATGCACCGAAAAACTCAGTTGAATTTTTTGCAACAGACGCACCCAATCATCCCCGATTGACCCAAAACTTTTGTTTGTGGGTTTTTGACACTTTCATTTTCGACGGAACGGTGCGACAAAACTCGTGCGGGAGGGCCGTTTTACCGAATGATGCACCAAAAAACTCAGTAAAATTTTTCGCAACAGACGCACCCAATCATCTCTGGTTGACCCAAAACTCTTGTTTGTGGGTTTTTGGCACTTTCATTTCCGACAGAACGGTGCGGCAAAACTCGCACAGTGTGGCCATTTTTTCCATTGATGCACCGAAAAACTCGCTGTTGAATTTTTCCCAACGGACGCACCCAATCATCCCTGTTTGACCCAAAACTCATGTTTGGTCGGAGTTTGAAACTTTCATTTCCGACGGAATGGTGTGGAAAAACTCACGCCGGAGGGCCATTTTACCGAATCATGCACCGAAAAACTCGCAGTTGAATTTTTCGCAAACGGACGCACCTAATCATCTCCATTTGACCTAAAACTCAAGTTTGGTGGATTTTTGGCACTTTCATTTCCGACGGAACGGTGCGTAAAAACTCGCGCGGGAGGGCCGTTTTACCAATGATGCACCAAAAAACTCAATTTTTTTGCAACAGACGCACCCAATCATCTCAGGTTGACCCAAAACTCTTGTTTGTGTGTTTTTGGCACTTTCATTTCCGACGGAACGGTGCGACAAAACTCGTGCGGGAGGGCCATTTTACTCAATGATGCACCGAATAACTCAGTTGAATTTTTTGCAATGGACGCACTCAATCTTCGCCGGTTGACCCAAAACTCATGTTTGTGGGTTTTTGGCACTTTCATTTCTGACGGAACGGTGCGACAAAACTCGTGCGGGAGAGCCGTTTTACCCAATGATGCACCAAAAAACTCAGTTGAATTTTTCGCAACAGACGCACCCAATCATCTCCGGTCGACCCAAAAATCTAGTTTGTGGGTTTTTGGCAATTTCATTTGTGACAGAACGGTGCGACAAAACTCGCACGGTATGGCCGTTTTTTCCACTGATGCACCGAAAAACTCGTTGTTGAATTTTTCCCAATGGACGCACCCAATCATCCCTGTTTGACCCAAAACTCATGTTTGGTGGGTTTTTGAAACTTTCATTTCCGACGGAACGGTGTGGAAAAACTCACGCGGGAGGGCCGTTTTACCCAGTCATGCACCGAAAAACTCGCAGTAGAATTTTTCGCAAACGGACGCACCTAATCATCTCCGTTTGACCTAAAACTCTTGTTTATGGGTTTTTGGCACTTTCATTTCCGATGGAACGGTGCGTAAAAACTCGCGCGGGAGGGTCGTTTTACCCAATGATGCACCGAAAAAATCAGTTGAATTTTTTGCAACAGACGCACCCAATCATCTCCGGTTGACCCAAAACTCATGTTTCTGGGTTTTTGGCACTTTCATTTCTGTACAGAACGGTGCGACAAAACTCGTGCGGAAGGGCCGTTTTACCCAATGACGAACCGAAAAACTCATTTGAATATTTTACAACAGACGCACCCAATCATCTCCGGTTGACCCAAAACTCTTATCTGTGGGTTTTTGGCACTTTCATTTCCGACGGAACGGTGCGACAAAACTCGTGCGGGAGGGCCATTTTACCCAATGATGCACCGAATAACTCAGTTGAATTTTTTGTAATGGACGCACTCAATCATCTCCGGTTGACCCAAAACTCATGTTTGTGGGTTTTTGGCACTTTCATTTGTGACGGAACGGTGCGACAAAACTCATGCAAGAGGGCTGTTTTACCCAATGATGCACCAAAAAACTCAGTTGAATTTTTTGCAACAGACGCACCCAATCATCCCCGATTGACACAAAACTCTTGTTTGTGGGTTTTTGACACTTTCATTTCTGACGAAACGGTGCGACAAAACTCGTGCGGGAGGGCCGTTTTACCCAATGATGCACCAAAAAACTCAGTTGATTTTTTTGCAACAGACGCACCCAATCATCTCCGGTTGACCCAAAACTCTTGTTTGTGGGTTTTTGGCACTTTCATTTCCGACGGAACGGTGCGACAAAACTCATGCGGGAGGGCCGTTTTACCCAATGATGCACCGAATAACTCAGTTGAATTTTTTGTAATCGGCGCACTCAATCATCTCCGGTTGACCCAAAACTCATGTTTGTGGGTTTTTGGCACTTTCATTTGTGACGGAACGGTGCGACAAAACTCGTGCAAGAGGGCCGTTTTACCCAATGATGCACCGAAAAACTCAGTTGAATTTTTTGCAACAGACGCACCCAATCATCCCCGATTGACCCAAAACTTTTGTTTGTGGGTTTTTGACACTTTCATTTTCGACGGAACGGTGCGACAAAACTCGTGCGGGAGGGCCGTTTTACCGAATGATGCACCAAAAAACTCAGTAAATTTTTTCGCAACAGACGCACCCAATCATCTCCTGGTTGACCCAAAACTCTTGTTTGTGGGTTTTTGGCACTTTCATTTCCGACAGAACGGTGCGGACAAAACTCGCACGGAGTGGCCAGTTTTCCGATTGATGCACCAAAAAACTCGCTGTTGAATTTTTCGCAACGGACGCACCCAATCATCCCTGTTTGACCCAAAACTCATGTTTGGTCGGTTTTGAAACTTTCATTTCCGACGGAATGGTGTGGAAAAACTCACGCGGGAGGGCCAGTTTTACCGAATCATGCACCGAAAAACTCGCAGTTGAATTTTTCGCAAACGGACGCACCTAATCATCTCCATTTGACCTAAACTCAAGTTTGGTGGATTTTTGGCACTTTCATTTCCTACGGAACGGTGCGTAAAAACTCGCGCGGGAGGGCCGTTTTACCAATGATGCACCAAAAAACTCAATTTTTTTGCAACAGACGCACCCAATCATCTCAGGTTGACCCAAAACTCTTGTTTGTGTGTTTTTGGCACTTTCATTTCCGACGGAACGGTGCGACAAAACTCGTGCGGGAGGGCCATTTTACTCAATGATGCACCGAATAACTCAGTTGAATTTTTTGCAATGGACGCACTCAATCTTCGCCGGTTGACCCAAAACTCATGTTTGTGGGTTTTTGGCACTTTCATTTCTGACGGAACGGTGCGACAAAACTCGTGCGGGAGAGCCGTTTTACCCAATGATGCACCAAAAAACTCAGTTGAATTTTTCGCAACAGACGCACCCAATCATCTCCGGTCGACCCAAAAATCTAGTTTGTGGGTTTTTGGCAATTTCATTTCTGACAGAACGGTGCGACAAAACTCGCACGGTATGGCCGTTTTTTCCACTGATGCACCGAAAAACTCGTTGTTGAATTTTTCCCAATGGACGCACCCAATCATCCCTGTTTGACCCAAAACTCATGTTTGGTGGGTTTTTGAAACTTTCATTTCCGACGGAACGGTGTGGAAAAACTCACGCGGGAGGGCCATTTTACCCAGTCATGCACCGAAAAACTCGCAGTAGAATTTTTCGCAAACGGACGCACCTAATCATCTCCGTTTGACCTAAAACTCTTGTTTATGGGTTTTTGGCACTTTCATTTCCGATGGAACGGTGCGTAAAAACTCGCGCGGGAGGGTCGTTTTACCCAATGATGCACCGAAAAAATCAGTTGAATTTTTTGCAACAGACGCACCCAATCATCTCCGGTTGACCCAAAACTCATGTTTCTGGGTTTTTGGCACTTTCATTTCTGACAGAACGGTGCGACAAAACTCGTGCGGAAGGGCCAGTTTTACCCAATGACGAACCGAAAAACTCATTTGAATATTTTACAACAGACGCACCCAATCATCTCCGGTTGACCCAAAACTCTTATCTGTGGGTTTTTGGCACTTTCATTTCCGACGGAACGGTGCGACAAAACTCGTGCGGGAGGGCCATTTTACCCAATGATGCACCGAATAACTCAGTTGAATTTTTGTAATGGACGCACTCAATCATCTCCGGTTGACCCAAAACTCATGTTTGTGGGTTTTTGGCACTTTCATTTGTGACGGAACGGTGCGACAAAACTCATGCAAGAGGGCTGTTTTACCCAATGATGCACCAAAAAACTCAGTTGAATTTTTTGCAACAGACGCACCCAATCATCCCCGATTGACACAAAACTCTTGTTTGTGGGTTTTTGACACTTTCATTTCTGACGAAACGGTGCGACAAAACTCGTGCGGGAGGGCCGTTTTACCCAATGATGCACCAAAAAACTCAGTTGATTTTTTTGCAACAGACGCACCCAATCATCTCCGGTTGACCCAAAACTCTTGTTTGTGGGTTTTTGGCACTTTCATTTCCGACGGAACGGTGCGACAAAACTCATGCGGGAGGGCCGTTTTACCCAATGATGCACCGAATAACTCAGTTGAATTTTTTGTAATCGGCGCACTCAATCATCTCCGGTTGACCCAAAACTCATGTTTGTGGGTTTTTGGCACTTTCATTTGTGACGGAACGGTGCGACAAAACTCGTGCAAGAGGGCCGTTTTACCCAATGATGCACCGAAAAACTCAGTTGAATTTTTTGCAACAGACGCACCCAATCATCTCCGGTTGACCCAAAGCTCATGTTTTGGGTTTTTGGCACTTTCATTTCTGACGGAATGGTGCGACAAAACTCGTGCGGTAGGGCCGTTTTACCCAATGATGAACCGAAAAACTCATTTGAATATTTTGCAACAGACGCACCCAATCATCTCCGGTTGACCCAAAACTCTTGTCTGTGGGTTTTTGGCACTTTCATTTCCGACGGAACGGTGCGACAAAACTCGTGCGGGAGGGCCATTTTACCTAATGATGAACCGAAAAACTAATTTGATATTTTGCAATAGACGCAACCAATCATCTCCGGTTGACACAAACTCTTGTCTGTGGGTTTTTGGCACTTTCATTTCTGACGGAACGGTGCGACAAAACTCCTGCGGGAGGGCCGTTTTACCCAATGATGCACCAAATAACTCAGTTGAATTTTTTGCAATGGACGCACTCAATCATCTCTGGTTGACCCAAAACTCATGTTTGTGGGTTTTTGACACTTTCATTTCCGACGGAACGGTGCGTAAAAAACTCGCGCGGGAGGGCCGTTTTACCCAATGATGCACCAAAAACTCAGTTGATTTTTTTTGCAACAGACGCACGCAATCATCTCCGGTTGACCCAAACTCTTGTTTGTGGTTTTTGGCACTTTCATTTCCGACGGAACGGTGCGACAAAACTCGTGCGGGAGGGCCGTTTTACCCAATGATGCATCGAATAACTCAGTTGAATTTTTGCAATGGACGCACTCAATCATCTCCGGTTGACCCAAAACTCATGTTTGTGGGTTTTTGGTACTTTCATTTCTGACGGAACGGTGCGACAAAACTCGTACGGGAGGGCCGTTTTACCCAATGATGCACCAAAAAACTTAGTTGAATTTTTGCAAGAGACGCACCCAATCATCCCCTGTTGACCCAAAACTCTTGTTTGTGGGTTTTGGCACTTTCATTTCCGACGGAACGGTGCGACAAAACTCGTGCGGGAGGGCCATTTTACCGAATGATGCACCAAAAATTCAGTTGAATTTTTCGCAACAGACGCACCCAATCATCTCCGGTCGACCCAAAACTCTAGTTTGTGGGTTTTTGGCAATTTCATTTCTGACAGAACGGTGCGACAAAACACGCACGGTATGGCCGTTTTTTCCACTGATGCACCGAAAAACTCGTTGTCTAATTTTCCCCAACGGACGCACCCAATCATCCCTGTTTGACCCAAAACTCATGTTTGGTGGGTTTTTGAAACTTTCATTTCCGACGGAACGGTGTGGAAAAACTCACGCGGGAGGGCCGTTTTACAAAGTCATGCACCGAAAAACTCGCAGTTGAATTTTTCGCAAACGGACGCACCTAATCATCTCCGTTTGACCTAAAACTCTTGTTTATGGGTTTTTGGCAATTTCATTTCCGATGGAATGGTGCGTAAAAACTCGCGCGGGAGGGCCGTTTTACCGAATGATGCACCAAAAAACTCAGTTGAATTTTTCGCAACAGACGCACCCAATCATCTCCGGTTGACCCAAAACTCTTGTTTGTGGGTTTTTGGCAATTTCATTTCCGACAGAACGGTGCGACAAAACTCGCACGGTATGGCCATTTTTTCCACTGATGCACCGAAAAACTCGTTGTTGAATTTTTCCCAACGGACGCACCCAATCATCCCTGTTTGACCCAAAACTCATGTTTGGTGGGTTTTTGAAACTTTCATTTCCGACGGAACGGTGTGGAAAAACTCACGCGGGAGGGCCGTTTTGCAAAGTCATGCACCGAAAAACTCGCAGTTGAATTTTTCGCAAACGGACGCACCTAATCATCTCCGTTTGACCTAAACTCTTGTTTATGGGTTTTTGGCAATTTCATTTCCGATGGAATGGTGCGTAAAAACTCGCGCGGGAGGGCCGTTTACCCAATGATGCACCAAAAAAATCAGTTGAATTTTTCGCAACAGACGCACCCAATCATCTCCGGTTGACCCAAAACTCTTGTTTGTGGGATTTTGGCACTTTCATTTCCGACGAAACGGTGCGACAAAACTCGTGCGGGAGGACCGTTTTACCGAATGATGCACCAAAAAACTCAGTTGAATTTTTCGCAACAGACGCACCCAATCATCTCCGGTCGACCCAAAACTCTAGTTTGTGGGTTTTTGGCAATTTCATTTCCGACAGAACGGCGTGACAAAACTCGCACGGTATGGCCATTTTTTCCACTGATGCACCAAAAAACTCGTTGTTCAATTTTTCCCAACGGACGCACCCAATCATCCCTGTCTGACCCAAAACTCATGTTTGGTGGGTTTTTGAAACTTTCATTTCCGACAGAACGGTGTGGAAAAACTCACCCGGGAGGGCCGTTTTACCCAGTCATGCACCGAAAAACTCGCAGTTGAATTTTTCACAAACTGACGCACCTAATCATCTCCGTTTGACCTAAAACTCTTGTTTATGGTTTTTTGGCACTTTCATTTCCGATGGAACGGTGCGTAAAAACTCGCGCAGGAGGGCCGTTTTACCCAATGATGCACCGAAAAAATCAGTTGAATTTTTTGCAACAGACGCACCCAATCATCTCTGGTTGACCCAAAACTCATGTTTCTGGGTTTTTGGCACTTTCATTTCTGACGGAACGGTGCGACAAAACTCGTGCGGGAGGGCCATTTTACCCAATGATGAACCGAAAAACTCATTTGAATATTTTGCAACAGACGCAACCAATCATCTCCGGTTGACCCAAAACTCATGTTTGTGGGTTTTTGGCACTTTCATTTGTGACGGAACGGTGCGACAAAACTCGTGCAAGAGGGCCGTTTTACCCAATGATGCACCGAAAAACTCAGTTGAATTTTTTGCAAAGACGCACCCAATCATCCCGATTGACCCAAAACTTTTGTTTGTGGGTTTTTGACACTTTCATTTTCGACGGAACGGTGCGACAAAACTCGTGCGGGAGGGCCGTTTTACCGAATGATGCACCAAAAAACTCAGTAAAATTTTTCGCAACAGACGCACCCAATCATCTCTGGTTGACCCAAAACTCTTGTTTGTGGGTTTTTGGCACTTTCATTTCCGACAGAACGGTGCGGCAAAACTCGCACAGTGTGGCCATTTTTTCCATTGATGCACCGAAAAACTCGCTGTTGAATTTTTCCCAACGGACGCACCCAATCATCCCTGTTTGACCCAAAACTCATGTTTGGTCGGAGTTTGAAACTTTCATTTCCGACGGAATGGTGTGGAAAAACTCACGCCGGAGGGCCATTTTACCGAATCATGCACCGAAAAACTCGCAGTTGAATTTTTCGCAAACGGACGCACCTAATCATCTCCATTTGACCTAAAACTCAAGTTTGGTGGATTTTTGGCACTTTCATTTCCGACGGAACGGTGCGTAAAAACTCGCGCGGGAGGGCCGTTTTACCAATGATGCACCAAAAAACTCAATTTTTTTGCAACAGACGCACCCAATCATCTCAGGTTGACCCAAAACTCTTGTTTGTGTGTTTTTGGCACTTTCATTTCCGACGGAACGGTGCGACAAAACTCGTGCGGGAGGGCCATTTTACTCAATGATGCACCGAATAACTCAGTTGAATTTTTTGCAATGGACGCACTCAATCTTCGCCGGTTGACCCAAAACTCATGTTTGTGGGTTTTTGGCACTTTCATTTCTGACGGAACGGTGCGACAAAACTCGTGCGGGAGAGCCGTTTACCCAATGATGCACCAAAAAACTCAGTTGAATTTTTCGCAACAGACGCACCCAATCATCTCCGGTCGACCCAAAAATCTAGTTTGTGGGTTTTTGGCAATTTCATTTCTGACAGAACGGTGCGACAAAACTCGCACGGTATGGCCGTTTTTTCCACTGATGCACCGAAAAACTCGTTGTTGAATTTTTCCCAATGGACGCACCCAATCATCCCTGTTTGACCCAAAACTCATGTTTGGTGGGTTTTTGAAACTTTCATTTCCGACGGAACGGTGTGGAAAAACTCACGCGGGAGGGCCGTTTTACCCAGTCATGCACCGAAAAACTCGCAGTAGAATTTTTCGCAAACGGACGCACCTAATCATCTCCGTTTGACCTAAAACTCTTGTTTATGGGTTTTTGGCACTTTCATTTCCGATGGAACGGTGCGTAAAAACTCGCGCGGGAGGGTCGTTTTACCCAATGATGCACCGAAAAAATCAGTTGAATTTTTTGCAACAGACGCACCCAATCATCTCCGGTTGACCCAAAACTCATGTTTCTGGGTTTTTGGCACTTTCATTTCTGACAGAACGGTGCGACAAAACTCGTGCGGAAGGGCCGTTTTACCCAATGACGAACCGAAAAACTCATTTGAATATTTTACAACAGACGCACCCAATCATCTCCGGTTGACCCAAAACTCTTATCTGTGGGTTTTTGGCACTTTCATTTCCGACGGAACGGTGCGACAAAACTCGTGCGGGAGGGCCATTTTACCCAATGATGCACCGAATAACTCAGTTGAATTTTTTGTAATGGACGCACTCAATCATCTCCGGTTGACCCAAAACTCATGTTTGTGGGTTTTTGGCACTTTCATTTGTGACGGAACGGTGCGACAAAACTCATGCAAGAGGGCTGTTTTACCCAATGATGCACCAAAAAACTCAGTTGAATTTTTTGCAACAGACGCACCCAATCATCCCCGATTGACACAAAACTCTTGTTTGTGGGTTTTTGACACTTTCATTTCTGACGAAACGGTGCGACAAAACTCGTGCGGGAGGGCCGTTTTACCCAATGATGCACCAAAAAACTCAGTTGATTTTTTTGCAACAGACGCACCCAATCATCTCCGGTTGACCCAAAACTCTTGTTTGTGGGTTTTTGGCACTTTCATTTCCGACGGAACGGTGCGACAAAACTCATGCGGGAGGGCCGTTTTACCCAATGATGCACCGAATAACTCAGTTGAATTTTTTGTAATGGGCGCACTCAATCATCTCCGGTTGACCCAAAACTCATGTTTGTGGGTTTTTGGCACTTTCATTTGTGACGGAACGGTGCGACAAAACTCGTGCAAGAGGGCCGTTTTACCAATGATGCACCGAAAAACTCAGTTGAATTTTTTCGCAACGACGCACCCAATCATTCTTCCGGATCGACCCAAAGCTCATGTTTTGTGTGTTTTGGCATTTCATTTCTGACAGGAAACTAGGTGCGACAAAATCTGCCCGGTAGGGCCGTTTTACCACTGATGCATCCGAAAAACTCATTGGTGAATATTTTGCCAACGGACGCACCCAATCAATCCCCGGTTTGACCCCAAAACTCATATGTTGGTGGGTTTTGGAAACTTTCATTTCCGACGGAACGGTGTGGAAAAACTCACGTGCGGGAGGGCCCCATTTTAACTAAATGCATAGCACCGAAAAACCTCATTTGAATATTTCGCAAACTAGACGCAACCTAATCATCTCCGGTTGAGCACTAAAACTCTTGTTTGTGGGTTTTGCAATTTCATTTCCGAATGGAATGGGTGCGTAAAAACTCCCTGCGGGAGGGCCGTTTTACCACAATGATGCACCAAATAACTCAGTTGAATTTTTGCAATGGACGCACTCAATCATCTCTGGTTGACCCAAAACTCATGTTTGTGGGTTTTTGACACTTTCATTTCCGACGGAACGGTGCGGTAAAAACTCGCGCGGGAGGGCCGTTTTACCCAATGATGCACCAAAAAACTCAGTTGATTTTTTTGCAACAGACGCACGCAATCATCTCCGGTTGACCCAAAACTCTTGTTTGTGGGTTTTTGGCACTTTCATTTCCGACGGAACGGTGCGACAAAACTCGTGCGGGAGGGCCGTTTTACCCAATGATGCATCGAATAACTCAGTTGAATTTTTGCAATGGACGCACTCAATCATCTCCGGTTGACCCAAAACTCATGTTTGTGGGTTTTTGGTACTTTCATTTCTGACGGAACGGTGCGACAAAACTCGTACGGGAGGGCCGTTTTACCCAATGATGCACCAAAAACTTAGTTGAATTTTTTGCAAGAGACGCACCCAATCATCCCCTGTTGACCCAAAACTCTTGTTTGTGGGTTTTTGGCACTTTCATTTCCGACGGAACGGTGCGACAAAACTCGTGCGGGAGGGCCATTTTACCGAATGATGCACCAAAAAACTTCAGTTGAATTTTTTCGCAACAGACGCACCCAATCATCTCCGGTCGACCCAAACTCTAGTTTGTGGGTTTTTGGCAATTTCATTTCTGACAGAACGGTGCGACAAAACACGCACGGTATGGCCGTTTTTCCACTGATGCACCGAAAAACTCGTTGTCTAATTTTCCCCAACGGACGCACCCAATCATCCCTGTTTGACCCAAAACTCATGTTGGTGGGTTTTTGAAACTTTCATTTCCGACGGAACGGTGTGGAAAAACTCACGCGGGAGGGCCGTTTTACAAAGTCATGCACCGAAAAACTTGCAGTTGAATTTTTCGCAAACGGACGCACCTAATCATCTCCGTTTGACCTAAAACCTTGTTTATGGGTTTTTGGCAATTTCATTTCCGATGGAATGGTGCGTAAAAACTCGCGCGGGAGGGGCCGTTTTACCGAATGATGCACCAAAAAACTCAGTTGAATTTTTCGCAACAGACGCACCCAATCATCTCCGGTTGACCCAAACTCTTGTTTGTGGGTTTTTGGCAATTTCATTTCCGACAGAACGGTGCGACAAAACTCGCACGGTATGGCCATTTTTTCCACTGATGCACCGAAAAACTCGTTGTTGAATTTTTCCCAACGGACGCACCCAATCATCCCTGTTTGACCCAAAAATCATGTTTGGTGGGTTTTTGAAACTTTCATTTCCGACGGAACGTGTGGAAAAACTCACGCGGGAGGGCCGTTTTGCAAAGTCATGCACCGAAAAACTCGCAGTTGAATTTTTCGCAAACGGACGCACCTAATCATCTCCGTTTGACCTAAAACTCTTGTTTATGGGTTTTTGGCAATTTCATTTCCGATGGAATGGTGCGTAAAAACTCGCGCGGGAGGGCCGTTTTACCCAATGATGCACCAAAAAAATCAGTTGAATTTTCGCAACAGACGCACCCAATCATCTCCGGTGACCCAAAACTCTTGTTTGTGGGATTTTGGCACTTTCATTTCCGACGAAACGGTGCGACAAAACTCGTGCGGGAGGACCGTTTTACCGAATGATGCACCAAAAAACTCAGTTGAATTTTTCGCAACAGACGCACCCAATCATCTCCGGTCGACCCAAAACTCTAGTTGTGGGTTTTTGGCAATTTCATTTCCGACAGAACGGCGTGACAAAACTCGCACGGTATGGCCATTTTTCCACTGATGCACCAAAAAACTCGTTGTTCAATTTTTCCCAACGGACGCACCCAATCATCCCTGTCTGACCCAAAACTCATGTTTGGTGGGTTTTTGAAACTTTCATTTCCGACAGAACGGTGTGGAAAAACTCACCCGGGAGGGCCGTTTTACCCAGTCATGCACCGAAAAACTCGCAGTTGAATTTTTCACAACTGACGCACCTAATCATCTCCGTTTGACCTAAAACTCTTGTTTATGGTTTTTGGCACTTTCATTTCGATGGAACGGTGCGTAAAAACTCGCGCAGGAGGGCCGTTTTACCCAATGATGCACCGAAAAAATCAGTTGAATTTTTTTGCAACAGACGCACCCAATCATCTCTGGTTGACCCAAACTCATGTTTCTGGGTTTTTGGCACTTTCATTTCTGACGGAACGGTGCGACAAAACTCGTGCGGGAGGGCCATTTTACCCAATGATGCACCGAAAAACTCATTTGAATATTTTGCAACGACGCAACCAATCATCTCCGGTTGACCCAAAACTCATGTTTGTGGGTTTTTGGCACTTTCATTTGTGACGGAACGGTGCGACAAAACTCGTGCAAGAGGGCCGTTTTACCCAATGATGCACCGAAAAACTCAGTTGAATTTTTTGCAACAGACGCACCCAATCATCCCCGATTGACCCAAAACTTTTGTTTGTGGGTTTTTGACACTTTCATTTTCGACGGAACGGTGCGACAAAACTCGTGCGGGAGGGCCGTTTTACCGAATGATGCACCAAAAAACTCAGTAAAATTTTTCGCAACAGACGCACCCAATCATCTCTGGTTGACCCAAAACTCTTGTTTGTGGGTTTTGGCACTTTCATTTCCGACAGAACGGTGCGGCAAAACTCGCACAGTGTGGCCATTTTTTCCATTGATGCACCGAAAAACTCGCTGTTGAATTTTTCCCAACGGACGCACCCAATCATCCCTGTTTGACCCAAAACTCATGTTTGGTCGGAGTTTGAAACTTTCATTTCCGACGGAATGGTGTGGAAAAACTCACGCCGGAGGGCCATTTTACCGAATCATGCACCGAAAAACTCGCAGTTGAATTTTTCGCAAACGGACGCACCTAATCATCTCCATTTGACCTAAAACTCAAGTTTGGTGGATTTTTGGCACTTTCATTTCCGACGGAACGGTGCGTAAAAACTCGCGCGGGAGGGCCGTTTTACCAATGATGCACCAAAAAACTCAATTTTTTTGCAACAGACGCACCCAATCATCTCAGGTTGACCCAAAACTCTTGTTTGTGTGTTTTTTGGCACTTTCATTTCCGACGGAACGGTGCGACAAAACTCGTGCGGGAGGGCCATTTTACTCAATGATGCACCGAATAACTCAGTTGAATTTTTTGCAATGGACGCACTCAATCTTCGCCGGTTGACCCAAAACTCATGTTTGTGGGTTTTTGGCACTTTCATTTCTGACGGAACGGTGCGACAAAACTCGTGCGGGAGAGCCGTTTTACCCAATGATGCACCAAAAACTCAGTTGAATTTTTCGCAACAGACGCACCCAATCATCTCCGGTCGACCCAAAAATCTAGTTTGTGGGTTTTTGGCAATTTCATTTCTGACAGAACGGTGCGACAAAACTCGCACGGTATGGCCGTTTTTTCCACTGATGCACCGAAAAACTCGTTGTTGAATTTTTCCCAATGGACGCACCCAATCATCCCTGTTTGACCCAAAACTCATGTTTGGTGGGTTTTTGAAACTTTCATTTCCGACGGAACGGTGTGGAAAAACTCACGCGGGAGGGCCGTTTTACCCAGTCATGCACCGAAAAACTCGCAGTAGAATTTTTCGCAAACGGACGCACCTAATCATCTCCGTTTGACCTAAAACTCTTGTTTATGGGTTTTTGGCACTTTCATTTCCGATGGAACGGTGCGTAAAAACTCGCGCGGGAGGGTCGTTTTACCCAATGATGCACCGAAAAAATCAGTTGAATTTTTTGCAACAGACGCACCCAATCATCTCCGGTTGACCCAAAACTCATGTTTCTGGGTTTTTGGCACTTTCATTTCTGTCAGAACGGTGCGACAAAACTCGTGCGGAAGGGCCGTTTTACCCAATGACGAACCGAAAAACTCATTTGAATATTTTACAACAGACGCACCCAATCATCTCCGGTTGACCCAAAACTCTTATCTGTGGGTTTTTGGCACTTTCATTTCCGACGGAACGGTGCGACAAAACTCGTGCGGGAGGGCCATTTTACCCAATGATGCACCGAATAACTCAGTTGAATTTTTTGTAATGGACGCACTCAATCATCTCCGGTTGACCCAAAACTCATGTTTGTGGGTTTTTGGCACTTTCATTTGTGACGGAACGGTGCGACAAAACTCATGCAAGAGGGCTGTTTTACCCAATGATGCACCAAAAAACTCAGTTGAATTTTTTGCAACAGACGCACCCAATCATCCCCGATTGACACAAAACTCTTGTTTGTGGGTTTTTGACACTTTCATTTCTGACGAAACGGTGCGACAAAACTCGTGCGGGAGGGCCGTTTTACCCAATGATGCACCAAAAAACTCAGTTGATTTTTTTGCAACAGACGCACCCAATCATCTCCGGTTGACCCAAAACTCTTGTTTGTGGGTTTTTGGCACTTTCATTTCCGACGGAACGGTGCGACAAAACTCATGCGGGAGGGCCGTTTTACCCAATGATGCACCGAATAACTCAGTTGAATTTTTTGTAATGGGCGCACTCAATCATCTCCGGTTGACCCAAAACTCATGTTTGTGGGTTTTTGGCACTTTCATTTGTGACGGAACGGTGCGACAAAACTCGTGCAAAAGGGCCGTTTTACCTAATGATGCACCGAAAAACTCAGTTGAATTTTTTGCAACAGACGCACCCAATCATCCCCGATTGACCCAAAACTTTTGTTTGTGGGTTTTTGACACTTTCATTTTCGACGGAACGGTGCGACAAAACTCGTGCGGGAGGGCCGTTTTACCGAATGATGCACCAAAAAACTCAGTTGATTTTTTCGCAACAGATGCACCCAATCATCTCCGGTCGACCCAAAACTCTAGTTTGTGGGTTTTTGGCACTTTCATTTCCGACGGAACGGTGCGACAAAACTCGTGCGGAGGGCCGTTTTACCGAATGATGCACCAAAAAACTCAGTTGAATTTTTCGCAACAGACGCACCCAATCATACCTGTTTGACCCAAAACTCATGTTTGGTCTGTTTTTGAAACTTTCATTTCCGACAGAACGGTGTGGAAAAACTCACGCGGGAGGGCCGTTTTACCGACTCATGCACCGAAAAACTCGCAGTTGAATTTTTCGCAAACGGACGCACCTAATCATCTCCATTTGACCTAAAACTCAAGTTTGGTGGATTTTTGGCACTTTCATTTCCTACGGAACGGTGCGTAAAAACTCGCGCGGGAGGGCCGTTTTACCAATGATGCACCAAAAAACTCAATTTTTTTGCAACAGACGCACCCAATCATCTCAGGTTGACCCAAAACTCTTGTTTGTGTGTTTTTGGCACTTTCATTTCCGACGGAACGGTGCGACAAAACTCGTGCGGGAGGGCCATTTTACTCAATGATGCACCGAATAACTCAGTTGAATTTTTGCAATGGACGCACTCAATCTTCGCCGGTTGACCCAAAACTCATGTTTGTGGGTTTTTGGCACTTTCATTTCTGACGGAACGGTGCGACAAAACTCGTGCGGGAGAGCCGTTTTACCCAATGATGCACCAAAAAACTCAGTTGAATTTTTCGCAACAGACGCACCCAATCATCTCCGGTCGACCCAAAAATCTAGTTTGTGGGTTTTTGGCAATTTCATTTCTGACAGAACGGTGCGACAAAACTCGCACGGTATGGCCGTTTTTTCCACTGATGCACCGAAAAACTCGTTGTTGAATTTTTCCCAATGGACGCACCCAATCATCCCTGTTTGACCCAAAACTCATGTTTGGTGGGTTTTTGAAACTTTCATTTCCGACGGAACGGTGTGGAAAAAACTCACGCGGGAGGGCCATTTTACCCAGTCATGCACCGAAAAACTCGCAGTAGAATTTTTCGCAAACGGACGCACCTAATCATCTCCGTTTGACCTAAAACTCTTGTTTATGGGTTTTTGGCACTTTCATTTCCGATGGAACGGTGCGTAAAAACTCGCGCGGGAGGGTCGTTTTACCCAATGATGCACCGAAAAAATCAGTTGAATTTTTTGCAACAGACGCACCCAATCATCTCCGGTTGACCCAAAACTCATGTTTCTGGGTTTTTGGCACTTTTCATTTCTGACAGAACGGTGCGACAAAACTCGTGCGGAAGGGCCGTTTTACCCAATGACGAACCGAAAAACTCATTTGAATATTTTACAACAGACGCACCCAATCATCTCCGGTTGACCCAAAACTCTTATCTGTGGGTTTTGGCACTTTCATTTCCGACGGAACGGTGCGACAAAACTCGTGCGGGAGGGCCATTTTACCCAATGATGCACCGAATAACTCAGTTGAATTTTTTGTAATGGACGCACTCAATCATCTCCGGTTGACCCAAAACTCATGTTTGTGGGTTTTTGGCACTTTCATTTGTGACGGAACGGTGCGACAAAACTCATGCAAGAGGGCTGTTTTACCCAATGATGCACCAAAAAACTCAGTTGAATTTTTTGCAACAGACGCACCCAATCATCCCCGATTGACACAAAACTCTTGTTTGTGGGTTTTTGACACTTTCATTTCTGACGAAACGGTGCGACAAAACTCGTGCGGGAGGGCCGTTTTACCCAATGATGCACCAAAAAACTCAGTTGATTTTTTTGCAACAGACGCACCCAATCATCTCCGGTTGACCCAAAACTCTTGTTTGTGGGTTTTTGGCACTTTCATTTCCGACGGAACGGTGCGACAAAACTCATGCGGGAGGGCCGTTTTACCCAATGATGCACCGAATAACTCAGTTGAATTTTTTGTAATGGGCGCACTCAATCATCTCCGGTTGACCCAAAACTCATGTTTGTGGGTTTTTGGCACTTTCATTTGTGACGGAACGGTGCGACAAAACTCGTGCAAGAGGGCCGTTTTACCCAATGATGCACCGAAAAACTCAGTTGAATTTTTTGCAACAGACGCACCCAATCATCTCCGGTTGACCCAAAGCTCATGTTTCTGGGTTTTTGGCACTTTCATTTCTGACGGAATGGTGCGACAAAACTCGTGCGGTAGGGCCGTTTTACCCAATGATGAACCGAAAAACTCATTTGAATATTTTGCAACAGACGCACCCAATCATCTCCGGTTGACCCAAAACTCTTGTCTGTGGGTTTTTGGCACTTTCATTTCCGACGGAACGGTGCGACAAAACTCGTGCGGGAGGGCCATTTTACCTAATGATGAACCGAAAAACTAATTTGAATATTTTGCAATAGACGCAACCAATCATCTCCGGTTGACACAAAACTCTTGTCTGTGGGTTTTTGGCACTTTCATTTCTGACGGAACGGTGCGACAAAACTCCTGCGGGAGGGCCGTTTTACCCAATGATGCACCAAATAACTCAGTTGAATTTTTTGCAATGGACGCACTCAATCATCTCTGGTTGACCCAAAACTCATGTTTGTGGGTTTTTGACACTTTCATTTCCGACGGAACGGTGCGTAAAAACTCGCGCGGGAGGGCCGTTTTACCCAATGATGCACCAAAAAACTCAGTTGATTTTTTTTGCAACAGACGCACGCAATCATCTCCGGTTGACCCAAAACTCTTGTTTGTGGGTTTTTGGCACTTTCATTTCCGACGGAACGGTGCGACAAAACTCGTGCGGGAGGGCCGTTTTACCCAATGATGCATCGAATAACTCAGTTGAATTTTTTGCAATGGACGCACTCAATCATCTCCGGTTGACCCAAAACTCATGTTTGTGGGTTTTTGGTACTTTCATTTCTGACGGAACGGTGCGACAAAACTCGTACGGGAGGGCCGTTTTACCCAATGATGCACCAAAAAACTTAGTTGAATTTTTTGCAAGAGACGCACCCAATCATCCCCTGTTGACCCAAAACTCTTGTTTGTGGGTTTTTGGCACTTTCATTTCCGACGGAACGGTGCGACAAAACTCGTGCGGGAGGGCCATTTTACCGAATGATGCACCAAAAAATTCAGTTGAATTTTTCGCAACAGACGCACCCAATCATCTCCGGTCGACCCAAAACTCTAGTTTGTGGGTTTTTGGCAATTTCATTTCTGACAGAACGGTGCGACAAAACACGCACGGTATGGCCGTTTTTTCCACTGATGCACCGAAAAACTCGTTGTCTAATTTTCCCCAACGGACGCACCCAATCATCCCTGTTTGACCCAAAACTCATGTTTGGTGGGTTTTTGAAACTTTCATTTCCGACGGAACGGTGTGGAAAAACTCACGCGGGAGGGCCGTTTTACAAAGTCATGCACCGAAAAACTCGCAGTTGAATTTTTCGCAAACGGACGCACCTAATCATCTCCGTTTGACCTAAAACTCTTGTTTATGGGTTTTTGGCAATTTCATTTCCGATGGAATGGTGCGTAAAAACTCGCGCGGGAGGGCCGTTTTACCGAATGATGCACCAAAAAACTCAGTTGAATTTTTCGCAACAGACGCACCCAATCATCTCCGGTTGACCCAAAACTCTTGTTTGTGGGTTTTTGGCAATTTCATTTCCGACAGAACGGTGCGACAAAACTCGCACGGTATGGCCATTTTTTCCACTGATGCACCGAAAAACTCGTTGTTGAATTTTTCCCAACGGACGCACCCAATCATCCCTGTTTGACCCAAAAATCATGTTTGGTGGGTTTTTGAAACTTTCATTTCCGACGGAACGGTGTGGAAAAACTCACGCGGGAGGGCCGTTTTGCAAAGTCATGCACCGAAAAACTCGCAGTTGAATTTTTCGCAAACGGACGCACCTAATCATCTCCGTTTGACCTAAAACTCTTGTTTATGGGTTTTTGGCAATTTCATTTCCGATGGAATGGTGCGTAAAAACTCGCGCGGGAGGGCCGTTTTACCCAATGATGCACCAAAAAAATCAGTTGAATTTTTCGCAACAGACGCACCCAATCATCTCCGGTTGACCCAAAACTCTTGTTTGTGGGATTTTGGCACTTTCATTTCCGACGAAACGGTGCGACAAAACTCGTGCGGGAGGACCGTTTTACCGAATGATGCACCAAAAAACTCAGTTGAATTTTTCGCAACAGACGCACCCAATCATCTCCGGTCGACCCAAAACTCTAGTTTGTGGGTTTTTGGCAATTTCATTTCCGACAGAACGGCGTGACAAAACTCGCACGGTATGGCCATTTTTTCCACTGATGCACCAAAAAACTCGTTGTTCAATTTTTCCCAACGGACGCACCCAATCATCCCTGTCTGACCCAAAACTCATGTTTGGTGGGTTTTTGAAACTTTCATTTCCGACAGAACGGTGTGGAAAAACTCACCCGGGAGGGCCGTTTTACCCAGTCATGCACCGAAAAACTCGCAGTTGAATTTTTCACAAACTGACGCACCTAATCATCTCCGTTTGACCTAAAACTCTTGTTTATGGTTTTTTGGCACTTTCATTTCCGATGGAACGGTGCGTAAAAACTCGCGCAGGAGGGCCGTTTTACCCAATGATGCACCGAAAAAATCAGTTGAATTTTTTGCAACAGACGCACCCAATCATCTCTGGTTGACCCAAAACTCATGTTTCTGGGTTTTTGGCACTTTCATTTCTGACGGAACGGTGCGACAAAACTCGTGCGGGAGGGCCATTTTACCCAATGATGAACCGAAAAACTCATTTGAATATTTTGCAACAGACGCAACCAATCATCTCCGGTTGACCCAAAACTCATGTTTGTGGGTTTTTGGCACTTTCATTTGTGACGGAACGGTGCGACAAAACTCGTGCAAGAGGGCCGTTTTACCCAATGATGCACCGAAAAACTCAGTTGAATTTTTTGCAACAGACGCACCCAATCATCCCCGATTGACCCAAAACTTTTGTTTGTGGGTTTTTGACACTTTCATTTTCGACGGAACGGTGCGACAAAACTCGTGCGGGAGGGCCGTTTTACCGAATGATGCACCAAAAAACTCAGTAAAATTTTTCGCAACAGACGCACCCAATCATCTCTGGTTGACCCAAAACTCTTGTTTGTGGGTTTTTGGCACTTTCATTTCCGACAGAACGGTGCGGCAAAACTCGCACAGTGTGGCCATTTTTTCCATTGATGCACCGAAAAACTCGCTGTTGAATTTTTCCCAACGGACGCACCCATCATCCCTGTTGACCCAAACTCATGTTTCGGTCGGAGTTTGACTTTCAATTTCCGACGGAATGGTGTGGAAATAACTCACGCCGGCGGGCCATTTTACCGAATCATGCACCGAAAACTCGCAGTTGAATTTTTCGCAAACGGACGCACCTAATCATCTCCATTTGACCTAAAACTCAAGTTTGGTGGATTTTTGGCACTTTCATTTCCGACGGAACGGTGCGTAAAAACTCGCGCGGGAGGGCCGTTTTACCAATGATGCACCAAAAAACTCAATTTTTTGCAACAGACGCACCCAATCATCTCAGGTTGACCCAAAACTCTGTTGTGTGTTTTGGCACTTTCATTTCCGACGGAACGGTGCGACAAAACTCTGTGCGGGAGGGCCATTTTACTCAATGATGCACCGAATAACTCAGTTGAATTTTTTGCAATGGACGCACTCAATCTTCGCCGGTTGACCCAAAACTCCATGTTTGTCGGGTTTTTGGCCACTTTCATTTCTGACGGAACGGTGCGACAAAACTCGTGCGGGAGAGCCGTTTTACCCAATGATGCACCAAAAACTCAGTTGAATTTTTCGCAACAGACGCACCCAATCATCTCCGGTCGACCCAAAAATCTAGTTTGTGGGTTTTTGGCAATTTCATTTCTGACAGAACGGTGCGACAAAACTCGCACGGTATGGCCGTTTTTTCCACTGATGCACCGAAAAACTCGTTGTTGAATTTTTCCAATGGACGCACCCAATCATCCCTGTTTGACCCAAAACTCATGTTTGTGGGTTTTTGAAACTTTCATTTCCGACGGAACGGTGTGGAAAAACTCACGCGGGAGGGCCGTTTTACCCAGTCATGCACCGAAAAACTCGCAGTAGAATTTTTCGCAAACGGACGCACCTAATCATCTCCGTTTGACCTAAAACTCTTGTTTATGGGTTTTGGCACTTTCATTTCCGATGGAACGGTGCGTAAAAACTCGCGCGGGAGGGTCGTTTTACCCAATGATGCACCGAAAAAATCAGTTGAATTTTTTGCAAACAGACGCACCCAATCATCTCCGGTGACCCAAAACTCATGTTTCTGGGTTTTTGGCACTTTCATTTCTGACAGAACGGTGCGACAAAACTCGTGCGGAAGGGCCGTTTTACCCAATGACGAACCGAAAAACTCATTTGAATATTTTACAACAGACGCACCCAATCATCTCCGGTTGACCCAAAACTCTTATCTGTGGGTTTTTGGCACTTTCATTTCCGACGGAACGGTGCGACAAAACTCGTGCGGGAGGGCCATTTTACCCAATGATGCACCGAATAACTCAGTTGAATTTTTTGTAATGGACGCACTCAATCATCTCCGGTTGACCCAAACTCATGTTTGTGGGTTTTTGGCACTTTCATTTGTGACGGAACGGTGCGACAAAACTCATGCAAGAGGGCTGTTTTACCCAATGATGCACCAAAAAAACTCAGTTGAATTTTTTGCAACAGACGCACCCAATCATCCCGATTGACACAAAACTCTTGTTTGTGGGTTTTTGACACTTTCATTTCTGACGAAACGGTGCGACAAAACTCGTGCGGAGGGCCGTTTTACCCAATGATGCACCAAAAAACTCAGTTGATTTTTTTGCAACAGACGCACCCAATCATCTCCGGTTGACCCAAAACTCTTGTTTGTGGGTTTTTGGCACTTTCATTTCCGACGGAACGGTGCGACAAAACTCATGCGGGAGGGCCGTTTTACCCAATGATGCACCGAATAACTCAGTTGAATTTTTTGTAATGGGCGCACTCAATCATCTCCGGTTGACCCAAAACTCATGTTTGTGGGTTTTTGGCACTTTCATTTGTGACGGAACGGTGCGACAAAACTCGTGCAAGAGGGCCGTTTTACCCAATGATGCACCGAAAAACTCAGTTGAATTTTTTGCAACAGACGCACCCAATCATCTCCGGTTGACCCAAAGCTCATGTTTCTGGGTTTTGGCACTTTCATTTCTGACGGGAATGGTGCGACAAAAACTCGTGCGGTAGGGCCGTTTTACCCAATGATGAACCGAAAAACTCATTTGAATATTTTGCAACAGACGCACCCAATCATCTCCGGTTGACCCAAAACTCTTGTCTGTGGGTTTTTGGCACTTTCATTTCCGACGGAACGGTGCGACAAAACTCGTGCGGGAGGGCCATTTTACCTAATGATGAACCGAAAAACTAATTTGAATATTTTGCAATAGACGCAAACCAATCATCTCCGGTTGACACAAAACTCTTGTCTGTGGGTTTTTGGCACTTTCATTTCTGACGGAACGGTGCGACAAAACTCCTGCGGGAGGGCCGTTTTACCCAATGATGCACCAAATAACTCAGTTGAATTTTTTGCAATGGACGCACTCATCATCTCTGGTTGACCCAAAACTCATGTTTGTGGGTTTTTGACACTTTCATTTCGACGGAACGGTGCGTAAAAACTCGCGCGGGAGGGCCGTTTTACCCAATGATGCACCAAAAAACTCAGTTGATTTTTTTTGCAACAGACGCACGCAATCATCTCCGGTTGACCCAAAACTCTTGTTTGTGGGTTTTTGGCACTTTCATTTCCGACGGAACGGTGCGACAAAACTCGTGCGGGAGGGCCGTTTTACCCAATGATGCATCGAATAACTCAGTTGAATTTTTTGCAATGGACGCACTCAATCATCTCCGGTTGACCCAAAACTCATGTTTGTGGGTTTTTGGTACTTTCATTTCTGACGGAACGGTGCGACAAAACTCGTACGGGAGGGCCGTTTTACCCAATGATGCACCAAAAAACTTAGTTGAATTTTTTGCAAGAGACGCACCCAATCATCCCCTGTTGACCCAAAACTCTTGTTTGTGGGTTTTTGGCACTTTCATTTCCGACGGAACGGTGCGACAAAACTCGTGCGGGAGGGCCATTTTACCGAATGATGCACCAAAAAATTCAGTTGAATTTTTCGCAACAGACGCACCCAATCATCTCCGGTCGACCCAAAACTCTGAGTTTGTGGGTTTTTGGCAATTTCATTTTCTGACAGAACAGTGCGACAAAACTCGCACGGTATGGCCGTTTTTTCCACTGATGCACCGAAAAACTCGTTGTTGAATTTTTCCCAACGGACGCACCCAATCATCCCTGTTTGACCCAAAACTCATGTTTGGTGGGTTTTTGAAACTTTCATTCCGACGGAACGGTGTGGAAAAACTCACGCGGAGGGCCGTTTTACAAAGTCATGCACCGAAAACTCGCAGTTGAATTTTTCGCAAACGGACGCACCTATCATCTCCGTTTGACCTAAAACTCTTGTTTGTGGGTTTTTGGCAATTTCATTTCCGATGGAATGGTGCGTAAAAACTCGCGCGGGAGGGCCGTTTTACCGAATGATGCACCAAAAAATCAGTTGAATTTTTCGCAACAGACGCACCCAATCATCTCGGTGACCCAAAACTCTTGTTTGTGGTTTTTGGCAATTTCATTTCCGACAGAACGGTGCGACAAAACTCGCACGGTATGGCCATTTTTTCCACTGATGCACCGAAAAACTCGTTGTTGAATTTTTCCCAACGGACGCACCCAATCATCCCTGTTTGACCCAAAAATCATGTTTGGTGGGTTTTTGAAACTTTCATTTCCGACGGAACGGTGTGGAAAAACTCACGCGGGAGGGCCGTTTTGCAAAGTCATGCACCGAAAAACTCGCAGTTGAATTTTTCGCAAACGGACGCACCTAATCATCTCCGTTTGACCTAAAACTCTTGTTTATGGGTTTTTGGCAATTTCATTTCCGATGGAATGGTGCGTAAAAACTCGCGCGGGAGGGCCGTTTTACCCAATGATGCACCAAAAAAATCAGTTGAATTTTTCGCAACAGACGCACCCAATCATCTCCGGTTGACCCAAAACTCTTGTTTGTGGGATTTTGGCACTTTCATTTCCGACGAAACGGTGCGACAAAACTCGTGCGGGAGGACCGTTTTACCGAATGATGCACCAAAAAACTCAGTTGAATTTTTCGCAACAGACGCACCCAATCATCTCCGGTCGACCCAAAACTCTAGTTTGTGGGTTTTTGGCAATTTCATTTCCGACAGAACGGCGTGACAAAACTCGCACGGTATGGCCATTTTTTCCACTGATGCACCAAAAAACTCGTTGTTCAATTTTTCCCAACGGACGCACCCAATCATCCCTGTCTGACCCAAAACTCATGTTTGGTGGGTTTTTGAAACTTTCATTTCCGACAGAACGGTGTGGAAAAACTCACCCGGGAGGGCCGTTTTACCCAGTCATGCACCGAAAAACTCGCAGTTGAATTTTTCACAAACTGACGCACCTAATCATCTCCGTTTGACCTAAAACTCTTGTTTATGGTTTTTTGGCACTTTCATTTCCGATGGAACGGTGCGTAAAAACTCGCGCAGGAGGGCCGTTTTACCCAATGATGCACCGAAAAAATCAGTTGAATTTTTTGCAACAGACGCACCCAATCATCTCTGGTTGACCCAAAACTCATGTTTCTGGGTTTTTGGCACTTTCATTTCTGACGGAACGGTGCGACAAAACTCGTGCGGGAGGGCCATTTTACCCAATGATGAACCGAAAAACTCATTTGAATATTTTGCAACAGACGCAACCAATCATCTCCGGTTGACCCAAAACTCATGTTTGTGGGTTTTTGGCACTTTCATTTGTGACGGAACGGTGCGACAAAACTCGTGCAAGAGGGCCGTTTTACCCAATGATGCACCGAAAAACTCAGTTGAATTTTTTGCAACAGACGCACCCAATCATCCCCGATTGACCCAAAACTTTTGTTTGTGGGTTTTTGACACTTTCATTTTCGACGGAACGGTGCGACAAAACTCGTGCGGGAGGGCCGTTTTACCGAATGATGCACCAAAAAACTCAGTAAAATTTTTCGCAACAGACGCACCCAATCATCTCTGGTTGACCCAAAACTCTTGTTTGTGGGTTTTTGGCACTTTCATTTCCGACAGAACGGTGCGGCAAAACTCGCACAGTGTGGCCATTTTTTCCATTGATGCACCGAAAAACTCGCTGTTGAATTTTTCCCAACGGACGCACCCAATCATCCCTGTTTGACCCAAAACTCATGTTTGGTCGGAGTTTGAAACTTTCATTTCCGACGGAATGGTGTGGAAAAACTCACGCCGGAGGGCCATTTTACCGAATCATGCACCGAAAAACTCGCAGTTGAATTTTTCGCAAACGGACGCACCTAATCATCTCCATTTGACCTAAAACTCAAGTTTGGTGGATTTTTGGCACTTTCATTTCCGACGGAACGGTGCGTAAAAACTCGCGCGGGAGGGCCGTTTTACCAATGATGCACCAAAAAACTCAATTTTTTTGCAACAGACGCACCCAATCATCTCAGGTTGACCCAAAACTCTTGTTTGTGTGTTTTTGGCACTTTCATTTCCGACGGAACGGTGCGACAAAACTCGTGCGGGAGGGCCATTTTACTCAATGATGCACCGAATAACTCAGTTGAATTTTTTGCAATGGACGCACTCAATCTTCGCCGGTTGACCCAAAACTCATGTTTGTGGGTTTTTGGCACTTTCATTTCTGACGGAACGGTGCGACAAAACTCGTGCGGGAGAGCCGTTTTACCCAATGATGCACCAAAAAACTCAGTTGAATTTTTCGCAACAGACGCACCCAATCATCTCCGGTCGACCCAAAAATCTAGTTTGTGGGTTTTTGGCAATTTCATTTCTGACAGAACGGTGCGACAAAACTCGCACGGTATGGCCGTTTTTTCCACTGATGCACCGAAAAACTCGTTGTTGAATTTTTCCCAATGGACGCACCCAATCATCCCTGTTTGACCCAAAACTCATGTTTGGTGGGTTTTTGAAACTTTCATTTCCGACGGAACGGTGTGGAAAAACTCACGCGGGAGGGCCGTTTTACCCAGTCATGCACCGAAAAACTCGCAGTAGAATTTTTCGCAAACGGACGCACCTAATCATCTCCGTTTGACCTAAAACTCTTGTTTATGGGTTTTTGGCACTTTCATTTCCGATGGAACGGTGCGTAAAAACTCGCGCGGGAGGGTCGTTTTACCCAATGATGCACCGAAAAAATCAGTTGAATTTTTTGCAACAGACGCACCCAATCATCTCCGGTTGACCCAAAACTCATGTTTCTGGGTTTTTGGCACTTTCATTTCTGTCAGAACGGTGCGACAAAACTCGTGCGGAAGGGCCGTTTTACCCAATGACGAACCGAAAAACTCATTTGAATATTTTACAACAGACGCACCCAATCATCTCCGGTTGACCCAAAACTCTTATCTGTGGGTTTTTGGCACTTTCATTTCCGACGGAACGGTGCGACAAAACTCGTGCGGGAGGGCCATTTTACCCAATGATGCACCGAATAACTCAGTTGAATTTTTTGTAATGGACGCACTCAATCATCTCCGGTTGACCCAAAACTCATGTTTGTGGGTTTTTGGCACTTTCATTTGTGACGGAACGGTGCGACAAAACTCATGCAAGAGGGCTGTTTTACCCAATGATGCACCAAAAAACTCAGTTGAATTTTTTGCAACAGACGCACCCAATCATCCCCGATTGACACAAAACTCTTGTTTGTGGGTTTTTGACACTTTCATTTCTGACGAAACGGTGCGACAAAACTCGTGCGGGAGGGTCGTTTTACCCAATGATGCACCAAAAAACTCAGTTGATTTTTTTGCAACAGACGCACCCAATCATCTCCGGTTGACCCAAAACTCTTGTTTGTGGGTTTTTGGCACTTTCATTTCCGACGGAACGGTGCGACAAAACTCATGCGGGAGGGCCGTTTTACCCAATGATGCACCGAATAACTCAGTTGAATTTTTTGTAATGGGCGCACTCAATCATCTCCGGTTGACCCAAAACTCATGTTTGTGGGTTTTTGGCACTTTCATTTGTGACGGAACGGTGCGACAAAACTCGTGCAAAAGGGCCGTTTTACCTAATGATGCACCGAAAAACTCAGTTGAATTTTTTGCAACAGACGCACCCAATCATCCCCGATTGACCCAAAACTTTTGTTTGTGGGTTTTTGACACTTTCATTTTCGACGGAACGGTGCGACAAAACTCGTGCGGGAGGGCCGTTTTACCGAATGATGCACCAAAAAACTCAGTTGATTTTTTCGCAACAGATGCACCCAATCATCTCCGGTCGACCCAAAACTCTAGTTTGTGGGTTTTTGGCACTTTCATTTCCGACGGAACGGTGCGACAAAACTCGTGCGGAGGGCCGTTTTACCGAATGATGCACCAAAAAACTCAGTTGAATTTTTCGCAACAGACGCACCCAATCATACCTGTTTGACCCAAAACTCATGTTTGGTCTGTTTTTGAAACTTTCATTTCCGACAGAACGGTGTGGAAAAACTCACGCGGGAGGGCCGTTTTACCGACTCATGCACCGAAAAACTCGCAGTTGAATTTTTCGCAAACGGACGCACCTAATCATCTCCATTTGACCTAAAACTCAAGTTTGGTGGATTTTTGGCACTTTCATTTCCTACGGAACGGTGCGTAAAAACTCGCGCGGGAGGGCCGTTTTACCAATGATGCACCAAAAAACTCAATTTTTTTGCAACAGACGCACCCAATCATCTCAGGTTGACCCAAAACTCTTGTTTGTGTGTTTTTGGCACTTTCATTTCCGACGGAACGGTGCGACAAAACTCGTGCGGGAGGGCCATTTTACTCAATGATGCACCGAATAACTCAGTTGAATTTTTTGCAATGGACGCACTCAATCTTCGCCGGTTGACCCAAAACTCATGTTTGTGGGTTTTTGGCACTTTCATTTCTGACGGAACGGTGCGACAAAACTCGTGCGGGAGAGCCGTTTTACCCAATGATGCACCAAAAAACTCAGTTGAATTTTTCGCAACAGACGCACCCAATCATCTCCGGTCGACCCAAAAATCTAGTTTGTGGGTTTTTGGCAATTTCATTTCTGACAGAACGGTGCGACAAAACTCGCACGGTATGGCCGTTTTTTTCCACTGATGCACCGAAAAACTCGTTGTTGAATTTTTCCCAATGGACGCACCCAATCATCCCTGTTTGACCCAAAACTCATGTTTGGTGGGTTTTTGAAACTTTCATTTCCGACGGAACGGTGTGGAAAAACTCACGCGGGAGGGCCATTTTACCCAGTCATGCACCGAAAAACTCGCAGTAGAATTTTTCGCAAACGGACGCACCTAATCATCTCCGTTTGACCTAAAACTCTTGTTTATGGGTTTTTGGCACTTTCATTTCCGATGGAACGGTGCGTAAAAACTCGCGCGGGAGGGTCGTTTTACCCAATGATGCACCGAAAAAATCAGTTGAATTTTTTGCAACAGACGCACCCAATCATCTCCGGTTGACCCAAAACTCATGTTTCTGGGTTTTTGGCACTTTCATTTCTGACAGAACGGTGCGACAAAACTCGTGCGGAAGGGCCGTTTTACCCAATGACGAACCGAAAAACTCATTTGAATATTTTACAACAGACGCACCCAATCATCTCCGGTTGACCCAAAACTCTTATCTGTGGGTTTTTGGCACTTTCATTTCCGACGGAACGGTGCGACAAAACTCGTGCTGGGAGGGCCATTTTACCCAATGATGCACCGAATAACTCAGTTGAATTTTTTGTAATGGACGCACTCAATCATCTCCGGTTGACCCAAACTCATGTTTGTGGGTTTTTGGCACTTTCATTTGTGACGGAACGGTGCGACAAAAACTCATGCAAGAGGGCTGTTTTACCCAATGATGCACCAAAAAACTCAGTTGAATTTTTTGCAACAGACGCACCCAATCATCCCCGATTGACACAAAACTCTTGTTTGTGGGTTTTTGACACTTTCATTTCTGACGAAACGGTGCGACAAAACTCGTGCGGGAGGGCCGTTTTACCAATGATGCCACCAAAAAACTCAGTTGATTTTTTTGCAACAGACGCACCCAATCATCTCCGGTTGACCCAAAACTCTTGTTTGTGGTTTTTGGCACTTTCATTTCCTCCGACGGAACGGTGCGACAAAACTCATGCGGGAGGGCCGTTTTACCCAATGAGGCACCGAATAACTCAGTTGAATTTTTTGTAATGGGCGCACTCAATCATCTCCGGTTGACCCAAAACTCATGTTTGTGGGTTTTTGGCACTTTCATTTGTGACGGAACGGTGCGACAAAACTCGTGCAAGAGGGCCGTTTTTACCCAATGATGCACCGAAAAACTCAGTTGAATTTTTTGCAACAGACGCACCCAATCATCTCCGGTTGACCCAAAGCTCATGTTTCTGGGTTTTTGGCACTTTCATTTCTGACGGAATGGTGCGACAAAACTCGTGCGGTAGGGCCGTTTTACCCAATGATGAACCGAAAAACTCATTTGAATATTTTGCAACAGACGCACCCAATCATCTTCCGGTTGACCCAAAACTCTTGTCTGTGGGGTTTTTGGCACTTCATTTCCGACGGAACGGTGCGACAAAACTCGTGCGGGGAGGGGCCATTTTACCTAATGATGAACCGAAAAACTATTTGATTATTTTGCAATAGACGCAACCAATCATCTCCGGGTTGACACAAAACTCTTGTCTGTGGGTTTTTGGCACTTTCATTTCTGACGGAACGGTGCGACAAAACTCCTGCGGGAGGGCCGTTTTACCCAATGATGCACCAAATAACTCAGTTGAATTTTTTGCAATGGACGCACTCAATCATCTCTGGTTGACCCAAAACTCATGTTTGTGGGTTTTTGACACTTTCATTTCCGACGAAACGGTGCGTAAAAACTCGCGCGGGAGGGCCGTTTTACCCAATGATGCACCAAAAAACTCAGTTGATTTTTTTTGCAACAGACGCACGCAATCATCTCCGGTTGACCCAAAACTCTTGTTTGTGGGTTTTTGGCACTTTCATTTCCGACGGAACGGTGCGACAAAACTCGTTGCGGAGGGCCGTTTTAACCCAATGATGCATCGAATAACTCAGTTGAATTTTTTGCAATGGACGCACTCAATCATCTCCGGTTGACCCAAAACTCATGTTTGTGGGTTTTTGGTACTTTCATTTCTGACGGAACGGTGCGACAAAACTCGTACGGGAGGGCCGTTTTACCCAATGATGCACCAAAAAACTTAGTTGAATTTTTTGCAAGAGACGCACCCAATCATCCCCTGTTGACCCAAAACTCTTGTTTGTGGGTTTTTGGCACTTCATTTCCGACGGAACGGTGCGACAAAACTCGTGCTGGGCAGGGCCATTTTACCGAATGATGCACCAAAAATTCAGTTGAATTTTTCGCAACAGACGCACCCAATCATCTCCGGCGTCGACCCAAAACTCTAGTTTGTGGGTTTTTGGCAATTTCATTTCTGACAGAAACGGTGCGACAAAACACGCACGGTATGGCCGTTTTTTCCACTGATGCACCGAAAAACTCGTGTCTAATTTTTCCCAACGGACGCACCCAATCATCCCTGTTTGACCCAAAACTCATGTTTGGTGGGTTTTTGAAACTTTCATTTCCGACGGAACGGTGTGGAAAACTCACGCGGGAGGGCCTTTTAACAAAGTCTCATGCACCGAAAAACTCGCAGTTGAAATTTTCGCAAACGGACGCACCTCATCATCTCCGTTTGACGCTAAAACGCTTGTTTATGTGGTTTGTGGCAATTTCATTTCCGATGGACCATGGTGCGTTAAAAGCTCGCTGCGGGAGTGCCGTTTATTACCAAAAATAATGATGCACCAAAAAACTCAGTTTGAATTGTTCGCAACAGACGCACCCAATCAATCCTCCGGTTGAAACCCAAAAACTCTTGTTGTGGGTTTTTGGCAATTCTCATTTCCGACAGAACGGTGCGGACAAAGACTCGCACGGTAAATGGCCATTTTTTCACTGATGCACCGAAAAAATCGTTGTTGAATTTTCCCAACGGACGCACCCAATCATCCCTGTTTGACCCAAAACTCATGTTTGGTGGGTTTTGAAACTTCATTCCGAACGGAACGGTGGTGGAAAAACTCACGCGTGAGGGCCGTTTTTGCAAAGTGCAATGCACCGAAAAACTCGCAGTTGAATTTTTCGCAACGACGCACCTAATCATCTCCGTTTGACCTAAAACTCTTGTTTATGGGTTTTTGGCAATTTCATTTCCGATGGAATGGTGCGTAAAAACTCGCGCGGGAGGGCCGTTTTACCCAATGATGCACCAAAAAAATCAGTTGAATTTTTCGCAACAGACGCACCCAATCATCTCCGGTTGACCCAAAACTCTTGTTTGTGGGATTTTGGCACTTTCATTTCCGACGAAACGGTGCGACAAAACTCGTGCGGGAGGACCGTTTTACCGAATGATGCACCAAAAAACTCAGTTGAATTTTTCGCAACAGACGCACCCAATCATCTCCGGTCGACCCAAAACTCTAGTTTGTGGGTTTTTGGCAATTTCATTTCCGACAGAACGGCGTGACAAAACTCGCACGGTATGGCCATTTTTTCCACTGATGCACCAAAAAACTCGTTGTTCAATTTTTCCCAACGGACGCACCCATCCCCTGTCTGACCCAAAACTCATGTTTGGTGGGTTTTTGAAACTTTCATTTCCGACAGAACGGTGTGGAAAAACTCACCCGGGAGGGCCGTTTTACCCAGTCATGCACCGAAAAACTCGCAGTTGAATTTTTCACAAACGACGCACCTAATCATCTCCGTTTGACCTAAAACTCTTGTTTATGGTTTTTTGGCACTTTCATTTCCGATGGAACGGTGCGTAAAAACTCGCGCAGGAGGGCCGTTTTACCCAATGATGCACCGAAAAATCAGTTGAATTTTTTGCAACAGACGCACCCAATCATCTCTGGTTGACCCAAAACTCATGTTTCTGGGTTTTTGGCACTTTCATTTCTGACGGAACGGTGCGACAAAACTCGTGCGGGAGGGCCATTTTACCCAATGATGAACCGAAAAACTCATTTGAATATTTTGCAACAGACGCAACCAATCATCTCCGGTTGACCCAAAACTCTTGTCTGTGGGTTTTTGGCACTTTCATTTCTGACGGAACGGTGCGACAAAACTCGTGCGGGAGGGCCGTTTTACCCAATGATGCACCAAAAACTCAGTTGAATTTTTTGCAATGGACGCACTCAATCATCTCTGGTTGACCCAAAACTCATGTTTGTGGGTTTTTGGCACTTTCATTTCCGACGGAATGGTGCGTAAAACTCGCGCGGGAGGGCCGTTTTACCCAATGATGCACCAAAAAACTCAGTTGATTTTTTTGCAACAGACGCACGCAATCATCTCCGGTTGACCCAAAACTCTTGTTTGTGGGTTTTTGGCACTTTCATTTCCGACGGAACGGTGCGACAAAACTCGTGCGGGAGGGCCGTTTTACCAATGATGCATCGAATAACTCAGTTGAATTTTTTGCAATGGACGTACTCAATCATCTCCGGTTGACCCAAAACTCATGTTTGTGGGTTTTTGTACTTTCATTTCTGACAATGGTGCGACAAAACTCGTACGGGAGGGCCGTTTTACCCAATGATACACCAAAAACTCAGTTGAATTTTTTGCAAGAGACGCACCAATCATCCCCTGTTGACCCAAAACTCTTGTTTTGGGTTTTTGGCACTTTCATTTCCGACGGAACGGTGCGACAAAACTCGTGGGAGGGCCGTTTTACCGAATGATGCACCAAAAACTCATTTGAATTTTTCGCAACAGACGCACCCAATCATCTCCGGTCGACCCAAAACTCTGTTTGTGGTTTTTTGGCAATTTCATTTCCGACAGAACGGTGCGACAAAACTCGCACGGTATGGCCGTTTTTTCCACTGATGCACCGAAAAACTCGTTGAATTTTTCCCAACGGACGCACCCAATCATCCCTGTTTGACCCAAAACTCATGTTTGGTGGGTTTTTGAAACTTTCATTTCCGACAGAACGGTGTGGAAAAACTCACGCGGGAGGGCCGTTTTACCCAGTCATGCACCGAAAAACTCGCAGTTGAATTTTTCGCAAACGGACGCACCTAATCATCTCCGGTTGACCCAAAACTCATGTTTCTGGGTTTTTGGCACTTTCATTTCTGACAGAACGGTGCGACAAAACTCGTGCGGAAGGGCCGTTTTACCCAATGATGCGAACCGAAAAAATCAGTTGAATTTTTTGCAACAGACGCACCCAATCATCTCCGGTTGACCCAAAACTCATGTTTGTGGGTTTTTGGCACTTTCATTTCTGACAGAACGGTGCGACA
>VDCT01000038.1:0-27054 GCA_009763385.1 Coix lacryma-jobi var. lacryma-jobi
GAGCCAGTAGTACAGTAAATATTTTCGGCTCTAAAATCCATGTCTTTCAGAAAACCCCAAAAAAACTAAATAATAAAATCCTTCGCAGGATTGAAACCCATGAAGTGCTACTTAACAATAATGCCTCCTTACGGTTGCACCTCATAATCAGTGCACACACATGATTAAAATCTTTTTTACAAATATTTCATAACCTTATATTGAGTATATTGGCTACTAATAAATAAACCCAAATGAAAAAAGTTTTAACTACAAAGTTTTAAATCTTGTCATGCATTGTAACTTTGGTATAGGATGTATGTGCATCCGAAATTGTTTGAAAAATTTACATATATGAATCTCAAAATATATGAATTCAAAACAAATATTTGAGACATTAAATAAAAACAGCAAATAAAAAACTAATCAACAGAAAGCATGTAGAACAAGTCGTATTGACTATGTGAAAGTTCAAGGTCGTTCAGAAATTCTAGGTTTTGAATTTTGAAATTTATGAACTTCAGATACAATATTTGGGAGTCTAAATGACATTAGATCTTAATTTTCAACAACAGAGTGCTCATGTTGCTGGTCCAAGCATCCAAGTATTTGCTGCACGCACCCCAGGAAGGTGGTGAACATCATGCCAGCCAATAACAAAGTTTTTTTTTTTTAAAGAGCAGCAAAAACTTGGCCGCATGTTTTATTAGAAAGGGAAAAACAAAACAAAGGTCAGCCCAGTTTTTTAAGTGGAAGCCGGGCCTAAAAACCATAGACTAGAGGATGTGCTCCAGCACCACACTCAACTTCAGTACAACTGGTGCTCACCAGCTCACTAACAACTCTACTAAACGACCACCAATAACGAAGACTGGCGTCTTCATTGATCCACACATCACAGAAAGCTCATGCTGCAGAGTCCACCAAGCTCCAAGTATGCCCAGCACGCGCACCAGGAACCTGGTGAACATCATGCAAGCCAATAACGAGGATTGGCATCTTTATTGATCTAAACTTCACATAATGCTCATGCTGCAGGTCCAAGCGTCCAAGTATTCCCAGCACGCGCACCAGCTACCTGTATATTCAGAACATGAAGTATGAATGTATATATGAGAAATCAAAACCATTTTAATTTGTTCATTTAATTTAGGGCAAACCAATATACAACGTGGTCAAGCGCAATTGATTAAGGGCCTGTTTGGATCCTAGGGCTAAAAATTAGCCCATCTTGTGAAAATGGTTTGAACATGAGCTAATAAGGGCTAATGGACTCTAAACACCAATTTGCTCTCATTAGCTCTTATTAGCCCAAAATTAGATGACATTTAGATATTCTAATTGGTTTTCAAAAACACGGGCTAATTATTAGCTCTGAGATCCAAACACCCCATAAATGGTAAAATATTATATGGAAACCCACCTCATGTAAGCATGTAGAGACGTAAAAACTGATTAAATGGACTTTTTTTATGTTCTAAGAATAACTTAAAATATGGCACATCCATAGATGATCATGTACTTATATTCCAGTTATTAAAAGTTTAGAAAAAGCACGTTTGTAAAATGAAAAAAGATGAAGTGTATACAAATTATATTTTTTCCAGTAGATTGAATAGCAGCCTCACCTTTCCTTCTTTGATGGGCATGTAAATTGCACGGATATCAAGCTCCAGAACATTCTCGTTATTATCTTTCCCATGGCGTTCGCGTGGTTTAAAGTAGATAATGCCCTGTGCTAGGGTAAACTCTCCTGTGCCACCAACAATGGCCCACTCCTTACCGTTTGTACCCAAACCCATTCCCTGGAGAGTGGATCCTTTAAATCTACATATGTGCAAGCACAAATTATATATGTATATAAATACTTCTCAATGCATCATGCATATGTATCTTTGAACATAATCATGCACCTTTCATCCTCAAACAGTATGGTGAAAGTGGCATGCCAATCGCCCTTCTTGATGCTAGCGTCGACATGGAGGCCAAGCGAGCGCGCTACGAGCTTTGCACCGGCGGTGCCGGGTGGTGCATCGTAGATGGGCCAATCAGTGAGGGGAGAGTTTCCAAACCCTATTCTCTGGTTGGCGTTTGGTCCGGTCCAAACGTGGTGTAGGTACAGATGGAAGTAGAGCTCGTTTTGAACAATGGTGCGAAGTGGTGCGATCTGCAGAGCAGGATTGCTGGAGGCCTTAGAAAAATCCATTATATTTGGCTCTGGAGAATGGTTCAAGCGAGAGAGACTGAGGGAGGGATGGATGATGGATTGGTTTCATCGATCTCTAGCCTATTGCAATTTATAGAGGAGTGACGAGTGGTAGTACTGTAGCATTGGAAGAAGCTACTTCCATTATTGACCCTTCGTTCTCGCGGTGACATGCCGTTTCACATGCGCACACTACTAGAAACCTAGAGCATGTTCCTTTGTTGACAATGAGACGACTGTGGCCACTTTGTCAAATTCTAGATTAGCCTATAACCATAGGCGAAGATACGTTGCGCTTGATTGCCTGGACACCACGTAAGAAAAAAGTTTCCACTAACTAGACAAACTTTCACCATATATTTCTACCAAATTACGTGTCACCTTAGCAGTTCAAAACACCAAATTTAGAGCTGGCTTCGCCCCTGCCTGTCAACTAAGTTCTTTGAATCTATGCTCGTTTATATAAGTGTCTAGGTCTCTCCCAGGTCTCGCAAACAAGGGAGTTGCTAAATTACAGGCGCCTGATTTTTGCTTTCTTTTTAGGTGGCCATCATCATTCATCTAAACTAAATCCAACGATCACTACTCATCCTCGTCTTTAGGAACAAGCACCTTTTCTCACTTGATGCTAGTTCATCTTCACTTTCAGGCACCTGTAGTACACGAAATGTGCCCAAAAAAGAGTTATCAACACTACCAGAATTCTGTTCGTTGCCGAGGGCTGCCGAGGGCCTTCCTCTTAGCCCTCGGCAAAGAAATTTTCAAAATATATTTTGAAGCACAAAATTAATTCAAATAAAAAAGTTTTCTACTCTTTGCCGATGGCCTACCTTTTGGCCCTCGGCAAAGAAATTTTCAAAATATATTTTGAAGCACTAAATTAATTCAAATAAAAAAGTTTTCTACTATAAAGTTGTATAACTTTTTAAGATCTACATAGTTTATATTGGTCATTTTTTTATTTGACAAATCAAATATTAATGTTGCTAAACCTATGTTTGAATTTCAAAAATTCAAAATACGAATTTTTTAAATGACCTTGGATGGAAAAACACTCAAAATAAAGTTTGTAGATCTCAAAAAGTTATGAAACTTTGTAGTTGACAATTTTTTTATTTGAATTCGTTTAGAGTCTCAAAAAAGTAATTTACAGTCGGTTTGATATAATATATGGGGTATTAAAACTGCATATAGACATATATGATGGTGTAGTCTAGTGTAGTGGTTAAGGCAGAAACTGCGCGAGTGAGAGGTCTCGAGTTCGAATCCCCACCGCCGCAAAGTTTGCTAAAATCTACAAAATGTGCTTAAATGTGTGCTAAAAATCTAGGAAAAAGACAATAGCTAGGGGCTGATGATGGGTGCTAATTAGTGTGTCTCTCCTCCAATTGAAAAAAAATTTAATAGTGTGTCTCTCCTCCAATTGAAAAAAATTAATCTATTATTTTTGGTTTTTTTTTTCATTTTTATCTTTGCCGAGGGCCGCCTTTGCCGAGTGCCCGATAAAGGGCCCTCGGCAAAGACTCTCTTTGCCGATTGAAAATTTGGCAAGGGCTCTTTGCCGAGGCCTTTGTCGAGGGTTTTTGGACCGGGCAAAGAACCGAATTCCAGTAGTGCAAGCTGCCAGCAGCAAAGAGCCAACCGACTACCAATCAATGCGATTACAGAATACGGTTGACCAACTCCGTTGTTCATTAGACCGTCTGTTGATAATAGAATTAAACACCGTCTTCATCGCCTCACTGAAGGAATCTGATCTAACTTAATACAAAGACTCACACACAAAAAGTCACATAGTTCATAGACACCATTATTTAAAACCAAGACTAAAGGTAAAAGGGCTATCCGCTACAGAGAAAGTCATCACTATAGCCTCTAGCTTGCACGATGCCTGTTTAGTCCGGTCGTCACTACAAGAAAAAGCCCTCCTATAGATACGTTTTATTTTTATGTTAGACAAGCTTTATTTCATCTCTAGTGAAGTATAGATGCGTTTTACTAAAAGCATGTCTGGAGCGTCTTTACATGGAATGTGTTAGAAAAAGTAGATATGTTTCGCTTCAAATCCTAATGCAAAAATCACTTTTGGTGCATTTTGTGGCACAAACTATGGAGAAAGCTGATGTTTTCTATCACCTATTCCTAAACTGATAGCCAAACTCTGGTAGTCAATCGAACCTTGTCCACTATGTTGGGAGCAACCTTGAAGAAAAATTTGAAGTGTTGTGAGAAGATTGTTTACCGCATGTTGAGTTTGCCCATATAACCGGACACAACACAAACATGAAACACGGGCGTACGATTGCAGCCATGCTAGCAGGAACCCGGAAGTCTACTCTATAGCTATTATATCTAAACAGACTGTGATATCATCGTCAATCTGGTGATACCATGTTTTAATCCTTGCTCACGCGTCCACGTCCTATACGAATTATATATCCTCTGTTTAGATCTCACGCATCGGTGAGATAGGATGCGTAGAAGAAACACGGGCGCACGGTTGCACCAGACCAATCATGTTGGAGCCATGCGCGATGGAGGGAACCTCTCTAGCAGACAGCCGGATCACCCAACCTTGTACCGTCGTAAACGAGACGTGGAGACCCGTGTCGTCTAAGCCTGCACGTACAGTGCAGTCATTTACTAGGATCCAATGGGGCCGGACGAGCTCAACTGATAATTCATTGACGGCTGTGAAACACGCATTGATGGTGCATGAATACTGTTGTATGTACGTAAACTGTGCAGATTAATCAAGCGCGACTACATGAGCTATGACACACCCTGGTGTCAAGCATTGCATTAGGATCATCACTAGCCACTAATCATCATGAGCATTGCATTGCATTAAAATGTGTTGAAGAAATGTGCTATGATTTCATGTGTTTTAAATTTCAAAACTAGGTTTGAAAAGGACTTGCCTATTAAAGTGAGGTTTTGTCATGGCACATAATTTTATTAAATAGATAATAATATATAGAATACTTTTCATGTTAATGACCTGCCCTAATTAAGCTTAGATTAGTAATTAAAAATGCAAGAGTTAAATTAATTTCTAGCTTTAATATTAGCTTTAATTTAGTACACGGAGTAGAAATGCTTTTCTGTGTTTGTGTCCTATATGAAAGTTATAGAAAAATTTATTTTGAGCAACTTTTGTTTTAGGGCCAAATAATAGTTTTGAGTTTTTGAATCAGTTTTGAATTTGCAAAGTTTGGAATTAATTCGGGAAATAGAAAAACGTTTGAAAAATCTGGAAAATATCGGCGCCAACCTTTCGGCCCAGTTGCCCTTTCCCGGCCCATCTCCTGGCCGAGGCGGCCCGCGCCAGTGCCGCTCCCACGCGGCCGCCGCATAGCCGGCGGCGGCTGCGGCACGGGGCCTCACTCGCCCAACCGCCGCACGCACAAGCCACTTCTCACCTGCACACTCCGCGCCGCACGCTTGCATGGCCAATCCGCGGCCACCGCCCCTGCGCACCGCCCCGGCTCGCCGCTCGCCGGTGTCCGCCGTGGCCTCGCCACGACCGGCCACACCGCCTGGTCGGGGGCAAAACGAGCACAAGCGCCTGCCCCCTCTCCTCACTTGCCATTCGCCCGCTCTCGCTCTCCTGCTTGTTCTCTCTCCTTCGCTCAAAGGCCGAACGCTCGCACTCGCCGCCGTTCACCGCCGAAATTTGCCACCGCCCAAACCCCCTCACCGGAGCACCACCGTCCGATCCATCTCGCACACCACTCTGCCATCATCGTGCACACACTGTGCGCACATTGGCGCCACCGCCGGAGCCTCAGCTTCGCCGGCATGCTTCGTCCCCTTCTGCAGCCGTCGTCGCCACCGTGGGGAGCTCGATTGCGTTCTGCCTCAACCGAGCCACCAGGCACCCCCTTCTTCACAGACGAGCTCCGTTGGGTAAAGGCAAGGTGAGAACCTCCCTTTGCTCGCTCTCTACCGCCCTCACCACCGTGATCATCACCACCCGAGCGCCATGGCCACCGCCACGGCATGCACGCGAGGTCGGGCCACTCCGAGGCTCCTCCGGCCAAACCATCACCCCTAGGGCTCGTTGTTAGGGTCTCTGATGCTTGCGCACTTGTCAATTTGGCCAGAGATTGACGGTATTGGCGCTGCTTCACTTCACCGCAGCCGTCGTCCGCCATGGCTCGCCGCCGGCCAGCTCAGGTGGCGCACTGGCCAAACCATCACCTCCACGCTGACCGCCACGTCGAGGCGAACACGCCCATGCCACTCGCACCGCTGGCAAGCTCACCGCCGGCGAGAACCGTGCGGTCAGCGCCGTCCCCTGTCTTGCTCTCGCTGACGGATGTGTCCGTTGACCCCCGGGCCCCGCACGTCAGCCTCTGACCGGTCCATGGACCATGCCCATTCAGCCTGTGCACCGGGTGTTTTTCCAGAAAATGTTTTCTTTAATGTTTTTTCCAAATCTGAGAAATGCTTGTTTAATTTATAGCTCACGTTTGATTAGCGGTTTTGATTAACGGACGCTAGTGAAAATCAAATAGTGGACCCAAATCAAGAACCGCCACTAGAAATGCATCATTTTTAGTGGCGGTTTTCTTAAGGCTACCGCAACTAGAAATTCATTTCTAGCGGCGATTTTCTTAAGAAACAACTACTAGGATTTCTAGCGGCGATTTTCTTAAGAAACAACTACTAGGAATACACTAGAATTTTAAAATTTGATTTTTTGAAATGACTTTAAATGAGAAATACTCTAAATAAAAATTGTAGATCTCGAAAAGTTATGAAACTTTGTAGTTGAAAACTTTTTTATTTGAAAACATCTAGTTGAGGATAATTATCTCTAAAGTTTGAAATTTAAAATTCAAAACTTTTCAAAAAGCCTCTGATGGAATTATTACAGTGCATCACTGCGCAGGCCCAGCTGACAGCCGCGCATCATTGCCTGGAACTAACGTACAGTACATTACGTGAGCGCGCACATGGATGAGTCTCTGCTGATCATCAAACGTGGCCGAACAAGTTGCAGCCAAGCACGAGAACCGATACGTGCGCCACTGCTACCAATCTTGTCTCCGTCCATTTGTCACCGTCTTGTACATCATCCCACCCTCGTACACCGTGATGGCCCGCATTGAATTTCTCTTGTCTATCCAAGAGCCTACTGCCACAACCACATGTCTTTCCACCGCCCATCTGCCGTTGCTGCACTCGGTCTCTAGGGAGACGACCCCCGTGAGCCCGTGGGCAATAGAAACTTTGGCGTAAAATTTACGTACTATTTTCGTTATTATTTAATAAATTTTGTTTAAACATAGATTAATTAGGCTCAAAAGATTTATCTCGACATTTACAGATAAACTGTGTAATTAGTTTTTTTACCTATATTTAATACTCCATGCATGTATCTAAAAATTCGATGTGATAGAGAATCTTGTAATTTTTTGGAAATTCTTAAAAAAAAAATACAAGATTCTCCATCACATCGAATCTTTAGACGCATGCATGATGTATTAAATGTAGGTAAAAAAATAACTAATTGTACATTTTGTCTATAAATGTCGAGACGAATCTTTTAAGGCTAGTTAGTCCATATTCAAACAAAATTTATCAAATAACAACAAAAGTACTACAGGAATTTTACGTCAAAATTTCTATGAACTAAGGGGGTGTTTAGTTGGGTGGAATTTTGGTGTAAAGTCACTGTAGCACTTTCGTTGTTATTTGACAAACTTTGTCCAAATATGGACCAACTAGTCTCAAAAGATTCGTCTCGACATTTACAAACAAACTGTGCAATTAGTTATTTTTTTACCTACATTTAATACTCCATGCATGTGTCTAAAGATTCGATGTGATGGGGAATCTTGTAAACTTTTGGAATCTAAACATGCCCTAAACATGTCCCGACTCCACCGAGTCATCATCGTCGTCTCATCTCGACGGTCGAGGTGCAGACCAGCAGATGTACTACAGGACCATCGACAACTTTCAACCGTCACGCTCACAGGCTGCTGCCAGCCTGTCTATAGCCAGAGTATTAACTGGGCTACAAAGACCAAAGAGATAGCTGCCCAGTCCTCCCTAGAACTGGGATTTGTAAAGGCCCTGCCTTGATTTCTAGAGATGGCTACAGCCGAATTGTTTTTCAAAAGTTATAAATCAGGCAAAGAAATAGAAAAATAAAATTAATCAGGTCACAAGATTTTTGCATGAAATACACGCACGTTGCTGGCATGAATGCTTAAACCCGCAACCTTAGGCCTCGTGCAGGGGCGGATCTACATGGGGGGCTGGGTGGGCTTCAGCCCCCTACAGTTGACATATCAATGGAAAATAGAGAAGGTGAGGGAGAAAAATATGTGAATAAAAGAAAGAAAAATGAAGAAATAGAGGAGCAAGAAGAGACCAGCCCCCCCCTAGATCCTGTTCTGCATCCGCCACTGGCCTCGTGCATGGGTGAGTCACAAGTGGGTAAAGGGCACAAGCATGCCCACGTATTCACATTTCCCGCTTTCAAAATGGGTATTCCGGCAGACCCCAAACAAACTCAAATGCAAAGGTTGTGAGGTATAAAATTTTAGATATCGTCAAGCGCTATAACTTTCTTTTCAGTGGTTTCTCCATCCAAGCTGGTTTGATAAACGATTTCTGCTGAAAAAGTTGGCACCTATAAAAAGGGTAGACCTGTTCGATAGATACATCTTTGATATATATAAAGTTTACTTTGTTGAATTCATTTGAAAAAATATTAATTTTTACTTTGTTGAACCTATGTTTCGAGACGTCTGAAAACACAGCCACCTCTACAAATTACTTTTAGAGGCAACTGTAGATCCAAAGCCTCTAGAAATCCATTGGTAGAGACAAATGCATCTAGAGCCACCACTAAAAAGATAGGTATTTGTAGAGGTGACTGAAAATATTAGCAACACCTACAAATGGATTTCTAGACGTGACATTTCGGAAGCATTTGTAGAGATGGGTTTAGCTTGAAAACAGATGGCATCTCTGCAAATGTTTCTTGAAGTAATGACAGGCAAAAAGGGAGGTTTATTGGAAAAAGAGAAAGTTACATTGGGATGCCATAAGGTCAATTATTTTAGGATAAAATTGGAATCTTATAACGTCATATATTTTGGGATATGTTTTTTTAAGAGTCAAACGCACCATTGACCCTCAAACTTGTATGTACGTGTCACATATATAGGTTCATGAACTTTCAACATACTTTTGTAAGTCCCTAAACTTGTTAAGTAGTGCATTGTAGGTTGCATGCCAACTATATATATAGGCTTTTTTTTTTGCTAATGTGGCATGCTATCATGACATGTACTTTTACTTTTAACCCTTTAAATTTATTTACCCTTGAAAATAAGCCACAGGGCGGCGATGATGCAACTCCAAGAACCACATGATCTTGTGTAGTAGCATGAAAGACAGAAAAGATGAAGAGACGGTCTATTTCCAAAGGGCAAATAAATGTGACGGTCAAATGTAAAATAATATGTTGTGCTGGCATGCCACATAAGCAGGAAATGCTCGTTTGGCTGACATAGACTTGCAGTGCATAATTTAACAAGTTTAGTGTCAGGTGCCAAGTGATTAACAATACCCAGCGCCAGTAGTACAGTAAATATTTTCGGCTCTAAAATCCATGTCTTTCAGAAAACCCTAAAAAACTAAATAATAAAATCCTTCGCAGGATTGAAACCCATGAAGTGCTACTTAACAATAACGCCTCCTTACGGTTGCACCTCATAATAGCAGACAGCCGGATCACCCAACTTTGTACCGTCGTAAACGAGACGTGAAGACCCGTGTCATCTGAGACGGGCGAGACGGAGATGGAGCGCCTGCCCGAGGTCTAGCTCGGAGGGCTCGGGCGAGACGGAGAGTGGGTGTTCGCTCGAGGCCTCATTTGGAGGGCTCGGGCGAGACGGAGAACGAGCGCCAGCCCGAGGCCTGGCTCGGAGGGCTCGGGCGAGACGGAGAACGAGCGTTCGCTTGAGGCCTCGCTTGGAGGGCTCGGGCGAGGCGGAGAACGAGTGTGTGCCCGAGGCCTGGCTCGGAGGGCTCGAGTGACACGGAGAACGAGCGCCAGCCCGAGGCCTGGCTCAGAGGGCTCGGGCGAGACGGAGAACGAACGCCAGCCCGAGGCCTGGCTCGGAGGGCTCGGGCGAGACGAAGAACGAGCGTTCGCTCGAGGCCTCGCTTGGAGGGCTCGGGCGAGACGGAGAACGAGCGCCTGCCCGAGGCCTGGCTCGGAGGGCTCGGGCAAGACGTAGAACGAGTGTTCGCTCGAGGCCTCGCTTAGAGGGCTCGGGCGAGACGGAGAACGAGCGCCTGCCCGAGGCCTGGCTCGGAGGGCTCGGGCGAGACGGAGAACGAGCGTTCGCTCGAGGCCTCGCTTGGAGGGCTCGGGCGAGACGGAGAACGAGCGCCTGCCCGAGGCTTGGATCGGAGGGCTCGGGCGAGACGGAGAACGAGTGTTCGCTCGAGGCCTCGCTTGGAGGGCTCGGGCGAGACGGAGAACGAGCGCCTGCCCGAGGCCTGGCTCGGAGGGCCGCCGCGGCCTACTTCCGCTTGATGTGTTTTCGGGCTTCGGCTTGGCGGGCCAGGTAGTCTCGCTTACCTTCTTGGCCCTGGTTATGTTTTTCCGAAGCGGAGGTTTTGGGGTACCCCTTTTCTGTATCACCGAACGTACTTTGTACAACATAGTTGAGGACCTGAGCCTTTTCCTCTTGAAACATGTCATTTCAACGGAAGGGAGATATCATGATTATCAATGCCAGAGTACCGAGTGCTAACAGAGATTTATAGGTTAAAACTTACTCGGAATGGTTATTAGAGCACACATGCAAACTTTGATGTATATAATATGGGATACGCTTGTAACTTTATGTTTGTGAGCACAAAACTTTGATGTATATAAATGTATGTATGAAATATTTTAATTGCATATTGCTATATTAATGTATATGTATATATTTAATTTAATAATATAATAATTAAATATAATAATTAGTAATATAATATAAAAATATCAAATATATATAAATATTGTCTACAACAGCACAGGTGGTTCACTCAGGGAACCGCCCTTGTTCCCGACCATTTACACTGGCGGTTCCCTAAGTGAATCGTATGTGGAAATGTATTTTCATAGACGGTTTACAAGCAGGGGCGGGCCCAGGCCCAGGGCCAGTAGGGCCGTGGCCCTAGTCGTGGGCCAAAAAAAAATTTAGGAGCGACTCTTTAGGCCCACGAAGAAGCCCAACAATGGAGGTTCCCCTGTCTGCCTCGCGAGTGGAGGAGCGTCGCCGTTGCTTGTCCGTGCCTCACGACTCGCGAGCAGGGCGAGTTCCCGAGTGGCCGCCGTCGCTCCTGCCTCCTGCTCCTCAGCTCCTGCGTCCTCCGACTCCGGCGCCGGCGGTCCGGCCTCCTCCAGTTCTCCGTCCTCCGCGGCTCCGCCTCCAACCTCCACGCGCCACGCCTCCAGGCTCTAGCTCCGGCACGCGGCAGCGGTGCGGCGCGCTCGGCGGCGGTCCTGCGGGCCGCGGAACCGCGGAGGCAAGGTCGCACCGGAGCCACGGACGGCCAGGCGGACGGCCGTCAGCCGGCCCCTCGCGCCCTACCCGCACGGCCGCACGAGCACGGCCCCTGGTGTTCAGTCTTCAGATTGTTCAGTACTTCAGTGAAGGTAATTTTCAGTACATTTTTTTCTCTAATCTCTCTTGTCTTGATTAGTTGATTTCAAGTTTTCAACTACTAATTTTGATTTGTGAACTTTTGATTCCAATTAGATGAAGAGGACAAGGACTATTGCATCGTATTTCTCTCGGGTTGCTGAACAAGAACAGCAAAGCATCCATCATCCATCTCCATCTCGTCCACCACCAGATCCAGAGCCAGTCCCCTGTCCAGAGCAAGTGCAAGGAAGCATTAGCATCCAACCTCCTCCGGCACCATCTCAAGGTGCAGAACAAGAGTCAGTAAGGACTAGAGCTAGTGAAGTAGATTTAAATTTGGGCCAACCAACTATAGACACTAGCAATGGAAATAATACTTTTGTGGAGGATGGTGATTCGAATCATGTGCTTGGTCCTGAAGATATTGTAGCAGATCCAGCACTTAGAAAACCCATTGAAGAAATGCATCCAAACATTAGGGATGATGCAAAAAGGGAGTATGTCTTGTTAGGTCCATGCCAACCAAAATGTCATGCATATCCCAAAAGAAAAATATATGGTCACAATAGGAGTTTTCATGATAAGTGGTTCACAAATCGTCCTTGGTTGGAATATAGTGTTTCTAAGGATGCTGCCTTTTGCTTCTATTGTTATCTATTTAAACCATTGAGAGTCGATAATTATGGTGTTGAATCCTTCACAACAAATGGGTTTACTAATTGGAAAGATGGACCACAATTATTTGATGCTCATAGTAACTCCATTGCTCACAATAAAGCAAGAAAGGATTATGAATGTTACAAAAATCAACGGCAAAGTGTATCACATGTAATTTCTAGGGGAAGTCAGATTCTTGAAGAAGAATATAGAGGCCGTTTAATTATTATATTGGGAGTTGTAAGATTTCTTCTTTTGCAAGCACATGCTTTCCGTGGACATGATGAGTCTTCTAAGTCGAGCAACAAGGGAAATTTTTTAGAAATGCTAGATTGGTATAAGGAAAAAGATGCAAAAGCAGCAAAATTACTTGATTCTGCTGGTAAGAACCACACAATGACTTCTCATAAAGTGCAAAAGGACTTGTGCAAAGCTTGTGCAAATCAGACTTCCATGGCAATTATTGCTGAAATTGGGGATAGGTATTTTGCTGTTTTGGTTGATGAGGCACGAGATGCATCTATCAAGGAACAAATGGCTGTCGTATTAAGGTATGTATTCTTTATTGTTGCTGATTTTTTTTACAATTCTTTATCAATTTCATGTGTATACTTATATGCTGATTTTTTGTTGCAATATGTGACTCTAGGTTTGTCAATGCACGAGGGGAAGTTATTGAGAGGTTCCTTGGCATGAAGATGGTTGTTGATACAACTTCAACATCTCTGAAGGAAGCTTTAGATGGTATGTTTGCTCGCTATGGTTTGTCTATGTCTAGAGTTCGTGGGCAAGGATATGATGGAGCATCTAATATGAGAGGAGAATTTCATGGGCTGCAAAGACGGATCTTGGATGAGAATCCATATGCTTTTTATATACATTGCTTTGCACATCAATTGCAATTAGTTGTTGTCTCAGTTGCTCAGTGTTGTGGTTCAATATATGATTTCTTTAACATCACCTCGTTGATTGTCAACACCGTCAATGTTTCTTGTAAGAGAAGAGATCAATTGGCCCAAAGCCACCATGATAGCATTGTAAATCAATTGGAAAATGGTCAAATTTTTAGTGGAAGAGGGAAAAATCAAGAAACTAGCCTTGCAAGGGCAGGGGATACAAGATGGGGTTCACATCACAAAACCTTATGTCGTCTTTTCCATATGTGGGACTCAGTCTTAGAGGTATTAGAAAATATTGTTGAAGATGGTGTTGGAGATAAGAGAACAACAGCTTCAGGCTTGCTGTTACAAATGGAAAAATTTGAGTTTGTATTTATAATGCATCTTATGATCAGATTATTGGGCATAACAAATGATTTATCACAATGCTTACAAAGGAAAGATCAGAATATTGTTCGGGCTGTTGCGTTGATTGGGATCACATTGGAGAAAATCAATGATGTAAGGCAACATGGCTGGGATGAGCTATTTGAGGAGGTAAAGGAGTTCTGTGGGATCCATAACATCATTATCCCAAATATGGAGGATACAGTAACTGTTCGAGGCCGTTCAAGGGGTCGTGGAGGGCAGCAGGTAACCTACTACCATCACTTCAAAAATGAGATCTTTAATGTGGTGCATGATCAAGTTATTGTTGAACTAAATAATCGGTTTGCTGAAAGGTCTACCCGCTTATTGAGATGCATTGCTTGTCTAGATCCAAAGAATTCCTTTGCAAATTATGATCGTGCAAAACTAATTGAACTTGCTGAGATTTATGATGTTGATTTCTCCCAATATGACCGCGATCAGCTTCCAGGACAACTTGATAATTTCATTAGTGATGTCAGAGCTGATCCTTCATTCACATCTTGTATTGACCTTGGTATTCTTGCTATAAAGATGGTTGAAACTGATAGGCACACAACCTTTGGATTAGTTTATCGCCTCATTGTGTTGGCCTTGACTCTACCCGTTGCAACAGCAACAGTAGAAAGGATTTTCTCGGCTATGAAAGTTGTTAAGACTGAGTCACGGAATAAAATGGGGGATGACTGGTTGAATCACAGGATGATATGTTATGTTGAGCGAGAGATATTTGCAACCATTAAAAATGATGACATCTTACATCATTTTCAAGAATTGAAGACTAGGAAGATGAAGTTACCTAATCTATCTAGTACTTCTGGTCAGGGGACTACTTCTGGTATGTTACATTTATCCATTTAGAATACAAATGCATAGTAATCAATGAAGATTATTTTTTGGCTATCCCTGTTCTTATGAACTTTTACATCTTGTCAAAAATAGGAGTTATTATTGAGGACATGGAGGTGCAACAAACGAATGCAACAAATCATCACTAGACAATAGGTATTTATTTTTTCAATGTTTATTTATATTCTAGATATATTATATCGTACTATTAGTTTCAAACTTTGCTAGAGAATATTTGTTTTCTGCGATATACATATATATATATGGTCCTATAAAGTATAAACTATATTGTAGTCCGTTGTTTTTAGAATTTTGGCCGCTAGGATTTGGCCCTAGTCTTGGCCAAATCCTGGGTCCGCCACTGTTTACAAGCAACCGACTGTGCTATGGTTCTTTTTTCACTGGCCTCCAACGCAGGCGGTGCTGAAAAACGCTTGTGAAAATAGGTTTTCAATCGCTCCGTACCCGAGGAACAAACACGAGCGCACGATTGCACTGGACCAATCATGTTGGAGCCGTGCGCGATGGAGGGAACCAGCCGGATCACCCAACTTTGTACCGTCGTAAAGGAGACGTGGAGACCCGTGTCATCTGAGCCTGCACGTACTACGTCTGTGCACTAGCCGGGGCCACTGCGAGGGTCCAGTGGAATTATTACAGTGCACTAGCCCGAGAGATGAAGCAGCCAAGCAGGAGAGACCCCATGAGCCGAGTCATCGTCATCGCCGCCCTCGGCACTTGGCAATCGACGAGGAGGCCAGCTGATGTCCTACTATCGTCGTACTCCAACAGCATCTACGTCTACGTACGCCTGCCAATGCTACGACCTCGTCTTTCCGCCGTCCACTTGTCATCGTACACCATGAGTCTATGATGGGCCGGCACTGAATTTCTCTTTTACTATCCTAACAGCCTACTGCTATACAACCTCATGTCGTGCAGCCTGCCTGTCTATACCAAACAAGTAAATAAAGACTAAAGAGATGGCTGTAGGCTGTCATACGCCTAATGTGCCGAGGCCCATCGGACGACGGTGACAGGAGGCCGCCGGGCAGCATCAGCGCCGCCTAGGGTGGGTGCGCGGGCGCCGCCTAGGACGGTCGCGCGGCACCGGTGGGGGCAGCACCTCCAGGGGCCTCTTTGCCAAAAAAAAAATACACTCGGCGACAAAGAGGCTTCTTTACCGAGTATTTTTTTTTACACTCGGCAAAGAGGCTCTTTACCGAGTGTTTTTTAGCACTCGGCAAAGAAAATTTCAAAGATGATTTTGAAGCAGCAAATTAATTCAAACAAAAAAAAATTCAACTACAAAGTTATATAACTCATCAAGATGTACAATGTTTCACTACTGGAAACTCGAATTCTCCTGTGTGTGCAAAAACGCACAGAATAATGCAAATACCGTCAGAAAAATAAAATACACACAGAAATACGACGACAGAAAAATTGAACTTTTCTATGTGTACGCCGTCAGAAATTCTTTTTCTGTGCGTCACACACGCACAGAAAAATTAGTTTCGTCCGATTTGAAAATCATTTTTCTGTGCGTGAATTCTCACAGAAAAAAGAAGAAACCGACAGAAAAATAATTTTTCTGTGAGTATTTTCCACTCAGAAAAAGACAGGTGCACTGCAAAGAAAAAATATATTATTTTGTTCGGTTAGGCCAACGTACAGAAAAATTATAGATCATTGTAAGAATAAATACATTTACCCATGCAGCCAATTGGATACAATATATAATTATTTAGAAACAGTAGCATACATATAGAGATGAAGTCCAAATGTTCACCAAATTCATTCATAACATCCCGGCTACATATAGATAATGTCCAAATGTTTTGGCATCAATACATTCAAAAGTATTGTCATCTCATCTCAGCGCTTCATGTTTTGGCCAAGATGAATAAAATACCAACATGCATCATTGAGTCATATTATAGCTAAAACTAAAACTATCAGATTAGAGCCACTTGCCACCTACTAGTTAATGTGCAAATGCACAACTCTATAAAAGAAGGAACCAACACCACATCCATGTTTTGCAAGTGTTGGGATGGTACCCAGACCGCAGGCACCTGCGGCTCGCAATACCGAGGGACGACGAAATTTTCGTGCGAATGTACGCATTCGCGCGGAAGCACGCGTTCGCATTCGGCCCCGCAAGGCAGAAAGATGACGGAGCTTTAGTGCGAAAGGGAGTATTCGCGCGGAAGCACGCGTTTCGGCTCGCAGATCAAGGGAAGGCGGAGCGTTCGTGTGAGAGGGAGCATTCGCGCGAAAGCACGCATTTCGGCTCGCGGATCAAGGGAAGGCGGAGCTTTCGTGCGAAAGGGAGCATTCGCGCGGAAGCACTCATTTCGGCTCGCGGATCAAGGGAAGGTGGAGCTTTCGTGCGAAGGCGACAGTTTTCGTCATTCATGACTTTGGTTTTTCATAGGTTTTCGCAGGACGCCGGAAGCCTGGTCAAAGAGTGCGGGCCCGCCGGCCAGGAAAAGGAGCCGGGGGACGGTGGGCCCGTCGGAGGTCGAAGTTACGATGATGCCCCTCGCGCTGGAAGAGGCGGCGTACAACCGTGGGGTAGTTGACTAGGGCATCATTGTAATTGTAACAGAGTGGTTGGAAGGGCATTCTTGTACTTTCAAACTGACCTGGATTAATATAAAAGGCTCCCAGCCTCCCAAGGGAGAGGGGGAGAACACTGTTCACTTCAAGTGATTCCTCTTTTCCTCCGTTTACTTCCGCTTTCGCTTCGTGCGACAAATAGCTGTTTCGGGGTCTCGGTCCTGAAACAACAGCAAGTAAACGCAACCATCACATTATCGATGCATGATCTCCATTGTTGTCAGAACCTTGATTGTTGTCAACATTTGCATCATGAAGATCCTCGGTGTGGCTAACATGATTAGCATTGTTGGCAAATTCTGAGACAGTATGAGAAGAACCAGTTGACTGAATATGAACAAAGTTATAACAGTAAGTGGAATTGTCTCCCAATAAAATAACACTTTTAGCAAAGCCTCTAAATTTGATGTAAAGTCATTTGAATGTGGTACCCAAGAATTCGACAAGGTGTAAAGTGTTCAAACTGCTGGTTTTCAAGGTGTGAAACATTAGGAACCAACATAAGGCCACTTACTCACTGCAATAGCCATGCAAATTTACTGCAGTAGCTATACAATAATCAAGATGAGGCCACTTCCTCATTTCTGCACTGTGTGTTGTCATTCTGAATAGTACCCCACAAAATACTAATTAGTTTCTACTTCCTTTCCATCTTAAAATCTCTAAGTGATGGATCTGACAGCTACATAACATGTTGATAGTGGAACGAATATATATACTCACAATTGCTTGTGTAGTAGACAAGCGTCGTAACGCATCTTCTGGTACAATTCTTCCTGTCTCCTCATAAAGGTTCTACAAGTGTATTGCAAGCATAGATATTTCAGATTCAAATCAATAGATAGTTCACCTATAAATTATTCTCCTTTGCCAGAAAACCAAAGTGCTCTATTAATTTCTTACTTGAACAATATGATCTGGACAGTGCCTTCAGGTTACCTTTATCCATTCAAGCTATAGAGCAACTGATAGAACTGCAGAATCTACTTGAAAGTAGAAATTTAGATAATGAGATCGAAGCCAGCTGGATCTACTCATGGGGGAGCAATTTTAACACCGGGAAAGCTTACAAACTGTTGCAGGGAGATTGGTATGCCTCCCCACTGTTCCCTTGGCTATGGTCTGCAGGTAATCTTGGTAAGCACAAGTTTTTCTTTTGGTTGCTACTAAGGGACAGGCTTAACACAAAAAAATCTGTTCTTTATAACAATGGCATTGAAGAATGTACCTTCCACCTCTTCCAGCTGCTCTGACATCTGAAGACTTGACCGCACCAATAGCTATGGCAAGACGCTTATGCTTTCTCGGGGCACCACTAGACACATCATATAGCGCCTTCCACTACCGGACATGGTCGCTTTGCCGAGTGCCACAGGCACTCGGCAAAGCTCCTTTTGCTCTCGGCAAAGCCTTTGCCGAGTGCAGCCCTCGGCAAAGGCCACACGGCAAAAAATGGATCGGCAAAGGGCTCTTTGCCGAGAGTCTTTTATCGGGCGCTCGGCAAAGCCTTTGCCGAGTGCTGAGATGGCTCTCGGCAAAGAAAAGCCCTCGGCAAAGAAAAAAATAAAAAAAAACCCAAAAAAATAAAGAAAATTTTTTATTTAATTGGAGGAGGGGCCCACTGGGCAGCGCCCACTTGTTGCCCTCGAAATCGCAAGTTCTACTATTTTTCACGCAATTTTCTCTCGCGCAATCAGCAGGATTCGAACTCACGACCTCTCGTTCGCGTGGAGCCTCCTCTACCACTGCACTACACACTCATATGCGTTCCATCTTTGTTTCGATTACCGATATATTATACTAAACCATGTGTAACTTGCTTATTTGAGGCCCTAAACGAATTCAAATAAAAAAGTTATCAACTGCAAAGTTTTCTCACTTTTTGAGACCTACAATTTTTATTTTGGTAGTTTTTCCATCCGAGGTCGTTTATAAAAATTTGAATTTCAAATTTGACAATTTGAAACGTAGTTTTCGTTGACAAGATGCTTTCAAATCAAAAAGTTGTCAACACCAAAGTTTCATAACTTTTTGAGATCTACAACTTTTATTTTGGTCATTTCTCCATCTAAGGTATTTTAAAAAATTCGAATTTTAAAATTTTCAAATTCGAACGTAGTTTTGCATAACTAGATGACTTCAAATTAAAAAGTTATCAACTACAAACTTTCATAACTTGTCAAGATCTACAAAGTTTATTTTGGTTGTTTACCCATTTATACATCCAAAATTGTGGTTATCATATTATTCACAAATATTATATATCACTCTTGTAGTTTTGTAAACTAACGGAGAGAGATGTAAGATTTATGAACAAATTTATTTTAAATTTGTCAAATGAAGAAATGACTAAAATAAAAATTATTCATCTTGATAAGTGAAACAACTTTTTAGTTGAAAGATTTTTTATTTGGATTAATTTACTGCTTCAAAATATGATTTGAAAATTAGCTTTGCCGAGTGTAAAAAAAAACTCTCGGCAAAGAGCTCTTTGCCGAGAGCCAATAAAAAAACTCTCGGCAAAGAATTTCTTTGCCGAGAGCAAGAAAAAACGCTCGGCAAAGAAATTCTTTGCCGAGTGTTTTTTTTGGCTCTCGGCAAAGAATTTCTTTGCCGAGCGTTTTTCTTTTGCCGAGAGTTTTTTATTCGGCCCTCGGCAAAGAGCTCTTTGCCGAGCACCCGAAAAAAAACTCTCGGCAAAGAGTGCGGCGCTCGGCAAAGTGAGTTTTTCCGGTAGTGTTCTCATTCAAATATTGTTGTCGCTCAACCTCATGCATGCCCATCCACTTCCATGTCGGCACCATCTCCATCTTCTTCATTTGCACATTCTATCCTCTTAACAGCAGTAATGTAGTCATCCTACAAAGACCGGAACAAAGAAACATGTTCTACAGATGTACAGATATGCAAAACATGCTAACATTGTATTCTGAAATTTCTTAACAGCAGCAAAATAGTCACTTAAATAAATCATAACTAGAGTTCTAGATCATAGAAAAATATGTTCTTTAACATTTTGGAAAGCTTAAGAAGTTCTCCACATCTTTCTAGTTATAACATGGACCTGATTCTTAAGTTAATAGGGTGAAAAACACAAATAAGCATTGCTGCACAGATAAGAATTTTTGATATAGTTCTCTTTATACTTAGATAAATCAAGATCACAGTATGGACCAGACTCTAAAAAGATCTAATTATCCATAGGGACAGGAACGGTCTAAATATTATAGCAGACTTCATAGATACTCTAAATAGATAAGAAAAACATGTTTTACTTATCCATACATTTTTGGGGGTGAGAAACAGAGAACCTGAAAACTTGATTCAGATTTGACACAGACAACACCATTGACCAAATCTTGAGGGAAGCAGACTTAAAATTCATACAAGTGCACACTCAGATAAACTATCATCTCGTACAAAAAATAGAATCAGTGAAGAGAAAAGTATACCCTGACCGAAGCAGACTGCCTGGTGGCCAGATCTGGAGGATGAAGGAGCAGGGACGGAGGCGACCGGCAGGGACAGCAGGGTCGTCACGACGAGACGAGCGCCGGTGGTGAAGGTCCCTCGCCGCGCGGAAGGCCTAGGGATGCGAGCGCCGGTGGCTTGCGGGCGGCACCCAGTGCCTAGCACTCGGAGCGCAGATCTAGAAGCAGCCGCCAGCGGAGCTGCTGCGGCAGCCGGTAGCGCAGCTGCGTGCGTGGGTGCTGCTGCGTGGCACCTGGCGCATGCGTGGGTGCCGGCGCGTGCGTAGGATGGGTTGGGGTTGGAGTGTGCTGGGGCGGCGGCGGTAGCAGATAGATAGGGTTAGGACCTCCTTTGTTGCGGTCGAGTGCGTGGGTTGGGGAAGGAGTGCGTGAGTTGTTTTCAGTTTTTTTATTAATTAATTATTTTCTCTATTTTTGTTAATTAATTATTTCCTTTTCACGAGATTGAGCCAACGTGAATAGCAGCCATTTGAATTTTTCTGTGCGTGTGTATGATTTTTCTGTGCGTCTTCAAAAAATCAACAGAATAATAACATTTTTTCAACAGAATAATAACATTTTTTCTGTGCGTGTATATATTTTTTGTGAGTATTGAAATAATCAACATAATAAGTTTAATTTTTCTGAGAGTGTTTATATTTTCCGTGTGTTTGTGTTCACGCACAGAAAATTTGACAATTATTCTGTGTGTTTTCGTGTTTTTCTGTCGGTATATTTTCAAACCCATAGAATAATTGCTATTTTTGTGTGCGTACTGGAAAAACGCACAGAAAAATGCATCATGCATAGAAGTATTCGAGTTTCTAGTAGCGTTAGGACTAGATTGTCCGAGCCACCACGGACCAAGAAGGCAATGGATAACAATCATGCTTTCATGGCGAAGTGCTACTAGGTTTACGAGCAAACCAGCTGTTGATGTCGAAAGTTATCTGAATCACACACCAGCAGGGCTAGAACGCCCGTAGAGGTTGCGGTCCAACCTGAGACAGCAGGGACCCTGGCTAAACCGACGATAACCGATCTAGAGACCGGTTTTGATCGATCTAGGGTTTCGGGTTCCTGTGTTGATAACTCTAGAACTCCTCCCGGGAAGACCCGTCGGGGAGAAGCACGTAGAGGTTGTTCTAGGACCAGCAAGGCCCTAGAACGCCGTCGAGCCTCACCGGGAGACGCGCCGAACAGCAAAGTAGAGGGGGAAAAGGGGTAAAAGGGATAGTAGATTGATTTTGATCGATTGATGTTGGATGACTCAATTGGCCATGATCCTCTCATATATATAGAGGGGTTGGTCTTATCCCAATAGGAAACATGTTCAGATACGATCTCCAAGTTTCCTATCCGGACTCTGAAGGACCGAAAATGCTAAAGCAGGGCGACCAGAGGGGGGGTGAATGGGAGCCTAAAAATTTCTTCTCAGAAATTCCGGCCTCTGTCCCAACAAAATCAACCCCAAGAGCAAAGCCGACACACGCGATGTCCACGACCCAAGAGAATGGGTGGATGTTCCCTAGGAACACAGCGGGACACCACAAAAGCTCCCTCTTCCAAATCCACGCGAGTCAACTAGTGACAGGATGGAGTTTGGGTAACCTCAACCTCCCCCGAGCAACGCGAGGGGGATTCAGGCTTTTTCGCAAAGCGGGAAGCCCGGTTTCTGTAGAGCACAGAGTCGGGAATCCAACGCAAAAAGCAGATCTCAAATCGGAGCTCGAACGCAAAAGATACGGGCGAAAACGCGCAAACACTGCACTGACCGGACTCTGAGGTGCGTCCGGTCAGTGTCGATCGGACGCGTCCGGTCAGAGAAAAACCTCTCTGGATGCTCTCTGTTCACGACCGGACTCACGGTGATCAAGCGTCCGGTCGTTACAATGAGCGTCCGGTCAAGCACCGAGGAGGCAATGAACAGTGCCTTCAGTGCGTCCGGTCACGCGAAACCCTAGCGTCCGGTCAGAATCTCGCACAGTATTTCGCTCGGCCTTCAACGATCGGACGCACGGGATAGCGTCCGGTCGATATGAGGCGTGCGTCCGGTCAAGTCACGAAGGAGACGCAGAGAACGTGTTCAACGACCGGACTCACGACCAAGCGTCCGGTCGGTGCGACTCGTGCGTCCGGTCACCGCGATGCACCTCTGTTCATCCACCGAATCAACCCGATCTCCCTCAAATCAAAAGCACTAGGGCTTCAACTTCGTGTGAGGGGTCACAAGGATGTTAGTGAGCTACTCCTAAGAGATCATGGCTCGAACCTAACTCCAAATCGGTGAATCGGAGAAAAAGGATGAAGAACGGCAAGAACTTGATCCCAACACTAAATCCGCCCGATCTGTGAGTTCGTGAGGTATTAGAGAAATTCCTTCGGTAGAAAGAAGACTCTCACAAAGCTACACAAGATGGTTCAAACGGATTTGCGAATCTTCCCTCGAAACAAGAATTCTCGTGAAGAACGAAAGAGGGGAAAACGTGCAAACGCGAAGAACAAAATCGCAAGACAAATTAAAGCACGAATTTGATCCTTGGACTCAGAGGAATGGATGATTCATTAAGCACTTGGTGTACGGGCTACAAGCCACTCCAGCAGATCAAAGCTTGGATGGCGAAAAGCTCAAGAACAAGAGCCAACTCTCCCTAACCCTAGCCTACTCTCACAGGAACAAAATGAGAGAGACACCACCAGAGGATTGCCAAGGATACGGCTGCCCTAGCAGCCCTCTCCATATATATAGGCGCACGTCCTAATGACCAAGGCGCCCTTACATTAAGCACTCATCCCAAATACCCCCCAGGGGTAAAACCGTCCAGACTTGACAGTCTTCATCCGACGGCCACGCCCGCACATCCGGTAGCTTCGCCTCGACGCGACCTCACCCGATGCCGCCACGTGCCGCCACTATCGACCGCCGCGCCTTCTCACCGATAGCTTCGCCGCAACGCAAGCCTCTTGGTGCCGCCACGCGTCGACCGTCCTTTCGGACCAACCCCCTGGTTTTGAGGCCCAAACCAGGCAAACCGGCCACCCCGAGTTTTGAGGCCCAAACTCGGAAACCCGCCACCCCAGGTTTTGAGGCCCAAACCTGGAAACCGTCGATGGTAGCTTTTTGAGGCTCAGCTACCGAACCCGTACCGTAGACGGGATGTGGTTCGCACACCCCGACCACCGGCACCGATGCCGATGCATGTCCAGCCTCCACGCCGGGCACAACGCCTTCGCCTTCCTTCTTGACTCGGCCGACGGCACTTGCGCCGCACGCAAGCCCGTGTCCGACCTCCCGCCAAGCGACACGACTCCAGCGCCTTCCTCCCGACTCGGCCGATGCACCGCACATCCCCATGTGCTCTCGCTCGTCGATGCCACGTGCCAGCTACCACAGCTGGTCCTCTGGCCCTCTGGTCCCTCAGTCCAAGCCTCCCGTCCGCCTTTCACCGCTCGGTTCGTCGGCATGGCACGTCCGCCGCACGGCACGCCCATCCTTCACCGCACCCGGTCCGTCAGCACGGCACGGCTCAACTTGACCTTCACCTCGCCATAGACCACTGTCTCCGAGCTCCACACCTGCACATCAACACAGCCAAGAGACACATGTCGCACACACACACCAACCCAGAAACACCACACAACTCACACCACCGGTTAGTCATAAGCATTAAGCGCATAGCAAATAATGACTCAACCGGGTAAAAGCCTCAAACCTTCCTCAACACAGTCAATCATTCATCATATGTATTCTCAATCTCCCCCTTGATGAATGCATTGACTGACAATAAAATCAAAAAGGAAGGGTTTGAAGGCCAGTCTCACTCAAGTGCCCAAAAGCCAGGTAAAAGCAAACACAAGGCCACTTGAGAGAGGGAGGATCATGAATACTCCAAATAAAAGCTCTCGGTCCCAAAAGAAATGGGAAAAGCGGGCAAAGCCTCCACATAACCGAAGAGTCAAGAGAAGACAAGAGTTTCATGAATCCCAAAAGGCACTCGAAAACCAATCTCAAAAATTGTCAAACAATCATCACAAAAAGAAACCAAGGTACTTATCCACTTGGATTCACTTGGGTTACTCCCCCTTACTTGGGTTTCTAAATTTCCCCCCCTTGCTTGGGTTTCTAAATTTCTCCCCCTTGATGATTGAATTGACAAAAAGCTAAGCACAAGAGATGGTTTGAGATACCAACACCGAAAGCTTGGTCCCCAAAGACATGGGCAACGGCTCGACGCAACCAAGCGAAGGATCGGAGCAACAACGCAACAAAGAGCAAAAGACTTGGTTCCCAAAGACATGGGCAACGGCTCGACGCAACCAAGTCAAAAATGAGCTAGTCCTCAAGAAGAGGCAGAAGAGGGCTCAACACCGCTAGCTCAAGGCTCGACACCAAATGAGGCTGAAACAGCGCATAAGAAGCAAAACTGCTAGTCCCTCAAGATAGAGGCACAGAGGCTCAACACAACTAGCAGAAAATTTGATACCATTCAAAATCAGCCACAAATTGGTGAAAACAGCTAGTTCCTCAAGACAGAGGCAGAATGACTCAACACAGCTAGCTGAGGGCTCCAATCCAATCAAAAATACCAAGCAAAAACTGCTAGTCCCTCAAGAGAGAGGCAAAACGGCTCAACACGACTAGCAGGCTCGATACCAATGCCTTACGGCCAAACATGCTCCCCACCAATTGAAAGCCAATCGAAGGACCGCAAGGAAGGTTCAATTCCAATTGAAAAAGCCCAAAGAAAAGGCTCAAGGTGAAATGGAGCACAAACACTCGGAGCACGTGGAGAAGCAGCAAGACAAAAGCAACTCCCCCTGAAAGCAAGCCTATATACAAAAGCTAGGCAATACAGCTCAAGACATCAATTGCATTCCATACCGGAAGATGGATACCAATTGGAACACATAAAAGAGCTATACCGAGTGAAGATACCAATTGAAGAAGAAACCAAAAGAGCTAAAATTCCCCCTCGCTCAAAGCTCTCCCCAAAATGCATGACTCTCCCCTTTGTGCCAACACTCAAGCTCCCCCTTGAAAACAGCTTCTCCCCCTTGACAAAAGGGAACATGCTGAGGGGTTTTGACATTTTTCACAAAATTGACACAAACACAAGACAAGTCATCCAAAAGCATATGGGGGCAGTGAGAAGCATTAAAAGAGCCCGAAACCAATTGAAGGTGACCACAAAGAATATCGGAGCTGGGGGTATGCACACTAAGCTAAAAATGCATGAAATGCACAATGCAACAGCTTCAAGTGTATAGCAATCAGAATGAAAAGATGCTCAAAAAGAGTGCTGCCCTGAAAATGTAGCAATCAATACAAATGCTAGCTAAGGCTCAAACTGATCAAATGAATACGAAATATGAACAATTAAGCATATGAGCAGTTTTAAGCCATTCGAAAAGGTGTTCACCACTAAAATAGCACTTAGCATGGATAGACAGGAAATCAACCAAGTGCTAACTCAGGTATAAAAGGTGAACTACCCCTAGCAAAGTTCAATCATCATGCAATAGAATGAAGCATAGACTTGTGTTATTTTTTTTCAAATTTTATTGGAGTTTGCAGCGGTATTAACACAAGTTCATATTAAAGCAAGTGATTGCGAGAGGTTGAAAGCATGGTCATTGCCTAACTTTTCAACCGGGCTAAGCCTATGCAAGAAAAGCAATCAGAAGCTTAAAGCACCGGTTTCGGTCTTACACTACACGGCTCAAGTTTAACTCAAATGTGCAATGAGAAACAGTCTCGATACCGTGAGGTGCTGACACATGCAATCCCATCTCGATCTTTTCATTTCACTAATACTTGGATCAAGATTTTAAGCACAATGTACATATGAACAATCCAAGCAAGTGAATGACTCAGTGCAAGAGACATAGCAACCTAGCATACAAAAGATAGCATAAGTGATCTCAACACATCCTACCCATGCTAGTTGCCAATCTCAATGGTGAACAAATTAAAGGTTTCATAGTTGATTAGTCAAGTTCACCATTTGCAAAAATAGCTTAGCTCATAACATGTATCAAGTGATCAAAAAGAGCCTAAGCTACAAGCATCATCATGAATAAACAGGGCATACCAAAAAGAGCATAGTCTCATTTTCATTACTATATACATGAAGCTCTAAAATGCAAGATGTACATGATGAAATGCATGCAAAAGCTAGTCTATCAAAAACTAAGCAAAAACTAGCCTAAGAGTAAAGACCCAAAACAAAAGGGGGTATCGGAGAAGACCAACTAAGATACAACAAGCAAAATGCTTCCCCAACTAAAAG
>VDCT01000290.1:0-22623 GCA_009763385.1 Coix lacryma-jobi var. lacryma-jobi
GTTCAAGACCAGACTCTTTGGAGACATACAAGCGGGAATACGAGAACTTATTCAAGTGGAGAGGAGAGACGATTGACGCATTTTTGCTCATTCCAAACGATTGTGAACAAGAAGCATGCCAATCGGGCACATACCTATATGATCGTCATGAGAGGCCTCAAGTTGATATATGGCCTAATCGGAAGGTATGGGAGCGTGAGGTGTCGACCATCATAAGATTCTCCTGCCTAGACACCTCACCGTAACGAGCTATTCAGAAAGCTCAAGTCCACCAAGATCGATCACTTGACTCACAAGCTGAAGAACCCATCTTCACATTTCATGACTTTGGTCTCAGGCAAGGTGGATCGACTCTTGTTCCGCTGACGCTTCGACACCTCTCTTTGCTTTGTCTTCTTTTCTTTCAGTGACAGAGGAGCAGGTGGGGCGTTGGACGTAGACGACTCGCCCTCATCATCACCCATTTTTTGCAGTTTTCCAAAAAACCACTTGAACCGCCGGCGTGGTTTGCACGTGAGGGCTGCTAGTCGAGTGTGGAGATCACGGATCATTCTTCGCTAGCTACCCCAAGCGCAACAAAGCTTCCATTCCCCGGCAAGAACCGCAACTCCGAGCGCAAGGCCAAGCCGAGAACAAGACCGGGAAGAAAAAAGGGCGCTATCGCTGGTATTCTGAGATGGCTTTCGCACTAGCAGGCGTGCCTTCATCGCCTTCTTCAGTACGTGAGAAGAGTCCGACGGCGACTCCAGAGCGATGATGGGTCCGAGCTCAAGACTGAGAACGCTTCAATTGACTCTGCTTCTTTGGCAACTCCTCCAGGCTTCTACACCATTGGCCTTGGACGAGGATGATCCGCAAGTGCCAGGTCAGTACGCCGACACGACGACGACGACGACACTTCCAAGGTATCATCTTCTTCTATTGTCGATCGTCTTACCGGTGAGCGGTTTTTGGCTGAGATTGTCCTCGCTCAAGACAAGCAGCTTAAGCGTGCCATTAGAGAGTGCAATGAGTTTAGGGTAAACTAGGCGAGGCGCTTAGGAGCTTGAGAGTGCTAGGTCCGAGGTGAAGGTGACCGATGAGGAGGAGTGTGATGAGTGCACTATGCACATGACAAACTTTGCCACCATACAAACCAAGTATGCCTCTTTGATTGAGGTGTATGACTAGCTGAAGAGTAGGCTAGACTTGGTTGGTTGAGTGCAAAGAGTGTCCCCTCCTCAAGAAGGAGCTGGAGGAAGTGAGGCGAGGCCTTCTTTGTTGGTGCGTGCAAGTCCTGTCCAGGCTTGCGAACTGAGTTGGCAGAAGTTAGTGCCAAGCTTGCTGAATCCATGAAGGCCAACTCAGTTAGCACCCGTTGTCCGCTCCATGTGAGCGATGTGCGGCGATGGAGCTTGAGATTGCCAACTGTCGGCAATGACTGGATGCAAACCGAGGAGGAAAACACATACCTTCGATCCAGTCTGAGTTGGGTGTCATGCAGTGAGCCGCAGTTGGGCATGATGATCAGTCAGTTTCAAGAGGGGAACTGATTGTTCGGGAGTAGGCTTTGTTTCAGGTGGGAAGGGCGCTAACATGTATGGCAAGATAGGTGAGTTTAGTGGAGTGAACCCAAGTGAGAAACCATCTGCTATCCCTAAGCTTATGAAGATCACCCCACCTGAGCCTCCCAAGCCTATCACCAAGGATGGTATCCTTGATGAACCTCCCAAGGCTCCACCTCACAAGGCAAGTGTAGGTTCCCAACCTAACCATCTAGGAACACACTTGACACCCTTCCTAACGTCTCTAGTGATCCCCTTCCGAGAGGCAAGCAGCCAACCAGATTGAACAACCCTCGCAACCATAGGAACCAAGAACCCAAGAGAGTGGTGAGGTTCGAGTGTGAGTACTGTCACCGTGAGAGTCACCTAGCTGAGTTTTGCTTTCGGAGGTACAGAGAGGCTAGGAAGGAGTTTGCACATAACAACCAGGTCAGGCACCACCCTCAACCATGGTGTGCAGGATCAGGTAGTTCAGAGGCAAGGCGCTAGGCCTGGAGGTGCAACCCCCTCAGGCAGCTAGACCACGGGATGGTGGTCATGCCCGTCGCAGTTCCGGTCATCCTCAATACGACCGTGAGCCAGGTGTAAGAGGCTTTGTTGCACAGTCCCATAGCGACCACCTTTTCAGCATGTGTGATCGCTTTGCTCAAATGGGACATGTGGGTGAGTTTCGGAGGTTTTCCGTTCCATAGCGGACCACCCTTTCATTTGGTGCTGATCGCTATCCACCCATGGGATGAGGACAGTTTGGTGTTGGCTTCTAACACTTTTCTAGGCCTATGACACGGCACTGTTATCCTTCTCAGTATACTAACCCCCAGGTGTTGTGCCATATGCTCATTTCCTGCCTTTCTATTGATGCAGGAACTTCGGCTGGAGAACATGTGGCTCATGGATTCCGGGTGGTCGCGCCACATGACTGGAAAGAAGGAATGGTTCTCCAGCCTAGACCCCCGTTGTGCATAAGGAGTACATCACTTTCGGGGATAGTGGAAGAGGTAAGGTTGTTTCTCATGGGAGCTATCCGACTCAATCAGAACTTTGTCCTCAAGGATGTTGCCTTGGTTTCTAACTTGCATTTTAATTTGCTTTCTGTTTCACAACTCCTTGAAGACAATTTTGAAGTGCGCTTTAAAAAAGGCCTTAGTCGAGTTTTGGATTCTCAGGGACACCTTGTTTGTTGGGTCGTCCCCTTTTGGCCATGTCTTCAGAGCCGATTTTTCCCGCTCTTTTGGCTCTTCTAGATGTTTGATAGCTGGTCCTTCTTCTGATTTATGGAAGTGGCATAAGAGGCTTGGTCACTTAAGCTTTGACTTGCTTGCAAGACTTAGCTCACTTGGCTTAATCCAAGGATTGCCTAAGCTTAAGTATCAGAAGGACCTTGTTTGCCATCCTTGTCGTCACGGGAAGATGGTTGCTGCCTCTCGCCCACCTGTTATCAGGTGATGACCAAGCAACCCTGCGAGCTTTTACACATGGACACTGTTGGTCCAGCATGGGTTTGCTCAGCGGGTGGGAAGTGGTATGTTCTAGTGACCGTGGACGATTTTTCGAGGTACTCTTAGGTGTTCTTCATGGAGGCTAGGATGAAGCTTTTCTTTTGCTCGAGATCTTATTTTGAGGTTGAAAACTGAGTTTCCCCTGATACTATTAGAGCTATTCGTAGCGATAATGGTAATGAGTTTGTTAACTCACAGTTTGCCTCTTTCTGTTATTCTCATGGAATTGAGCATTAGTTGTTTTCTCCCTATGTCCCCCAGCAGAACGGTGTTGTTGAACGCAAGAACCGGACCCTTGTTGAGATGGTCAGGACAATGCTCAATGAGCATAGGGACTCCTAGGCATTTTGGGATGAGGCGATCAACACCGGTTGCCATGTTTCTGAGAACATATATGATGAATGATTGACTTTGATGAGGAAGGTTTGAGGCATTTCCTGGTTGAGTCATTATTCACTATGCGCTTAATGTTTATGGCTAACCGGTGGCGTTGAGTTGTGGTGTTTCTGTGTTGGTGTGTGTGTGCAACATGTGTCTCTTCGCTGTGTTGATGTGCAGGTGTTGAAGCTCGGATACAGTGGTCAATGGCGAGGTGATGGTCAAGTAGAGACGTGTCGTGCCGACGGACCGGGGAGCGGTGAAGGATGGGCATGCCGTGCGACGGACGTGCCATGCCGTTGTACCCCAGAGCGGTGAAGGGCGGACGTGAGGCATGGGACCAATGGACCAAGAGGCCAGAGGACCGGCTGTGGTAGCTGGCACGTTGCATCGGCGAGCGAGAGCACATGGGGATGTGCGGTGCAATCGGCCGAGTCGGGACGAAGACGATGGCGTCGTGGCACTTGGTGGGAGGTCGGACACGGCTTGCGAGCGGCGCAAGTGCCGTCGGCTGAGTCAAGAAGGAAGGCGAAGGCGTTGTGCCTGGCGTGGAGGCTGGACATGCATCGGCATCGGTACCAGGTGGTCGGGGTGGTGCGAACCACATCCCGTCTACGGTGCGGGTTCGGTAGCTGAGCCTCAAAAAGCTACCGTCGACGGTTTCCGAGTTTGGGCATCAAAACTCGGGTAGCCGGTTTCCCGAGTTTGGGCCTCAAAACTCGGGATGGACGGTTCTAGGTTTGGGCCTCAAAACCTGGGCTCGCGGGTTTCCGAGTTTGGGCCTCAAACTCAGGGTGGACGGTTTTCCAGTTTGGGCCTCAAAACCTGGGCTGGCAGCTTTCCCGGTTTGGGCCTCAAAACCGGGGGGAGGTCCAAAAGGACGGTCGACGCGTGGCGGCACCGAGAGGCTTGCCGTTGCGGTGAAGCTATCGGTGAGAAGGCGCGACGGTCGATGGTGACAGCACGTGGCGGCATCCTGGAGCTTGCGTCGAGGCGAAGCGAAGGATGAGAAGGCGCGTGGCTGTTGGATGGAAACTGCCAGAGTTGGACGGTTTTACCCCTAGGGGGTATTTGGGTTAGTACATCATGTTAGGGCATTTGTGTCATTTGGACGTGCGCCTATATATAGATGAAGGGGCTGTGTTGGACAGCCATCCTTGGAGGTGTCACTCTCATTTTGTTTAGGTGAGAGGAGGCTAGGGCTAGAGGAGAGACCGGCTCTTATTCTTGAGCTTTTTGCCATCCGCGTTTTGTACTGCGAGGAGTGGCTTGTAACTCGACACAGAGTGCTACACAATTCTTCATCTAGTAGCAATCCAAGGATCAATTTCGCCCCTCCTCTTTGTTGGCTGCAATTTGGATCGAATCGCGTTTTTGTTCTTCGCGTTTGGTTTTTCCCCTCTCGGAGATTTGCCTCGTTCTCCCTCTTCGAGCAACGATTTGTGATTCCGTTTGAATCAAATTGTTCTATGTCGTGAGCTCCTTCTTTCCACCGAAGGATTTCTTCTCTAACCTCACGAGCACATAGATCGGGTCGAAATCGCGTTCGTTCTTCGTTCTTTCCCCTTTTCTAGTGTTCTTCCGATTTCTCTTGGATTATTTGGTTTGGAGCGATGATATCCTAGGATTAGCTTCCCAACGCGTAGAAGAACACTTGAGAGAAGTTTGGTTGCAGCCCCGTTCGATTTGGTGAAGATCCAATCGATTTTGGTTTTCTCCCGAGCTGTTTTTGGGCTTTCTGGCGGACTGTCTGGGACTCATCCCCGGACTGTCCGGGGGTCGGGGCTGTTCACGGGCAGCGAGGTCGCTGTTTTCATTTTTGAACGGCGGACTGTCCGGGACTCATTCCCGGACTGTCCGGGGTTCACTAGCGGACAGTCTGCGGTTCACTAGCGGACAGTCCGCGACTGCACAGTTTTGCTGATTTCGTCCGTATCTTTTGCATACAAGCTCCGATTTGTGATCCGTTTGTTGCGTTGGTTTCCTAACTTCTTAAGGATCATTCCAAAGTAATTTTTGCCACCATTAGTCAAGGTATTTTTGGTCGGACACTTCCTTCTTCTCCATAGGAGTTAAGTGTTCCGCTTTCAGAGTTTCGTTTGTTCTAGCGGCCGTATCTTTTGCGTTCGAGCTCCGATTTGAGACCCATTGTAACACCTCTGGTGTTAATCTGTAATTAACCTGACATGTCATCATCATTAGTCTTAATCATTCTCTTCATACTTGTGTGTCTCCCTTATGCATGTGCATTTGTCCCCTTTTGTGTGTAGTGTTTCCCTTTTCAAAAACCCTAAAAGCCCTCACCTTCCTTTAAGGGCAAAATGGTAATTTCACCTCTGTGTCTAGCTGGTGTATTTCTTATTCCTTTGATGTCTTGTAGATATGTTGTGTTGACCAAAGATCAAAAATCAGAATTTGATTTCAAATCCCTTTGCAAAACCCTGATTTCCAAACCCTGGATTTTTATCCCTTTTTTTTGTAAATCAAAAATTATTCAAAATTTGGGGTTGGTCCAAAAAGCAAAGTTGTAGGTCTGGCCAAGAGCAACAACTTTGGTATTTTCAAATTTTCAAGTTGCAGTGCAAAATGTTGAGTTATTTCAAACCCCAACTTTTGTCCCCTTTTCAGTTTTCAAAAATTTTGCTTTAACTATCGACTCTGTGCATGAGCATTAAAGCTCGGGGGCCCCGGCCTCCGGCAAGGCCGCCGCGCCGCGCGCGAGCCTCGCCGCCCATGCCGAGCCGGCCGACCCGCGCCCGTGCCGCACGCGGCCAAGCGCTGGCGCTCGCTCTCTCTCTCCGGCCCCTACCTACCGCCTGCCTTCGCCGTTCCCTAACCCTCCCTCTTCCCCTCGGGCGCGGACAGCGCGCAGTTGTCGGCCGCCGGCAACCGCCCCGCCGCGCGCAGTCGCCCGACCGCACCGAGCCGCCCTACCGTGCTCCCTACCTTCTTCAATGCCGTCCGAACACTCGCACTCCTCGCCCGGACCCCTCCCTGGCTCCACCCGCGACTATAAGAAGCCGCCGAGTCCGCCATTCCTCCGCCATCGGCGAGCTCCGTGAGCCCGAGTCTCCAGACCACCCCAGCACCAGCCGAGCCCGCCGCTGCCATCGCCTGGAGCTGCTCCACCTTCCCGAGCAACCAATTTCACCCCTCTGCTCCTCCCCTCGCCGGCGCAGAAGCTTCTTCCTCGACTCCGGCATACGGCCGCGTTTCGGCCGCACGAGAAATTCGCCGCCGTGAGTTTCCCTCCCGTCCCTCCGACCCCTGCCCTTTGTTCCTCACCTCCGTGCGCTCCTAACCGCTCCTCGGTGATCCCTTTCGGTGGACAGAGCCGCCGGACGTCGTTCGCCGCCAGAGAGCTCCGCCGGAGCACCTCCACCGTCGAACTCCCGTCTCCGACCCCGCACCGCCTCGCCGAGACTACCATCCGACTCACGGTGAGCCCCCGAATCTTTTCCCGCCCTCGGTTTTCCCAGCGCAAGTCCCGAGCAGCCGGACCGCCGTCCGCCTCGCCTGCGATTCGCCCGAACCTCCCAGCTCGAGCACACGTTCACTGTTAACTCGAGCCACACCCTCGAGCACACGTTCACTGTTAACTCGAGCCACACCCTCGAGCACACGTTCACTGTTAACTCGAGCCACACCCTCGAGCAGACGCGCATCTCCGCTTCGTCGAGCCCAGCCTCGAGCAAACACACCCTCCGCTTCGCCGAGCCCAGCCTCGAGCGAACCTGCGTTTCCCGTTTCGCCCGAGCCTCCCGGCCAGGCCTCGGACGGACGAGCGATAGTCTCCGTCTCGCCCGAGCCTTTCCGTCAGGCCTCGAGCGGACGATCGTTTCCGATTCGCCCGAGCCCGTTTCGCCCGAGCCCTTGCACAGTGCTCTTTTTTCTTTTTGAAAAGTTGTGAACAGTGTTCTTATTTCATCTTTTTGTATGATTTTCTGTGTTGCTCTAAAAATTCTGAAAATTTTACAGTTGACTCTTTATACTGTGTAGTATTTTATAAAAATAAGAAACTTGACTTTTCTGCAACAATTAAAAAATGAAAAATCCTCCTTTTAATTAATAAATGGATAGTTTTAGATTTTTAAAATCATGCTTAACTCCAAAAATTATGAAATTTGTTTTGACATCTAGTTACACCATGATGAACCTATGAGTTTAATTTGGTAAATTTTGGAGCAACTGTACAACACAACCTTTTAAAATAAATTAGGAAAAATAGAAAAGTATTTAGGAATCGTGTTGTATGGTGTGACCTTTCGGATTGTTTGCTGTTCATAGACCCCCACCCGTCTGGTCTATGATGTTGTGATGCCATGCCTTGGTCTATGCTTAGGTTAAGTCAATGATGCTTAAAAGGTTTAACTAATCTTGCCTAAAAGTAAAGATAGGTAACTCTGTGTCTACTCTAGAATGAGTAGTTTTGTCTTGTGCTTTTGTTCATGTCAGCATCCTCTTAAGCATACATCATTGCATCCGTGTAGTGACTGAAGGAGAAGGTGTCAAGGTCGAGGCAGCTGCTGACGGACTGACCCCCGAGACGACTCCGAGCTCCGACGACTGCCCCGTCGCCCTCGAGCCTGCCCTTTTTGCTCTTCAAGGCAAGCCCCGGTGCATTTAACCCTTCCTTGAATTTATAAAATGATTTCCTTAAATGCTTTTGAGTTAAATTATTGCATTAGGTTTATAGGAGTTGTGTGCTATCCTAATTGATGCACTATCCACCTTGACCACTGCTACACCCGATACCTACTTTTCAAAAGTATTTGAAAAATGCTTAGCAATGCTCATTGAATTAGACTTTGCAATAAAAATGCCAATTTCAAAAGTGTGATCACTGAGATGAATTATATCAAGGGTTTTGGTTATACTTCCCGATCGATGACTGCTTGCCTAGCTAGCATGTGGTCATTGTCGAGAAGGGGTTGTCCGCGCGTACGGTGCCGTCATGCTGTAGTCCGGGACTCAACAGTTGACACCGACCGGGACAGGGTTTTAAAAACCAACAGGACCTGTACTCCCGGGTTAGAGTCCCGAGGTGCTTGTTGCTGGAGGAAAACCGACAGGACCTGTACTCCCGGGTTAGAGTCCCGAGGTGCTTGTCGCTGGCGGAAAAATGTAGGGACCATCCGTATGGGGGCCTGCTGGTCAAGACTTGTAACTATTCACATACTTCGGAAAGCTCTGGCTCCGAGAAATCCTTTATTGGACCGACAACCGCGCACTGGGAGTGGAGAGATGGCGGAAGTAGCATGTACCCACGTGGGTTAGAGTCCCGGATTGGAGTGGTGTACTGTACTTCCGGGTGGCGTAGGACCGGGCCCAATCTTGGAGGAATCGTGGTAGACGAGTTGGCATATGCAAGCTTGGGTGCTACATATGCAGTGTGGATAGGGATCCTCAGCTGAGTATTATTTATCCGGATTAACGTTGCTCCTCGGTTATGGAGACTTGGTCCACTGACTGTCAACGGAGAGTGGTTCTCAACTAGGAATGTTTTGAAATGTAAAATGAATCATGAACGATGAAGAATTGAGGAATACTGAATCTTTCCAAAATAAAATAAGGTTTACAAAAATGCTTTTCTGCAAAATACTTGATCTTGCTTAAGCCTTACCTTGACTACCCTAAGCCTCTCATTTCTGAGTCTTCTCCCTTTTTCTTTAGTCGGGTAAGTCTTGTTGAGTACCCCAGTACTCAGGGTTTGTTACCCATGTTGCAGGTGTGTCAGAAACCCCGATGTGTCTTGCACCCTGCTGTGTGACCATCGTCCAGGAAGAGGCCGATGAGGCCGAAGAATAGTTGTACACCCTCGGGCTGGGTGATTATAAGTATCTTTGCTGTTCTCCACTATGTTGCCTATGTCTATTTCTATTGTCAAGACTTGGTCTGTAATAACTGCACCTTAATTTCTATTTGGAACCCTGTGTTGTAAAACTAATGTTACTTAAGTCTTCCGCTCTTTATTCCGATGTTATTTGTAAAAGTATGCAATGCTGTAACCGAATTGTGAGATGATCCTGCGGACATTGGGCACTGATGAAGCCCGGTGGCGAACAGGTTTTAATCACATGGAACATGGGTTCGGCTGTCAGAGGTTGACAGGGACACGTGGGCCATGAGATTAGGGCCGTTCCGTCACAGAGTGGTATCGGAGCATCTCACTTTAACGTTGCAGTGTTTGTTTTTGCGAAAACTTCAAAAGACCTTTTGAGTCCAAACAAACTAAACTTGACTATCTTGAGTCCAAATTGCTTCTCTCATCTTGTCTCTCTTGTGGCAACACTAGCTAGTGGAACAACATGTTTTAAGCCCTATGTAACATATTTATTTATTGCATTGCCTTGTTCCGTAGGAACGATTCATGCATCATGTCATAATCACTTAAGTTAACTTCCTCTCTAAGTTCGTTGGGGTAGCGTGCCTATACCTTTTCTTGCTAGCCTTCCTCATCTATAACCTCTTGTCCAGATATGGCTCGCATCAAGCTGACCGCCCGCAAGTCGACTGGACCGAACGGTGTGCCGCGTCACCAGCTGGCGCCACGTGCCGGAGAAGAGACTGGAGAATCCTCCAATGGTCGTCGTTTTCCCCGTCGCACCCGTAAGAACCTGAAGGAGGAAATCAAGAATCTGAAGGCTGAGCTGGAGAACTTGGAGCACGACTTCTACCACTCACGCCTGGAGTTTTATGAGGCACGAGCTTCCCTGGAGCAGGCCAACCGGAACACGGTTCGCGCTATCGAGCAGCGCAATGATGCTTGGACCCGCGAGGACGTCACCAGAGCCGAGCTCCATGGACTGCAGCAGTACACCGCCCAGATCGAGCAGTTCAATGATATGCTTCATGAGGAAGTACACCAGCTGCACAACCAGCTCCACCCCGTGATTCCACCAGTTGCTGAGGACCCCGAAGACGGAGTCGTGGAGGAACCTGAAGTGGAACCTGCTGAAGATGTCCACGTTGAGGATGAAGATGAGGAGGAAGAGCCTGAGCTTATCATCGAGGATGATGATGATGACGAAGAGTTGATCTTCATCGATGACGACTAGACTCCTTGTGTCTGTACCATCTGCTTACCTAAAACCTTAGACTAGGTTTGGGGGCGTTAGTCTGTCTGTTGCCAAGTCTGGCATGTATCTTTTTCATATCTTTTCCCCTTATCAGTCTGTTGTCATCTTTATCAAGCCAGCTATCTTTGTATCAGTGAAGTTATCAATCAAGTCGTTTCAGAACCTTTGTCCATATATGCTGAGTTCCGAGTTCCTTATACAGATGCCTGTGAACACCCGTACCGGAGCCGGAGGTGCTGGAGATGACCGTCTCCCAAACCCTCCACCTGTACCAGCTACCCTAGCAGATGCCATTGCAGCCTTGGCCGCCGCTGCCAATCTGATGGCTCAGAATCAAGGACAGCAGAATGTTGGTCACCGTGGTCGTCACAACCAAGAGACCACCTATGTGGATTTCACCGAGACCCGTCCACCGGTCTTTACGAGGGCCGATGAACCCCTTGAAGCTGATGACTGGCTCCGCACCATGGAGCAGAAGTTCAGTCTTCTCCGCTGTACCGACATCCAGAAGCCCCGGTTTCGCTTCCCAGCAACTTCGTGGTCCAGCAAGCGCTTGGTATGCCAACCTGTTGGCTGCCCAGCCAGAGGGTCATCAGATGACCTGGGAAGAGTTCCGCACGGCTTTCCGTGCACATCACATCCCTTCGGGATTAATGAAGATGAAGCTTGATCAGTTTCTGGCACTGCAACAGAAGGACTCCACAGTGATGCAGTATGTGGGTCAGTTCAACCATCTTAGCCAGTATGCCTCAGAGTATGTCAACACAGATGAGAAGAAGAGGGATTGTTTCCTTAGAGGTCTGCATCCCAAGATTCGCAGAAGTATGTCCAATAACCTGACCGGTTCGTATCATGATGCCGTTGACCGGGCTGTTGCTTTTGAGGAGAGCAACCGTCAGTATCAAGAGGAAAAGAAGAAGAAGAAAGCAGGATCCAGCGGTTTCTCTGGCAGTCACAAGCGCCAGAAGATCATATACCACCCCAGTCTCCACCAAAATCGCCTACCTTACCCCAACCAGCAAGTGGTCGTCCGTACCGCGGCCACCACCCATAATGCCAACCAGCAGAGTGCCACACAGCCGAACGCCCCAGGTGTTCGTATCACCAATCCACAAACAGCCTACAACCATCCCTGCTACAACTGCGGCCAACTTGGCCACTGGTCTCGTGAGTGCCCAAAGCCCAAGAGGTATGCTCAGAATGCTCAGAAGGGTCCTGGAGGATCTCAGCAGCAGCACCGTGCCCAGCAGCAGCATGTCCAGAAAGGCAAGATTGTTAAGAAGCACGGGCAAGTCTACTACACCGCTGTTGGCGACATCCCAGAAGGAGAGCCCGTCATGATCGGTAGGTTTCCTGTTGCCAATCACCCTGCAGTTGTGTTGTTTGATTCTGGTGCATCGCATTCCTTCATCAGTCGTACTTTTGTCATCAAGCATGAGATATCAATTGAGGATTTAAAAGAAAATTTCTGCATATTTTCGCCTGGAGGGCGTATAAGTACTAAGGAAATGGTTCGCAGTATACCAGTAATGTTGGGGAAACATGTATTTCCCACCACCATGATAGTGCTTCGTGATCAGGAGATAGATGTCATCCTAGGCATGAATTGGATGTGTCAGTATAAGGCCATGATCGACATCTTGAATAGAGTTGTGAGAGTGGATATTCCTAACAGTACCTCCAAACTCCTTCTCCAACTCCCGATGCCTCCAAAACCAGCAGCCACGCAGTTGAATGCCACCTATGTTCAAGAAACCAGAGACATCCCCGTGGTCTGCGAATTCCCTGATGTTTTTCCAGAGGATTTACCTGGTTTGCCTCCTGACCGTGATGTTGAGTTTGCCATAGAGCTAAAGCCCGGGACTGCTCCTATATCCCGCAGAGCTTATCGAATGCCTCCCAGAGAGTTGGCAGAACTAAAAATCCAATTACAAGATTTGTTGGACAAGGGTTTCATTCGCCCAAGCTCGTCTCCTTGGGGCTGTCCTGCAATCTTTGTAAAGAAGAAAGACAAGACTCTCAGAATGTGCATTGATTATCGCCCACTCAATGAGGTCACCATCAAAAACAAATATCCCTTGCCTCGTATTGATCTTCTCTTTGACCAGTTAGCTGGAGCCAAAGTATTCTCCAAGATCGATCTCAGATCTGGCTACCACCAAATAAAGATTCGTCCTGAAGATATTCCTAAAACAGCTTTCACCACCAGATACGGCCTATATGAGTATTTGGTCATGTCCTTCGGTTTGACCAATGCCCCTGCTCATTTCATGTACCTCATGAACTCTGTGTTCATGCCAGAGCTTGATAAATTCGTGGTCGTGTTCATTGACGACATTCTTGTCTACTCAAAGACCCCCGAAGAGCGTGCCAATCATCTTCGTATCGTTCTATCCCGTCTCAGAGAGCACCAGCTTTATGCCAAGTTCAGTAAATGTGAGTTCTGGTTAGATCAGATACAGTTCCTTGGTCATGTCCTATCCGCTGAAGGTGTGTCAGTTGACCCTGGTAAAGTGGCAGACATTCTGGATTGGAAGCCACCTACCACTGTTCATCAAGTCCGCAGCTTCATGGGAATGGCTGGATATTATCGCCGTTTCATTCCGGATTTCTCCAGAATCGCCAAGCCTATCACCGAGTTAGTAAAGAATTCTGTGAAGTTTGTCTGGTCACCAGCCTGTGAGCAAGCCTTTCAAACTCTGAAGAAATTGTTAACCACATCACCTGTGCTAGCCCAGCCGAACATCGAGAAACCCTTTGATGTCTACTGTGATGCATCTGGTACTGGTTTGGGTTGCGTTTTGATGCAAGAAGGTCGAGTGATCGCATATGCCTCCCGACAGCTTAAGCGACATGAAGAGAATTATCCAACTCATGATCTTGAGTTAGCAGCAGTGGTTCATGCCTTGAAGATATGGCGTCATTATCTGTTGGGCAGTACCTGCAATGTGTACACAGATCACAAGAGCCTGAAGTATATCTTCACTCAAGAAGAATTGAACATGAGGCAGAGAAGATGGCTGGAATTGATTAAGGACTATGATATCGAAGTGCGTTACCATCCAGGTAAAGCGAATGTGGTCGCCGATGCACTCAGTCGCAAGTCATACTGTAACTGCCTGGTTATGAAATCCTATGAATCTTCCCTATGCTATGAACTAGAGAAGCTGGGTATTGAAATGGTTCCACAAGGAAGTCTAGGCAATGTCAGAGTAGAAACCTCTATCAGAGAACAGATCATAGCTGCACAGAAAGATAACCCCGGAATCAAGCACATCATCGAAAAGGTTCAAGTTGGAAAGGCTGATTGTTTCAGGATTGATGATAAAGGAGTGGTATGGTTCAAGAACCGTCTAGTAGTTCCTAAAGTGTCTGAGTTAAGAAAGTTAATCCTTGATGAAGCACACTTGACTAGATTCTCCATCCACCCCGGCAGCAACAAAATGTACCAGGATTTGAAGCAGCAATTCTGGTGGACAAAGATGAAGATTGAAATCGCTCGCTATGTCGCTCGCTGTGATACTTGTCAGAAAGTCAAAGCCGTGCACATGAAGCCTGGAGGAGAATTGCAGCCTTTATCTGTACCTGCTTGGAAATGGGACGATATCAGTATGGATTTTATCAATGGTCTACCCAAGACATCAAGAGGTTTTGATTCCATATGGGTGATCGTGGATCGTCTCACTAAGCAAGCTCACTTCCTGCCAGTGAAGACCAGTTACACCGTTCCCACATATGCCGCTTTATACAAGGACAACATAGTCAAACTTCACGGCATACCCAAGACCATTATCTCTGATCGTGGTACCCAGTTTGTCGCAAAGTTTTGGAAAGCGTTCCATACCTCACTTGGAACCAAGTTACTGCATAGTACAGCATATCATCCGCAAACAGATGGACAGACTGAACGAGTCAACCAAGTGTTGGAGGACATGTTGAGAGCCTGCGTGCTAACCTTCGCAGATACTTGGGATAATTGTTTGCCCTTGGCGGAATTCTCATATAACAACAGTTACCAAGATAGCATCAAAATGGCACCCTTTGAAGCACTGTACGGCCGCCGTTGTCGTACACCTCTCAGTTGGTCTGAACCTGGAGAAAGAGAATTCTTTGGAGTCGACCTAGTGAAAGATATGGAAGAAAAAGTCAAGCAAATACAAGAGAATATGAAGATTGCACAGTCTCGACAGAAGAGCTATGCTGACAAAAGACGTCGACCTCTGAAGTTTCAAATCGGAGATTATGTGTATCTGAAGGTCTCACCCACCAAAGGAGTCACTCGTTTTGGAGTGAAAGGGAAGTTAGCACCTCGCTATATTGGTCCCTTTGAGATTCTGGATCGCTGTGGCAAGGTAGCTTACAAGCTGAGTTTGCCCGATCATCTTTCAGCAGTTCACAATGTGTTTCACGTCTCCCAACTCAAGAAGTGTCTCCGAGTGCCCGAACATGTGGTTGAAGTTGAAGGCGTTGAGCTAGAACCAGATCTGTCATACTCTGAATATCCAGTTCGTGTATTGGATCACAAGGACCGTGTTACCCGGAGAACTACCACGAGATGGTACAAGATCCAATGGAACCAACACTCTGAAGAAGAAGCCACTTGGGAATCTGAAGACTTCTTAGCAAAGAACTATCCCGACTTTCTCGATACTCTGTAGATGTAAGGTTTTGCCTTTTTCCTTCTTAAGACGTGGAATCTCGGGGCGAGATTTCTTTTAGGGGGGAAGGTTGTAACACCTCTGGTGTTAATCTGTAATTAACCTGACATGTCATCATCATTAGTCTTAATCATTCTCTTCATACTTGTGTGTCTCCCTTATGCATGTGCATTTGTCCCCTTTTGTGTGTAGTGTTTCCCTTTTCAAAAACCCTAAAAGCCCTCACCTTCCTTTAAGGGCAAAATGGTAATTTCACCTCTGTGTCTAGCTTGGTGTATTTCTTATTCCTTTGATGTCTTGTAGATATGTTGTGTTGACCAAAGATCAAAAATCAGAATTTGATTTCAAATCCCTTTGCAAAACCCTGATTTCCAAACCCTGGATTTTTATCCCTTTTTTTTTTGTAATTCAAAAATTATTCAAAATTTGGGGTTGGTCCAAAAAGCAAAGTTGTAGGTCTGGCCAAGAGCAACAACTTTGGTATTTTCAAATTTTCAAGTTGCAGTGCAAAATGTTGAGTTATTTCAAACCCCAACTTTTGTCCCCTTTTCAGTTTTCAAAAATTTTGCTTTAACTATCGACTCTGTGCATGAGCATTAAAGCTCGGGGGCCCCGGCCTTCGGCAAGGCCGCCGCGCCGCGCGCGAGCCTCGCCGCCCATGCCGAGCCGGCCGACCCGCGCCCGTGCCGCACGCGGCCAAGCGCTGGCGCTCGCTCTCTCTCTCCGGCCCCTACCTACCGCCTGCCTTCGCCGTTCCCTAACCCTCCCTCTTCCCCTCGGCGCGGACAGCGCACAGTTGTCGGCCGCCGGCAACCGCCCCGCCGCGCGCAGTCGCCCGACCGCACCGAGCCGCCCTACCGTGCTCCCTACCTTCTTCAATGCCGTCCGAACACTCGCACTCCTCGCCCGGACCCCTCCCTGGCTCCACCCGCGACTATAAGAAGCCGCCGAGTCCGCCATTCCTCCGCCATCGGCGAGCTCCGTGAGCCCGAGTCTCCAGACCACCCCAGCACCAGCCGAGCCCGCCGCTGCCATCGCCTGGAGCTGCTCCACCTTCCCGAGCAACCAATTTCACCCCTCCGCTCCTCCCCTCGCCGGCGCAGAAGCTTCTTCCTCGACTCCGGCATACGGCCGCGTTTCGGCCGCACGAGAAATTCGCCGCCGTGAGTTTCCCTCCCATCCCTCCGACCCCTGCCCTTTGTTCCTCACCTCCGTGCGCTCCTAACCGCTCCTCGGTGATCCCTTTCGGTGGACAGAGCCGCCGGACGTCGTTCGCCGCCAGAGAGCTCCGCCGGAGCACCTCCACCGTCGAACTCCCGTCTCCGACCCCGCACCGCCTCGCCGAGACTACCATCCGACTCACGGTGAGCCCCCGAATCTTTTCCCGCCCTCGGTTTTCCCAGCGCAAGTCCCGAGCAGCCGGACCGCCGTCCGCCTCGCCTGCGATTCGCCCGAACCTCCCAACTCGAGCACACGTTCACTGTTAACTCGAGCCACACCCTCGAGCACACGTTCACTGTTAACTCGAGCCACACCCTCGAGCACACGTTCACTGTTAACTCGAGCCACACCCTCGAGCAGACGCGCATCTCCGCTTCGTCGAGCCCAGCCTCGAGCAAACACACCCTCCGCTTCGCCGAGCCCAGCCTCGAGCGAACCTGCGTTTCCCGTTTCGCCCGAGCCTCCCGGCCAGGCCTCGGACGGACGAGCGATAGTCTCCGTCTCGCCCGAGCCTTTCCGCCAGGCCTCGAGCGGACGATCGTTTCCGATTCGCCCGAGCCCGTTTCGCCCGAGCCCTTGCACAGTGCTCTTTTTTCTTTTTGAAAAGTTGTGAACAGTGTTCTTATTTCATCTTTTTGTATGATTTTCTGTGTTGCTCTGAAAATTCTGAAAATTTTACAGTTGACTCTTTATACTGTGTAGTATTTTATAAAAATAAGAAACTTGACTTTTCTGCAACAATTAAAAAATGAAAAATCCTCCTTTTAATTAATAAATGGATAGTTTTAGATTTTTAGAAAATCATGCTTAACTCCAAAAATTATGAAATTTGTTTTGACATCTAGTTACACCATGATGAACCTATGAGTTTAATTTGGTAAATTTTGGAGCAACTGTACAACACAACCTTTTAAAATAAATTAGGAAAAATAGAAAAGTATTTAGGAATCGTGTTGTATGGTGTGACCTTTCGGATTGTTTGCTGTTCATAGACCCCCACCCGTCTGGTCTATGATGTTGTGATGCCATGCCTTGGTCTATGCTTAGGTTAAGTCAATAATGCTTAAAAGGTTTAACTAATCTTGCCTAAAAGTAAAGATAGGTAACTCTGTGTCTACTCTAGAATAAGTAGTTTTGTCTTGTGCTTTTGTTCATGTCAGCATCCTCATAAGCATACATCATTGCATCCGTGTAGTGACTGAAGGAGAAGGTGTCAAGGTCGAGGCAGCTGCTGACGGACTGACCCCCGAGACGACTCCGAGCTCCGACGACTGCCCCGTCGCCCTCGAGCCTGCCCTTTTTGCTCTTCAAGGCAAGCCCCGGTGCATTTAACCCTTCCTTGAATTTATAAAATGATTTCCTTAAATGCTTTTGAGTTAAATTATTGCATTAGGTTTATAGGAGTTGTGTGCTATCCTAATTGATGCACTATCCACCTTGACCACTGCTACACCCGATACCTACTTTTCAAAAGTATTTGAAAAATGCTTAGCAATGCTCATTGAATTAGACTTTGCAATAAAAATGCCAATTTCAAAAGTGTGATCACTGAGATGAATTATATCAAGGGTTTTGGTTATACTTCCCGATCGATGACTGCTTGCCTAGCTAGCATGTGGTCATTGTCGAGAAGGGGTTGTCCGCGCGTACGGTGCCGTCATGTTGTAGTCCGGGACTCAACAGTTGACACCGACCGGGACAGGGTTTTAAAAACCAACAGGACCTGTACTCTCGGGTTAGAGTCCCGAGGTGCTTGTTGCTGGAGGAAAACCGACAGGACCTGTACTCCCGGGTTAGAGTCCCGAGGTGCTTGTCGCTGGCGGAAAAATGTAGGGACCATCCGTATGGGGGCCTGCTGGTCAAGACTTGTAACTATTCACATACTTCGGAAAGCTCTGGCTCCGAGAAATCCTTTATTGGACCGACAACCGCGCACTGGGAGTGGAGAGATGGCGGAAGTAGCATGTACCCACGTGGGTTAGAGTCCCGGATTGGAGTGGTGTACTGTACTTCCGGGTGGCGTAGGACCGGGCCCAATCTTGGAGGAATCGTGGTAGACGAGTTGGCATATGCAAGCTTGGGTGCTACATATGCAGTGTGGATAGGGATCCTCAGCTGAGTATTATTTATCCGGATTAACGTTGCTCCTCGGTTATGGAGACTTGGTCCACTGACTGTCAACGGAGAGTGGTTCTCAACTAGGAATGTTTTGAAATGTAAAATGAATCATGAACGATGAAGAATTGAGGAATACTGAATCTTTCCAAAATAAAATAAGGTTTACAAAAATGCTTTTCTGCAAAATACTTGATCTTGCTTAAGCCTTACCTTGACTACCCTAAGCCTCTCATTCCTGAGTCTTCTCCCTTTTCCTTAGTCGGGTAAGTCTTGTTGAGTACCCCCAGTACTCAGGGTTTGTTACCCATGTTGCAGGTGTGTCAGAAACCCCGATGTGTCTTGCACCCTGCTGTGTGACCATCGTCCAGGAAGAGGCCGATGAGGCCGAAGAATAGTTGTACACCCTCGGGCTGGGTGATTATAAGTATCTTTGCTGTTCTCCACTATGTTGCCTATGTCTATTTCTATTGTCAGAACTTGGTTTGTAATAACTGCACCTTAATTTCTATTTGGAACCCTGTTTTGTAAAACTAATGTTATTTAAGTCTTCCGCTCTTTATTCCGATGTTATTTGTAAAAGTATGCAATGCTGTAACCGAATTGTGAGATGATCCTGCGGACATTGGGCACTGATGTAGCCCGGTGGCGAACAGGTTTTAATCACATGGAACATGGGTTCGGCTGTCAGAGGTTGACAGGGACACGTGGGCCATGAGATTAGGGTCCGTTCCGTCACAGAGTGGTATCGGAGCATCTCACTTTAACGTTGCAGTGTTTGTTTTTGCGAAAACTTCAAAAGACCTTTTGAGTCCAAACAAACTAAACTTGACTATCTTGAGTCCAAATTGCTTCTCTCATCTTGTCTCTCTTGTGGCAACACTAGCTAGTGGAACAACATGTTTTAAGCCCTATGTACCTTATTTATTTATTGCATTGCCTTGTTCCGTAGGAACGATTCATGCATCATGTCATAATCACTTAAGTTAACTTCCTCTCTAAGTTCGTTTGGGTAGAATGCCTTTACCTTTTCTTGCTAGCCTTCTGCTCCTCATCCATCTAATCTTGTCCAGACATGGCCCGTATCAAGCTGACTGCCCGCAAGTCATCTGGACCGCATGGTGTGCCACGCCACCAGCTGGCACCACGCGTTGGAGAAGAGACTGCCGAATCTTCCAATGGTCGTCGCTTTCCCCGCCGCACCCGTAAGAACCTGAAGGAGGAAATCAAGAATCTGAAGGCTGAGCTGGAGAACTTGGAGCACGACTTCTACCACTCACGCCTGGAGTTCTATGAGGCACGAGCTTCCCTGGAGCAGGCCAACCGGAACACGATCCGCGCCATCGAGCAGCGTAATGCTACTTGGGATCGCGAGGATGTCACTAGAGCCGAGCTCCACGGACTGCAGCAGTACACAGCTCAGATTGAACAGTTCAATGATATGCTTCATGAGGAAGTACACCAGCTGCACAACCAGCTCCACCCCGTGATTCCCACCAGTTGCTGAGGACCCCGAAGACGGAGTCGTGGAGGAACCTGAAGTGGAACCTGCTGAAGATGTCCACGTTGAAGATGAAGATGAGGAGGAAGAGCCTGAGCTTATCATCGAGGATGATGATGATGACGAAGAGTTGATCTTCATCGATGACGACTAGACTCCTTATGTCTGTACCATCTGCTTACCTTAAACCTTAGACTAGGTTTGGGGGCGTTAGTCTGTCTGTTGCCAAGTCTGGCATGTATCTTTCTTTTCGTACCTTTTCCCCTTGTTAGTCTGTTGTCATCTTTATCAAGCCAGCTATCTTTGTATCAGTGAAGTTATCAATCAAGTCGTTTCAGAACCTTTGTCCATATATGCTGAGTTCCGAGTTCCTTATACAGATGCCTGTGAACACCCGTACCGGAGCCGGAGGTGCTGGAGATGACCGTCTCCCAAACCCTCCACCTGTACCAGCTACCCTAGCAGATGCCATTGCAGCCTTGGCCGCCGCTGCCAATCTGATGGCTCAGAATCAAGGACAGCAGAATGTTGGTCACCGTGGTCGTCACAACCAAGAGACCACCTATGTGGATTTCACTGAAACCCGTCCACCGGTTTTCACCAGAGCCGATGAACCCCTCGAAGCTGACGATTGGCTCCGCACCATGGAGCAGAAGTTTGGTCTCATCCGATGCACTGAAATCCAGAAGCCCCGGTTGCTTCGCAGCAGCTTCGTGGCCCAGCAAGTGCTTGGTATGCCAACCTCTTGGCTGCCCAACCTGAAGGTCATGAGTGACCTGGGAAGAGTTCTGCACGGCTTTCCGTGCACATCACATCCCTTCGGATTAATGAAGATGAAGCTTGATCAGTTTCTGGCACTGCAGCAGAAGGACTCCACAGTGATGCAGTATGTGGGTCAGTTCAACCATCTTAGCCAGTATGCCTCAGAGTATGTCAACACAGATGAGAAGAAGAGGGATTGTTTCCTTAGAGGTCTGCATCCCAAGATTCGCAGAAGTATGTCCAATAACCTGACCGGTTCATATCATGATGCCGTTGACCGGGCTGTTGCTTTTGAGGAGAGCAACCGTCAGTATCAAGAGGAAAAGAAGAAGAAGAAAGCAGGATCCAGCGGTTTTTCTGGCAGTCACAAGCGCCAGAAGATATACCACCCCACACCACCAAAATCGCCTACCTTACCCCAACCAGCAAGTGGTCGTCCGTACCGCGGCCACCACCCATAATGCCAACCAGCAGAGTGCCACACAGCCGAACGCCCCAGGTGTTCGTATCACCATCCACAAACAGCCTACAACCATCCCTGCTACAACTGCGGCCAGCTTGGCCACTGGTCTCGTGAGTGCCCAAAGCCCAAGAGGTATGCTCAGAATACTCAGAAGGGTCCTGGAGGATCTCAGCAGCAGCAGCACCGTGCCCAGCAGCAGCATGTCCAGAAAGGCAAGATTGTTAAGAAGCACGGGCAAGTCTACTACACCGCTGTTGGCGACATCCCAGAAGGAGAGCCCGTCATGATCGGTAAACGTGTCGAGCCTCACCCTCAAGCACGTGTCGAGCCTCACCCTCGAGCCACACCCTCGAGCACGCCTGCGAACCGCGCTCCCTCGAAGCAGCCGAGCCCTGCCTCCGACCCGTGGTAAGCACCCGAAGCCTCCGGTCTCTGCTTCCACTCCGTTTCGCCCGAGCCTCCCAGTCAGGCCTCGGACGGACGCTTGCTTTCCGTCTCGCCCGAGCCTTCCGTCTCGCCCGAGTCCGCTTCGCCCGAGCCAAGCCTCGGCGAGCGCATGCTCTCCGCTTCGCCCGAGCCAGGCCTCGGCGAACACATGCCTTCCGTCTCGCCCGAGCCTCCGGGCCAGGCCTCGGACGAAGCAGTCGCTTTCCGTTTCGCCCGAGCCCCGCGCGATTCGCCCGAACCCCGCGCGATTCGCCGAGCCCTGCATAGAAGGAGCACAGTGCTCTTTTCTTTTTCTGAAAGATGTGAATAGTGTTCTGTTTTCTCTTTTTTGTGTGAATTAATCTGTTGTTCCTTAAATACTGAGAAAATTATGGTATGCTCCATGCACTGTGTAGTATTTTATAAAAATATGAAACCTGACTTTTCTGCAAGAATTTAAAAATGTAAATCCCTCTTTTAATTAATAAATGGATGGTTTTGGATTTTTAGAAAATTATTTATAACTCCAAAAATCATGAGATAAATTTTTGTGAGCTTCCTATGCCATGTTTAGTCTCTGATGAAATTTTGAAGTCTTTTGGAACAAGTTGATTTTTGAGCATTTATCTTTAATTGTTAAATAGTGCCTTTTGTTAATTAATGTCTGGAATTATTTGAGCACCTTAATGACCTCCAAAAATTATGAAATTTGTTTTGCCATCTATCTACACCATAATGAACTTATGTGATTAATTTGATAATTTTTGGAGCAACTTCATAAAATGACCTTTTTTAAATAATTAAGGAAAATAGAAAAAGTGATTAGGGTTCATGTTGTATGCCCTGTTTTGCATTGTTCATGCTAGCATACTCATGTGCATGCATCATTGCATTCGTATAGTCACCGAAGAAGGAGTCAAGATCGAGGCAGCCGCCAACGAACCTGTCCCCGAGGCTACCCCGAGTTCCGACAACTG
>VDCT01000291.1:0-162498 GCA_009763385.1 Coix lacryma-jobi var. lacryma-jobi
CGTTCCTCAGAAATGAAAGTCCAAAAACCACAAACAAAAGTTTGGGTCACCAGGGGGATGTTGGGTGGTCGGTTCAAATAAAATGCAATGTCAGGTTTTTCGGTTTGCATCATTCGGTAATTTTTTAAAACGGCCCTCCCACATGAGTTTGTCCACCGTTACTGTCAGAATTGAAAGTGCCAATAAACGAAAACAAACATGAGTTTTGGGTCAAACCGGACGATGATTGAGTGCGTCCATTGCAAAACAAAAATTCAACTGAGTTATTCGGTGAATCATTGGGTTAACCGGCCCACGCCCGAGTTTTGTCGACACCGTTCCGTCAGAAAGAAAGGTTGCCAAAACCCCACTAACAAGAGTTTTGGGTCAATCGGAGATGATTGGGTGCGTCTGGTGCCAAAAAAAATCAACTGAGTTTTTTTGGTGGAATCTGGGTTAAAACGGCCCTCGCGCGCGAGTTTTGAACCACCTCCGTCGGGAAGGGAATGAACGTGCCACAAAAATAGACCAAAACTTGAGTTTTAGGTTCAAATGAGATGATTAGGGCGTTCGTTTGCGAAAAAATTCAAACTGCGAGTTTTTCGGTGCATGAGTGGGTAAAACGGCCCTCCCGCGTGAGTTTTTCCACACCTTTCCGTCGGAAATGAAAGTTTCAAAACCGATCCAAACATGAGGTTTGGGTCAAACAGGGATGATTGGGTGCGTCCGTTGGGAAAAATTCAACAGCGAGGTTTTTCAGTGCATCAGTGGAAAAAAATGGCCACACCGTGCGAGTTTTGCCGCACCGTTCTGTCGGAAATGAAAGTGCCAAAAACCCACAAACAAGAGTTTTGGGTCAACTGGAGATGATTGGGTGCGTCTGTTGCGAAAAATTCAACTGAGTTTTTTGGTGCATCATTCGGTAAAACGGACCTCCCGCACGAGTTTTGTCGCACCGTTCCGTCGGAAATGAAAGTGCCAAAAACCCACAGACAAGAGTTTTGGGTCAACCGGGGATGATTGGGTGCGTTTGTTACAAAAAATTCAACTGAGTTTTTCGGTGCATCATTGGGTAAAACGGCCCTCCCGCACGAGTTTTGTCGCACCGTTCCGTCGGAAATGAAAGTGCCAAAAACCCACAGACAAGAGTTTTGGGTCAACCGGAGATGATTGGGTGCGTCTGTTGCAAAAAAATCAACTGAGTTTTTTGGTGCATCTTTGGGTAAAACGGCCCTCCCGCGCGAGTTTTTACGCACCGTTCCGTCGGAAATGAAAGTGCCAAAAATAGACCAAACTTGAGTTTTAGGTCAAATGAGATGATTAGGTGCGTTCGTTTGCGAAAAAATTCAACTGCGAGTTTTTCGGTGCATGAGTGGGTAAAACGGCCCTCCCGCGTGAGTTTTTCCACACCTTTCCGTCGGAAATGAAAGTTTCAAAAACCGACCAAACATGAGGTTTGGGTCAAACAGGGATGATTGGGTGCGTCCGTTGGGAAAAATTCAACAGCGAGTTTTTCAGTGCATCAGTGGAAAAAATGGCCACACCGTGCGAGTTTTGCCGCACCGTTCTGTCGGAAATGAAAGTGCCAAAAACCCACAAACAAGAGTTTTGGGTCAACTGGAGATGATTGGGTGCGTCTGTTGCGAAAAATTCAACTGAGTTTTTTGGTGCATCATTCGGTAAAACGGCCCTCCCGCACGAGTTTTGTCGCACCGTTCCGTCGGAAATGAAAGTGCCAAAAACCCACAGACAAGAGTTTTGGGTCAACCGGGATGATTGGGTGCGTTTGTTACAAAAATTCAACTGAGTTTTTCGGTGCATCATTGGGTAAAACGGCCCTCCCGCACGAGTTTTGTTGCACCGTTCCGTCGGAAATGAAAGTACCAAAAACCCACAGACAAGAGTTTTGGGTCAACCGGAGATGATTGGGTGCGTCTGTTGCGAAAAAATCAACTGAGTTTTTTGGTGCATCTTTGGGTAAAACGGCCCTCCCGCGCGAGTTTTTACGCACCGTTCCGTCGGAAATGAAAGTGCCAAAAATAGACCAAACTTGAGTTTTAGGTCAAATGCAGATGATTAGGTGCGTTCGTTTGCGAAAAATTCAACTGCGAGTTTTTCGGTGCATGAGTGGGTAAAACGGCCCTCCCGCGTGAGTTTTTCCACACCTTTCCGTCGGAAATGAAAGTTTCAAAAACCGACCAAACATGAGGTTTGGGTCAAACAGGGATGATTGGGTGCGTCCGTTGGGAAAAATTCAACAGCGAGTTTTTCAGTGCATCAGTGGAAAAAATGGCCACACCGTGCGAGTTTTGCCGCACCGTTCTGTCGGAAATGAAAGTGCCAAAAACCCACAAACAAGAGTTTTGGGTCAACCTGGAGATGATTGGGTGCGTCTGTTGCGAAAAATTCAACTGAGTTTTTTGGTGCATCATTCGGTAAAACGGCCCTCCCGCACGAGTTTTGTCGCACCGTTCCGTCGGAAATGAAAGTGCCAAAAACCCACAGACAAGAGTTTTGGGTCAACCGGGGGATGATTGGGTGCGTTTGTTACAAAAAATTCAACTGAGTTTTTCGGTGCATCATTGGGTAAAACGGCCCTCCCGCACGAGTTTTGTCGCACCGTTCCGTCGGAAATGAAAGTGCCAAAAACCCACAGACAAGAGTTTTGGGTCAACCGGAGATGATTGGGTGCGTCTGTTGCAAAAAAATCAACTGAGTTTTTTGGTGCATCATTGGGTAAAACGGCCCTCCCGCGCGAGTTTTACGCACCGTTCCGTCGGAAATGAATGTGCCAAAAATCGACCAAACTTGAGTTTTACGTCAAATGGAGATGATTAGGTGCGTCCGTTTGCGAAAAATTCAAGTGCGAGTTTTTCGGTGCATGAGTGGGTAAAACGGCCCTCCCGCGTGAGTTTTTCCACACCGTTCCGTCGGAAATGAAAGTTTCAAAAACCGACCAAACATGAGTTTTGGGTCAAACAGGGATGATTGGGGTGCGTCCGTTGGGAAAAATTCAACAGCGAGTTTTTCAGTGCATCAGTGGAAAAAATGGCCACACCGTGCGAGTTTTGCCGCACCGTTCTGTCGGAAATGAAAGTGCCAAAAACCCACAAACAAGAGTTTTGGGTCAACCGAAGATGATTGGGTGCGTCTGTTGCCAAAAATTCAACTGAGTTTTTTGGTGCATCATTCGGTAAAACGGCCCTCCCGCACGAGTTTTGTCGCACCGTTCCGTCGGAAATGAAAGTGCCAAAAACCCACAAACAAGAGTTCTGGGTCAACCGGGGATGATTGGGTGCGTCTGTTGCGAAAAATTCAACTGAGTTTTGTGGTGCATCATTCGGTAAAATGGCCCTCCAGCAGGAGTTTTGTCGCACCGTTCCGTCAGAAATGAAAGTGCCAAAAACCCACAAACAAAAGTTTTGGGTCAACAGGGGATGATTGGGTGCGTCTGTTGCAATAAATTCAACTGAGTTTTTCGGTGCATCATTCGGTAAAACGGCCCTCCCACATGAGTTTTGTCGCACCGTTCCGTCAGAAATGAAAGTGCCAAAAACCGACAAACATGAGTTTTGGGTCAACCGGAGATGATTGAGTGCGTCCATTGCAAAAAATTCAACTGAGTTATTCGGTGCATCATTGGGTAAAACGGCCCTCCCGCACGAGTTTTGTCGCACCGTTCCGTCAGAAATGAAAGTGCCAAAAACCCACTAACAAGAGTTTTGGGTCAATCGGAGATGATTGGGTGCGTCTGTTGCAAAAAAATCAACTGAGTTTTTTTGGTGCATCTTTGGGTAAAACGGCCCTCCCGCGCGAGTTTTGACGCACCGTTCCGTCGGAAATGAAAGTGCCAAAAATAGACCAAACTTGAGTTTTAGGTCAAATGCAGATGATTAGGTGCGTTCGTTTGCGAAAAATTCAACTGCGAGTTTTTCGGTGCATGAGTGGGTAAAACGGCCCTCCCGCGTGAGTTTTTCCACACCTTTCCGTCGGAAATGAAAGTTTCAAAAACCGACCAAACATGAGGTTTGGGTCAAACAGGGATGATTGGGGTGCGTCCGTTGGGAAAAATTCAACAGCGAGTTTTTCAGTGCATCAGTGGAAAAAATGGCCACACCGTGCGAGTTTTGCCGCACCGTTCTGTCGGAAATGAAAGTGCCAAAAACCCACAAACAAGAGTTTTGGGTCAACTGGAGATGATTGGGTGCGTCTGTTGCGAAAAATTCAACTGAGTTTTTTGGTGCATCATTCGGTAAAACGGACCTCCCGCACGAGTTTTGTCGCACCGTTCCGTCGGAAATGAAAGTGCCAAAAACCCACAGACAAGAGTTTTGGGTCAACCGGGGATGATTGGGTGCGTTTGTTACAAAAAATTCAACTGAGTTTTTCGGTGCATCATTGGGTAAAACGGCCCTCCCGCACGAGTTTTGTCGCACCGTTCCGTCGGAAATGAAAGTGCCAAAAACCCACAGACAAGAGTTTTGGGTCAACCGGAGATGATTGGGTGCGTCTGTTGCAAAAAAATCAACTGAGTTTTTTGGTGCATCATTGGGTAAAACGGCCCTCCCGCGCGAGTTTTTACGCACCGTTCCGTCGGAAATGAAATGTGCCAAAAATCGACCAAACTTGAGTTTTAGGTCAAATGCAGATGATTAGGTGCGTTCCGTTTGCGAAAAATTCAACTGCGAGTTTTTCGGTGCATGAGTGGGTAAAACGGCCCTCCCGCGTGAGTTTTTCCACACCTTTCCGTCGGAAATGAAAGTTTCAAAAACCGACCAAACATGAGGTTTGGGTCAAACAGGGATGATTGGGTGCGTCCGTTGGGAAAAATTCAACAGCGAGTTTTTCAGTGCATCAGTGGAAAAAATGGCCACACCGTGCGAGTTTTGCCGCACCGTTCTGTCGGAAATGAAAGTGCCAAAAACCCACAAACAAGAGTTTTGGGTCAACTGGAGATGATTGGGTGCGTCTGTTGCGAAAAATTCAACTGAGTTTTTTGGTGCATCATTCGGTAAAACGGCCCTCCCGCACGAGTTTTGTCGCACCGTTCCGTCGGAAATGAAAGTGCCAAAAACCCACAGACAAGAGTTTTGGGTCAACCGGGGATGATTGGGTGCGTTTGTTACAAAAAATTCAACTGAGTTTTTCGGTGCATCATTGGGTAAAACGGCCCTCCCGCACGAGTTTTGTCGCACCGTTCCGTCGGAAATGAAAGTACCAAAAACCCACAGACAAGAGTTTTGGGTCAACCGGAGATGATTGGGTGCGTCTGTTGCGAAAAAAATCAACTGAGTTTTTTGGTGCATCTTTGGGTAAAACGGCCCTCCCGCGCGAGTTTTTACGCACCGTTCCGTCGGAAATGAAAGTGCCAAAAATAGACCAAACTTGAGTTTTAGGTCAAATGCAGATGATTAGGTGCGTTCGTTTGCGAAAAATTCAACTGCGAGTTTTTCGGTGCATGAGTGGGTAAAACGGCCCTCCCGCGTGAGTTTTTCCACACCTTTCCGTCGGAAATGAAAGTTTCAAAAACCGACCAAACATGAGGTTTGGGTCAAACAGGGATGATTGGGTGCGTCCGTTGGGAAAAATTCAACAGCGAGTTTTTCAGTGCATCAGTGGAAAAAATGGCCACACCGTGCGAGTTTTGCCGCACCGTTCTGTCGGAAATGAAACTGCCAAAAACCCACAAACAAGAGTTTTGGGTCAACTGGAGATGATTGGGTGCGTCTGTTGCGAAAAATTCAACTGAGTTTTTTGGTGCATCATTCGGTAAAACGGCCCTCCCGCACGAGTTTTGTCGCACCGTTTCGTCGGATATGAAAGTGCCAAAAACCCACAGACAAGAGTTTTGGGTCAACCGGGGATGATTGGGTGCGTTTGTTACAAAAAATTCAACTGAGTTTTTCGGTGCATCATTGGGTAAAACGGCCCTCCCGCACGAGTTTTGTCGCACCGTTCCGTCGGAAATGAAAGTGCCAAAAACCCACACACAAGAGTTTTGGGTCAACCGGAGATGATTGGGTGCGTCTGTTGCAAAAAAATCAACTGAGTTTTTTGGTGCATCATTGGGTAAAACGGCCCTCCCGCACGAGTTTTTACGCACCGTTCCGTCGGAAATGAAAGTGCCAAAAATCGACCAAACTTGAGTTTTAGGTCAAATGGAGATGATTAGGTGCGTCCGTTTCCGAAAAATTCAACTTCGAGTTTTTCAGTGCGTTAATGGGTAAAATGGCCCTCCCGCGCGAGTTTTTCTGCACCGTTCCGTCGGAAATGAAAGTGCCAAAAACCCACCATACATGAGTTTTGGGTCCAACGGGGATGATTGGGTGCGTCCGTTAAGAAAGTTCAACAGCGAGTTTTTTGGTGCATGTGGGTAAAACGTCCCTCCCGAGTGAGTTCTTCCGCACCGTTCCATCAGAAATGAAAGTGCCAAAAATCCACCAAACTTGAATTTTAGGTCAAACGGAGATGATTCGGTGCGTCCGTTTGCGAAAAATTCAACTGCGAGTTTCTCGTTACATGAGTGCGTAAAACGGCCCTCCCGCGTGAGTTTTACCACACCATTCCGTCGGAATGAAAGTTTCAAAAACCGACCAAACATGAGTTTTGGGTCAAACAAGGATGATTGGGTGCGTCCGTTGGGAAATATTCAACAGCGAGTTTTTCGGTGCATCAGTGGAAAAAACAGCCACACCGTGCGAGTTTTGCCGCACCGTTCTGTCGAAATGAAAGTGCCAAAAACCCACAAACAAGAGTTTTGGGTCAACTGGAGATGATTGGGTGCGTCTGTTGCGAAAAATTCAACTGAGTTTTTTGGTGCATCATTCGGTAAAACGGCCCTCCCGCACGAGTTTTGTCGCACCGTTCCGTCGGAAATGAAAGTGCCAAAAACCCACAGACAAGAGTTTTGGGTCAACCGGGGATGATTGGGTGCGTTTGTTACAAAAAATTCAACTGAGTTTTTCGGTGCATCATTGGGTAAAACGGCACTCCCGCACGAGTTTTGTCGCACCGTTCCGTCGGAAATGAAAGTGCCAAAAACCCACAGACAAGAGTTTTGGGTCAACCGGAGATGATTGGGTGTGTCTGTTGCAAAAAAATCAACTGAGTTTTTTGGTGCATCATTGGGTAAAACGGCCCTCCCGCGCGAGTTTTTACGCACCGTTCCGTCGGAAATGAATGTGCCAAAAATCGACCAAACTTGAGTTTTAGGTCAAATGGAGATGATTAGGTGCGTCCGTTTGCGAAAAATTCAAGTGCGAGTTTTTCGGTGCATGAGTGGGTAAAACGGCCCTCCCGCGTGAGTTTTTCCACACCGTTCCGTCGGAAATGAAAGTTTCAAAAACCGACCAAACATGAGTTTTGGGTCAAACAGGGATGATTGGGTGCGTCCGTTGGGAAAAATTCAACAGCGAGTTTTTCAGTGCATCAGTGGAAAAAATGGCCACACCGTGCGAATTTTGCCGCACCGTTCTGTCGGAAATGAAAGTGCCAAAAACCCACAAACAAGAGTTTTGGGTCAACCGGAGATGATTGGGTGCGTCTGTTGCCAAAAATTCAACTGAGTTTTTTGGTGCATCATTCGGTAAAACGGCCCTCCCGCACGAGTTTTGTCGCACCGTTCCGTCGGAAATGAAAGTGCCAAAAACCCACAAACAAGAGTTCTGGGACAACCGGGGATGATTGGGTGCGTCTATTGCGAAAAATTCAACTGAGTTTTTTGGTGCATCATTCGGTAAAATGGCCCTCCAGCAGGAGTTTTGTCGCACCGTTCCGTCGGAAATTAAAGTGCCAAAAACCCACAAACAAAAGTTTTGGGTCAACAGGGGATGATTGGGTGCGTCTGTTGCAAAAAATTCAACTGAGTTTTTCGGTGCATCATTCGGTAAAACGGCCCTCCCACATGAGTTTTGTCGCACCGTTCCGTCAGAAATGAAAGTGCCAAAAACCGACAAACATGAGTTTTGGGTCAACCGGAGATGATTGAGTGCGTCCATTGCAAAAAATTCAACTGAGTTATTCGGTGCATCATTGGGTAAAACGGCCCTGCCGCACGAGTTTTGTCGCACCGTTCCGTCAGAAATGAAAGTGCCAAAAACCCACTAACAAGAGTTTTGGGTCAACCGGAGATGATTGGGTGCGTCTGTTGCAAAAAAATCAACTGAGTTTTTTGGTGCATCATTGGGTAAAACGGCCCTCCCGCGCGAGTTTTGACGCACCGTTCCGTCGGAAATGAAAGTGCCAAAAATAGACCAAACTTGAGTTTTAGGTCAAATGGAGATGATTAGGTGCGTTCGTTTGCGAAAAATTCAACTGCGAGTTTTTCGGTGCATGAGTGGGTAAAACGGCCCTCCCGCGTGAGTTTTTCCACACCTTTCCGTCGGAAATGAAAGTTTCAAAAACCGACCAAACATGAGGTTTGGGTCAAACAGGGATGATTGGGTGCGTCCGTTGGGAAAAATTCAACAGCGAGTTTTTCAGTGCATCAGTGGAAAAAATGGCCACACCGTGCGAGTTTTGCCGCACCGTTCTGTCGGAAATGAAAGTGCCAAAAACCCACAAACAAGAGTTTTGGGTCAACTGGAGATGATTGGGTGCGTCTGTTGCGAAAAATTCAACTGAGTTTTTTGGTGCATCATTCGGTAAAACGGCCCTCCCGCACGAGTTTTGTCGCACCGTTCCGTCGGATATGAAAGTGCCAAAAACCCACAGACAAGAGTTTTGGGTCAACCGGGGATGATTGGGTGCGTTTGTTACAAAAAATTCAACTGAGTTTTTCGGTGCATCATTGGGTAAAACGGCCCTCCCGCACGAGTTTTGTCGCAACGTTCCGTCGGAAATGAAAGTGCCAAAAACCCACAGACAAGAGTTTTGGGTCAACCGGAGATGATTGGGTGCGTCTGTTGCAAAAAAATCAACTGAGTTTTTTTGTGCATCATTGGGTAAAACGGCCCTCCCGCACGAGTTTTTACGCACCGTTCCGTCGGAAATGAAAGCGCCAAAAATCGACCAAACTTGAGTTTTAGGTCAAATGGAGAAGATTAGGTGCGTCCGTTTCCGAAAAATTCAACTTCGAGTTTTTCAGTGCGTTAATGGGTAAAATGGCCCTACCGCGCGAGTTTTTCTGCACCGTTCCGTCGGAAATGAATGTGCCAAAAACCCACCATACATGAGTTTTGGGTCCAACGGGGATGATTGGGTGCGTCCGTTAAGAAAAATTCAACAGCGAGTTTTTTGGTGCATGTGGGTAAAACGTCCCTCCCGAGTGAGTTCTTCCGCACCGTTCCATCAGAAATGAAAGTGCCAAAAATCCACCAAACTTGAATTTTAGGTCAAACGGAGATGATTCGGTGCGTCCGTTTGCGAAAAATTCAACTGCGAGTTTCTCGGTACATGAGTGGGTAAAACGGCCCTCCCGCGTGAGTTTTTCCACACCATTCCGTCGGAATGAAAGTTTCAAAAACCGACCAAACATGAGTTTTGGGTCAAACAAGGATGATTGGGTGCGTCCGTTGGGAAATATTCAACAGCGAGTTTTTCGGTGCATCAGTGGAAAAAACAGCCACACCGTGCGAGTTTTGCCGCACCGTTCTGTCGGAAATGAAAGTGCCAAAACCCACAAACAAGAGTTTTGGGTCAACTGGAGATGATTGGGTGCGTCTGTTGCGAAAAATTCAACTGAGTTTTTTGGTGCATCATTCGGTAAAACGGCCCTCCCGCACGAGTTTTGTCGCACCGTTCCGTCGGAAATGAAAGTGCCAAAAACCCACAGACAAGAGTTTTGGGTCAACCGGGGATGATTGGGTGCGTTTGTTACAAAAAATTCAACTGAGTTTTTCGGTGCATCATTGGGTAAAACGGCCCTCCCGCACGAGTTTTGTCGCACCGTTCCGTGGGAAATGAAAGTGCCAAAAACCCACAGTCAAGAGTTTTGGGTCAACCGGAGATGATTGGGTGCGTCTGTTGCAAAAAAAACAACTGAGTTTTTTGGTGCATCATTGGGTAAAACGGCCCTCCCGCGCGAGTTTTTACGCACCGTTCCGTCGGAAATGAATGTGCCAAAAATCGACCAAACTTGAGTTTTAGGTCTAATGGAGACGATTAGGTGCGTCCGTTTGCGAAAAATTCAAGTGCGAGTTTTTCGGTGCATGAGTGGGTAAAACGGCCCTCCCGCGTGAGTTTTTCCACACCGTTCCGTCGGAAATGAAAGTTTCAAAAACCGACCAAACATGAGTTTTGGGTCAAACAGGGATGATTGGGTGCGTCCGTTGGGAAAAATTCAAGAGCGAGTTTTTCAGTGCATCAGTGGAAAAATGGCCACACCGTGCGAGTTTTGCCGCACCGTTCTGTCGGAAATGAAAGTGCCAAAAACCCACAAACAAGAGTTTTGGGTCAACCGGAGATGATTGGGTGCGTCTGTTGCCAAAAATTCAACTGAGTTTTTTGGTGCATCATTCGGTAAAACGGCCCTCCCGCACGAGTTTTGTCGCACCGTTCCGTCGGAAATGAAAGTGCCAAAAACCCACAGACAAGAGTTTTGGGTCAACCGGGGATGATTGGGTGCGTTTGTTACAAAAAATTCAACTGAGTTTTTCGGTGCATCATTGGGTAAAACGGCCCTCCCGCACGAGTTTTGTCGCACCGTTCCGTCGGAAATGAATGTGCCAAAAACCCACACACAAGAGTTTTGGGTCAACCGGAGATGATTGGGTGCGTCTGTTGCAAAAAAATCAACTGAGTTTTTTGGTGCATCATTGGGTAAAACGGCCCTCCCGCGTGAGTTTTTACGCACCGTTCTGTCGGAAATGAAAGTGCCAAAAATCGACCAAACTTGAGTTTTAGGTCAAATGGAGATGATTAGGTGCGTCCGTTTCCGAAAAATTCAACTTCGAGTTTTTCAGTGCGTTAATGGGTAAAATGGCCCTGCCGCGCGAGTTTTTCTGCACCGTTCCGTCGGAAATGAAAGTGCCAAAAACCCACCATACATGAGTTTTGGGTCCAACGGGGATGATTGGGTGCGTCCGTTAAGAAAAATTCAACAGCGAGTTTTTTGGTGCATGTGGGTAAAACGTCCCTCCCGAGTGAGTTTTTCCGCACCGTTCCATCGGAAATGAAAGTGCCAAAATCCACCAAACTTGAGTTTTATGTCAAACGGAGATGATTCGGTGCGTCCGTTTGCGAAAAATTCAACTGCGAGTTTTCGGTGCATGAGTGGGTAAAACGGCCCTCCCGCGTGAGTTTTTCCACACCGTTCCGTCGGAATGAAAGTTTCAAAAACCGACCAAACATGAGTTTTGGGTCAAACAAGGATGATTGGGTGCGTCCGTTGGGAAATATTCAACAGCGAGTTTTTCGGTGCATCAGTGGAAAAAACAGCCACACCGTGCGAGTTTTGCCGCACCGTTCTGTCGGAAATGAAAGTGCCAAAAACCGACAAACAAGAGTTTTGGGTCAACCGGAGATGATTGGGTGCGTCTATTGCGAAAAATCCAACTGAGTTTTTTGGTGCATCAATCGGTAAAACGGCCCTCCCGCACGAGTTTTGTCGCACCGTTCCGTCAGAAATGAAAGTGCCAAAAACCGACAAACATGAGTTTTGGGTCAACCGGAGATGATTGAGTGCGTCCATTGCAAAAAATTCAACTGAGTTATTCGGTGCATCATTGGGTAAAACGGCCCTCCCGCACGAGTTTTGTCGCACCGTTCGGTCGGAAATGAAAGTGCCAAAAACCCACAAACATGAGTTTTGGGCCAACCGGAGATGATTGGGTGCGTCTGTTGCAAAAAATTCAACTTATTTTTTCAGTGCATCATTGGGTAAAACGGCCCTCCCGCCCGAGTTTTGCCACACCGTTTCGTCGGAAATGAAAGTGCCAAAAACCCACCAAACATGAGTTTTAGGCCAAACGGAGATGATTGAGTGCGTCCGTTTGCGAAAAAATCAACTACGAGTTTTTTGGTGCATCAATGGGTAAAACGACCCTCCCGCGCGAGTTTTTACGCACCGTTCCATTGGAAATGAATGTGCCAAAAATCCACCAAACTTGAGTTTTAGGTCAAAAGGAGATGATTGGGTGCGTCCGTTTGCGAAAAATTCAACTTCGAGTTTTTCGGTGCATGAGTGGGTAAAACGGCCCTCCCGCGTGAGTTTTTCCACACTGTTCCGTCGGAATGAAAGTTTCAAAAACCGACCAAACATGAGTTTTGGGTCAAACAAGGATGATTGGGTGCGTCCGTTGGGAAATATTCAACAGCGAGTTTTTCGGTGCATCAGTGGAAAAAACAGCCACACCGTGCGAGTTTTGCCGCTCCGTTCTGTCGGAAATGAATGTGCCAAAAACCCACAAACTAGAGTTATGGGGCGACCGGAGATGATTGGATGCGTCTGTTGCGAAAAATTCAACTGAGTTTTTTGGTGCATCATTCGGTAAAACGGCCCTCCAGCACGAGTTTTGTCGCACCGTTCCATCGGAAATGAAAGTGTCAAAAACCCACAAACAAGAGTTTTGGGTCAACAGGGGATTATTGGGTGCGTCTGTTGCAAAAAATTCAACTGAGTTTTTCGGTGCATCATTGGGTAAAACGGCCCTCCCGCACGAGTTTTGTCGCACAGTTCCGTCAGAAATGAAAGTGCCAAAAACGACAAACATGAGTTTTGGGTCAACCGGAGATGATTGAGTGCGTCCATTGCAAAAAATTCAACTGATTTATTCGGTGCATCATTGGGTAAAACGGCCCTCCCGCACCAGTTTTGTCGCACCATTCCGTCGGAAATGAAAGTGCCAAAAACCCACAAACAAGAGTTTTGGGTCAACCGGAGATGATTGGGTGCGTCTGTTGCAAAAAAATCAACTGAGTTTTTTGGTGCATCATTTGGAAAAACGGCCCTCCCGCGCGAGTTTTTACGCACCGTTCCGTCGGAAATGAAAGTGCAAAAATCCATCAAACTTAAGTTTTAGGTCAAATGGAGATGATTAGGTGCGTTTGTTTGCGAAAAATTCAACTGCGAGTTTTTCGGTGCATGAGTGGGTAAAACGGCCCTCCCGCGTGAGTTTTTCCACACCGTTCCGTCGGAAATGAATGTTTCAAAAACCGACCAAACATGAGTTTTGGGTCAAACAGGGATGATTGGGTGCGTCCGTTGGGAAAAATTCAACAGCGAGTTTTTCGGTGCATCAGTGGAGAAAATGGCCACACCTTGCGAGTTTTGCCGCACCGTTCTGTCGGAAATGAAATTGCCAAAAACCCACAAACAAGAGTTTTGGGTCAACCAGAGATGATTGGGTGCGTCTGTTGCGAAAAATTCAACTGAGTTTTTTGGTGCATCATTCGGTAAAACGGCCCTCCCGCACGAGTTTCGTCGCATCGTTCCGTCAGAAATGAAAGTGCCAAAATCCTACAAACAAGAGTTTTGTGTCAACCGGGGATGATTGGGTGCGTCTGTTGCAAAAAATTCAACTGAGTTTTTCGGTGCATCATTGGGTAAAACGGCCCTCCCGCACGAGTTTTGTCGCACCATTCCGTCGAAAATGAAAGTGCCAGAAACCCACAGACAAGAGTTTTGGGTCAACCGGAGATGATTGGGTGCGTCTGTTGCAAAATATTCAACTGAGTTTTTCGATGCATCGTTGGGTAAAATGGCCCTCCCGCACGAGTTTTGTCGCACTGTTCCGTCAGAAATGAAAGTGCCAAAAACCCACAAACAAGAGTTTTGGTTCAACCGGGGATGATTGGGTGCGTCTGTTGCAAAAAATTCAACTGAGTTTTTCGGTGCACCATTGGGTAAAACGGCCCTCCCGCCCGAGTTTTGCCACACCGTTTCGTCGGAAATGAAAGTGCCAAAACCCCACCAAACATGAGTTTTAGGCCAAACGGAGATGATTGAGTGCGTCCGTTTGCGAAAAAATCAACTACGAGTTTTTTGGTGCATCAATGGGTAAAACGGCCCTCCCGCGTGAGTTTTTCCACACCGTTCCGTCGGAAATGAAAGTTTCAAAAACCGACCAAACATGAGTTTTGGGTCAAACAGGGATGATTGGGTGCGTCCGTTGGGAAAAATTCAAGAGCGAGTTTTTCAGTGCATCAGTGGAAAAATGGCCACACCGTGCGAGTTTTGCCGCACCGTTCTGTCGGAAATGAAAGTGCCAAAAACCCACAAACAAGAGTTTTGGGTCAACCGGAGATGATTGGGTGCGTCTGTTGCCAAAAATTCAACTGAGTTTTTTGGTGCATCATTCGGTAAAACGGCCCTCCCGCACGAGTTTTGTCGCACCGTTCCGTCGGAAATGAAAGTGCCAAAAACCCACAGACAAGAGTTTTGGGTCAACCGGGGATGATTGGGTGCGTTTGTTACAAAAAATTCAACTGAGTTTTTCGGTGCATCATTGGGTAAAACGGCCCTCCCGCACGAGTTTTGTCGCACCGTTCCGTCGGAAATGAATGTGCCAAAAACCCACACACAAGAGTTTTGGGTCAACCGGAGATGATTGGGTGCGTCTGTTGCAAAAAAATCAACTGAGTTTTTTGGTGCATCATTGGGTAAAACGGCCCTCCCGCGTGAGTTTTTACGCACCGTTCTGTCGGAAATGAAAGTGCCAAAAATCGACCAAACTTGAGTTTTAGGTCAAATGGAGATGATTAGGTGCGTCCGTTTCCGAAAAATTCAACTTCGAGTTTTTCAGTGCGTTAATGGGTAAAATGGCCCTGCCGCGCGAGTTTTTCTGCACCGTTCCGTCGGAAATGAAAGTGCCAAAAACCCACCATACATGAGTTTTGGGTCCAACGGGGATGATTGGGTGCGTCCGTTAAGAAAAATTCAACAGCGAGTTTTTTGGTGCATGTGGGTAAAACGTCCCTCCCGAGTGAGTTTTTCCGCACCGTTCCATCGGAAATGAAAGTGCCAAAAATCCACCAAACTTGAGTTTTATGTCAAACGGAGATGATTCGGTGCGTCCGTTTGCGAAAAATTCAACTGCGAGTTTTCGGTGCATGAGTGGGTAAAACGGCCCTCCCGCGTGAGTTTTTCCACACCGTTCCGTCGGAATGAAAGTTTCAAAAACCGACCAAACATGAGTTTTGGGTCAAACAAGGATGATTGGGTGCGTCCGTTGGGAAATATTCAACAGCGAGTTTTTCGGTGCATCAGTGGAAAAAACAGCCACACCGTGCGAGTTTTGCCGCACCGTTCTGTCGGAAATGAAAGTGCCAAAAACCGACAAACAAGAGTTTTGGGTCAACCGGAGATGATTGGGTGCGTCTATTGCGAAAAATCCAACTGAGTTTTTTGGTGCATCAATCGGTAAAACGGCCCTCCCGCACGAGTTTTGTCGCACCGTTCCGTCAGAAATGAAAGTGCCAAAAACCGACAAACATGAGTTTTGGGTCAACCGGAGATGATTGAGTGCGTCCATTGCAAAAAATTCAACTGAGTTATTCGGTGCATCATTGGGTAAAACGGCCCTCCCGCACGAGTTTTGTCGCACCGTTCGGTCGGAAATGAAAGTGCCAAAAACCCACAAACATGAGTTTTGGGCCAACCGGAGATGATTGGGTGCGTCTGTTGCAAAAAATTCAACTTATTTTTTCAGTGCATCATTGGGTAAAACGGCCCTCCCGCCCGAGTTTTGCCACACCGTTTCGTCGGAAATGAAAGTGCCAAAAACCCACCAAACATGAGTTTTAGGCCAAACGGAGATGATTGAGTGCGTCCGTTTGCGAAAAAATCAACTACGAGTTTTTTGGTGCATCAATGGGTAAAACGACCCTCCCGCGCGAGTTTTTACGCACCGTTCCATTGGAAATGAATGTGCCAAAAATCCACCAAACTTGAGTTTTAGGTCAAAAGGAGATGATTGGGTGCGTCCGTTTGCGAAAAATTCAACTTCGAGTTTTTCGGTGCATGAGTGGGTAAAACGGCCCTCCCGCGTGAGTTTTTCCACACTGTTCCGTCGGAATGAAAGTTTCAAAAACCGACCAAACATGAGTTTTGGGTCAAACAAGGATGATTGGGTGCGTCCGTTGGGAAATATTCAACAGCGAGTTTTTCGGTGCATCAGTGGAAAAAACAGCCACACCGTGCGAGTTTTGCCGCTCCGTTCTGTCGGAAATGAATGTGCCAAAAACCCACAAACTAGAGTTATGGGGCGACCGGAGATGATTGGATGCGTCTGTTGCGAAAAATTCAACTGAGTTTTTTGGTGCATCATTCGGTAAAACGGCCCTCCAGCACGAGTTTTGTCGCACCGTTCCATCGGAAATGAAAGTGTCAAAAACCCACAAACAAGAGTTTTGGGTCAACAGGGGATTATTGGGTGCGTCTGTTGCAAAAAATTCAACTGAGTTTTTCGGTGCATCATTGGGTAAAACGGCCCTCCCGCACGAGTTTTGTCGCACAGTTCCGTCAGAAATGAAAGTGCCAAAAACGACAAACATGAGTTTTGGGTCAACCGGAGATGATTGAGTGCGTCCATTGCAAAAAATTCAACTGATTTATTCGGTGCATCATTGGGTAAAACGGCCCTCCCGCACCAGTTTTGTCGCACCATTCCGTCGGAAATGAAAGTGCCAAAAACCCACAAACAAGAGTTTTGGGTCAACCGGAGATGATTGGGTGCGTCTGTTGCAAAAAAATCAACTGAGTTTTTTGGTGCATCATTTGGAAAAACGGCCCTCCCGCGCGAGTTTTTACGCACCGTTCCGTCGGAAATGAAAGTGCAAAAATCCATCAAACTTAAGTTTTAGGTCAAATGGAGATGATTAGGTGCGTTTGTTTGCGAAAAATTCAACTGCGAGTTTTTCGGTGCATGAGTGGGTAAAACGGCCCTCCCGCGTGAGTTTTTCCACACCGTTCCGTCGGAAATGAATGTTTCAAAAACCGACCAAACATGAGTTTTGGGTCAAACAGGGATGATTGGGTGCGTCCGTTGGGAAAAATTCAACAGCGAGTTTTTCGGTGCATCAGTGGAGAAAATGGCCACACCTTGCGAGTTTTGCCGCACCGTTCTGTCGGAAATGAAATTGCCAAAAACCCACAAACAAGAGTTATGGGTCAACCAGAGATGATTGGGTGCGTCTGTTGCGAAAAATTCAACTGAGTTTTTTGGTGCATCATTCGGTAAAACGGCCCTCCCGCACGAGTTTCGTCGCATCGTTCCGTCAGAAATGAAAGTGCCAAAATCCTACAAACAAGAGTTTTGTGTCAACCGGGGATGATTGGGTGCGTCTGTTGCAAAAAATTCAACTGAGTTTTTCGGTGCATCATTGGGTAAAACGGCCCTCCCGCACGAGTTTTGTCGCACCATTCCGTCGAAAATGAAAGTGCCAGAAACCCACAGACAAGAGTTTTGGGTCAACCGGAGATGATTGGGTGCGTCTGTTGCAAAATATTCAACTGAGTTTTTCGATGCATCGTTGGGTAAAATGGCCCTCCCGCACGAGTTTTGTCGCACTGTTCCGTCAGAAATGAAAGTGCCAAAAACCCACAAACAAGAGTTTTGGTTCAACCGGGGATGATTGGGTGCGTCTGTTGCAAAAAATTCAACTGAGTTTTTCGGTGCACCATTGGGTAAAACGGCCCTCCCGCCCGAGTTTTGCCACACCGTTTCGTCGGAAATGAAAGTGCCAAAACCCCACCAAACATGAGTTTTAGGCCAAACGGAGATGATTGAGTGCGTCCGTTTGCGAAAAAATCAACTACGAGTTTTTTGGTGCATCAATGGGTAAAACGGCCCTCCCGCGCGAGTTTTTACGCACCGTTCCATTGGAAATGAATGTGCCAAAAATCCACCAAACTTGAGTTTTAGGTCAAAAGGTGATGATTAGGTGCGTCCGTTTGCGAAAAATTCAACTGCGTGTTTTTCGGTGCATGAGTGGGTAAAACGGCCCTCCCTCGTGAGTTTTTCCACACCTTTCCGTCGGAAATGAAAGTTTCAAAAACCGACCAAACAAGAGTTTTGGGTCAAACAGGGATGATTGGGTGCGTCCATTGGGAAAAATTCAACAGCGAGTTTTTCAGTGCATCAGTGGAAAAAATGGCCACACCGTGCGAGTTTTGCCGCACCGTTCTTTCGGAAATGAAAGTGCCAAAAACCCACAAACAAGAGTTTTGGGTCAACTGGAGATGATTGGGTGCGTCTGTTGCGAAAAATTCAACTGAGTTTTTTGGTGCATCATTCGGTAAAACGGCCCTCCAGCACGAGTTTTGTCGCACCGTTCCATAGGAAATGAAAGTGCCAAAAACCCACAAACAAGAGTTTTGGGTCAACAGGGGATTATTGGGTGCGTCCGTTGCAAAAAATTCAACTGAGTTTTTCGGTGCATCATTGGGTAAAACGGCCCTCCCGCACGAGTTTTGTCGCACAGTTCCGTCAGAAATGAAAGTGCCAAAAACCCATAAACATGAGTTTTGGGTCAACCGGAGATGATTGAGTGCGTCCATTGCAAAAAATTCAACTGATTTATTCGGTGCATCATTGGGTAAAACGGCCCTCCCGCACGAGTTTTGTCCTACCATTCCGTCGGAAATGAAAGTGCCAAAAACCCACAAACAAGAGTTTTGGGTCAACCGGAGATGATTGGGTGCGTCTGTTGCAAAAAAATTCAACTGAGTTTTTCGGTGCACCATTGGGTAAAACGGCCCTCCCGCCCGAGTTTTGCCACACCGTTTCGTCGGAAATGAAAGTGCCAAAACCCCACCAAACATGAGTTTTAGGCCAAACGGAGATGATTGAGTGCGTCCGTTTGCGAAAAAATCAACTACGAGTTTTTTGGTGCATCAATGGGTAAAACGGCCCTCCCGCGTGAGTTTTTACGCACCGTTCCATTGGAAATGAATGTGCCAAAAATCCACCAAACTTGAGTTTTAGGTCAAAAGGAGATGATTAGGTGCGTCCGTTTGCGAAAAATTCAACTGCGAGTTTTTCGGTGCATGAGTGGGTAAAACGGCCCTCCCGCGTGAGTTTTTCCACACCGTTCCGTCGGAATGAAAGTTTCAAAAACCGACCAAACATGAGTTTTGGGTCAAGCAAGGATGATTGGGTGCGTCCGTTGGGAAATATTCAACAGCGAGTTTTTCGGTGCATGAGTGGAAAAAACAGCCACACCGTGCGAGTTTTGCCGCACCGTTCCGTCGGAAATGAAAGTGCCAAAAACCCACAAACAAGAGTTTTGGGTCAACCGGAGATGATTGGGTGCGTCTGTTGCGAAAAATCCAACTGAGTTTTTTGGTGCATCATTCGGTAAAACGGCCCTCCCGCACGATTATTGTCGCACCGTTCCGTCGGAAATGAAAGTGCCAAAAACCCACAAACAAGAGTTTTGGGTCAACCGGGGATGATTGGGTGCCTCTGTTGCAAAAAATTCAACTGAGTTTTTCGGTGCATCATTGGGTAAAACGGCCCTCCCGCACGAGTTTTGTCGCACCGTTCTGTCAGAAATGAAAGTGCCAAAAACCCACAGACAAGAGTTTTGGGTCAACCGGAGATGATTGAGTGCGTCTGTTGCAAGAAATTCGACTTATTTTTTTGATGCATCATTGGGTAAAACGGCCCTCCCGCACGAGTTTTGTCGCACCGTTCGGTCGGAAATGAAAGTGCCAAAAACCCACAAACATGAGTTTTGGGCCAACCGGAGATGATTGGGTGCGTCTGTTGCAAAAAATTCAACTTATTTTTTCGGTGCATCATTGGGTAAAACGGCCCTCCCGCGCGAGTTTTTACGCACCGTTCCATCAGAAATGAAAGTGCCAAAACCCACAAACATGAGTTTTAGGTCAAACGGAGATGATTAGGTGCGTCCATTTGCGAAAAATTCAACTGCGAGTTTTTCAGTGCATGAGTGGGTAAAACGGCCCTCCCGCGTGAGTTTTTCCACAACGTTCCGTCGGAAATGAAAGTTTCAAAAACCCACCAAACATGAGTTTTGGGTCAAACGGGGATGATTGGGTGCGTCCGTTGGGAAAAATTCAACAGCGAGTTTTTCGGTGCATCAGTGGAAAAAATGGCCATACCGTGCGAGTTTTGCCGCACCGTTCTGTCGTAAATGAAAGTGCCAAAAACCCACAAACTAGAGTTTTGGGTCGACCGGAGATGATTGGGTGCGTCTGTTGCGAAAAATTCAACTGAGTTTTTTGGTGCATCATTCGGTAAAATGGCCCTCCAGCACGAGTTTTGTCGCACCGTTCCGTCGGAAATGAAAGTGCCAAAAACCCACAAACAAGAGTTTTGGGCAATAGGGGATGATTGGGTGCGTCTGTTGCAAAAAATTCAACTGAGTTTTTCGGTGCATCATTGGGTAAAACGGCCCTCCCGCACGAGTTTTGTCGCACCGTTCCGTCAGAAATGAAAGTGCCAAAAACTGACAAACATGAGTTTTGGGTCAACCGGAGATGATTGAGTGCATCCATTGCAAAAAATTCAACTGAGTTATTCGGTGCATCATTGGGTAAAACGGCCCTCCCCCACGAGTTTTGTCGCACCGTTCCGTCGGAAATGAAAGTGCCAAAAACCCACAAAAAAGAGTTTTGGGTTAACCGGAGATGATTGGGTGCGTCTGTTGCAAAAAACTCAACTGAATTTTTTGGTGCATCATTGGGTAAAACGGCCCTCCCGCGCGAGTTTTTACGCACCGTTCCGTCGGAAATGAAAGTGCCAAAAATCGACCAAACTTGAGTTTTAGGTCAAATGGAGATGATTAGGTGCGTCTGTTTGCGAAAAATTCAACTGCGAGTTTTTCGGTGCATGAGTGGGTAAAACGGCCCTCCCGCGTGAGTTTTTCCACGCCGTTCCGTCGGAAATGAATGTTTCAAAAACCGACCAAACATGAGTTTTGGGTCAAACATGGATGATTGGGTGCGTCCGTTGGGAAAAATTCAACAGCGAGTTTTTCGGTGCATCAGTGGAGAAAATGGCCACACCGTGCGAGTTTTGCCGCACCGTTCTGTCGGAAATGAAAGTGCCAAAAACCCACAAACAAGAGTTTTGGGTCAACCGGAGATGATTGGGTGCGTCTGTTGCAAAAAATTCAACTGAGTTTTTTGGTGCATCATTCGGTAAAACGGCCCTCCCGCACGAGTTTTGTCGCACCGTTCCGTCAGAAATGAAAGTGCCAAAAACCTACAAACAAGAGTTTTGGGTCAACCGGGGATGATTGGGTGCGTTTGTTGCAAAAAATTCAACTGATTTTTTCGGTGCATCATTGGGTAAAATAGCCCTCCCGCACGAGTTTTGTCGCACCGTTCCGTCAGAAATGAAAGTGCCAAAAACCCACAAACATGAGTTTTGGGTCAACCGGAGATGATTGAGCGCATCCATTGCAAAAAATTCAACTGAGTTATTCGGTGCATCATTGGGTAAAACGGCCCTCCCGCCCGAGTTTTGTCGCACCGTTCCGTCAGAAATGAAAGTGCCAAAAACCCACAAACAAGAGTTTTGGTTCAACCGGGGATGATTGGGTCCGTCTGTTGCAAAAAATTCAACTAAGTTTTTTGGTGCACCATTGGGTAAAACGGCCCTCCCGCCCGAGTTTTGCCACACCGTTTCGTCGGAAATGATAGTGCGAAAAACCCACCAAACATGAGTTTAGGCCAAACGGAGATGATTGAGTGCGTCCGTTTGCGAAAAAATCAACTACGAGTTTTTTGGTGCATCAATGGGTAAAACGGCCCTCCCGCGCGAGTTTTTACGCACCGTTCCATCGGAAATGAAAGTGCCAAAAATCCACCAAACATGAGTTTTAGTTGAAACGTAGATGATTGGGTGCATCCGTTTCTGAAAAATTCAACTTCCAGTTTTTCAGTGCGTTAATGGGTAAAATGGCCCTCCCGCGCGAGTTTTTCTGCACCGTTCCGTCGGAAATGAAAGTGCCAAAAACCCACCATACATGAGTTTTGGGTCCAACGGGGATGATTGGGTGCGTCCGTTAAGAAAAATTCAACAGCGAGTTTTTTGGTGCATGTGGGTAAAACGGCCCTCCCGAGTGAGTTTTTCCGCACCGTTCCATTGGAAATGAAAGTGCCAAAAATCCACCAAACATGAGTTTTAGGTCAAAAGGAGATGATTAGGTGCGTCCGTTTGCGAAAAATTCAACTGCGAGTTTTTCGGTGCATGAGTGGGAAAAACGGCCCTCCCGCGTGAGTTTTTCCACACCGTTCCGTCGGAATGAAAGTTTCAAAAACCGACCAAACATGAGTTTTGGGTCAAACAGGGATGATTGGGTGCGTCCGTTGGGAAATATTCAACAGCGAGTTTTTCGGTGCATCAGTGGAAAAAATAGCCACACCGTGCGAGTTTTGCCGCACCGTTCTGTCGGAAATGAATGTGCCAAAGACCCACAAACTAGAGTTTTGGGTCGACCGGAGATGATTGGATGCGTCTGTTGCGAAAAATTCAACTGAGTTTTTTGGTGCATCATTCGGTAAAACGGCCCTCCAGCACGAGTTTTGTCGCTCCGTTCCATCGGAAATGAAAGTGCCAAAAACCCACAAACAAGAGTTTTGGGTCAACAGGGGATGATTGGGTGCGTCTGTTGCAAAAAATTCAACTGAGTTTTTCGGTGCATCATTGGGTAAAACGGCCCTCCCGCACGAGTTTTGTCGCACCGTTCCGTCAGAAATGAAAGTGCCAAAAACCGACCAACATGAGTTTTGGGCCAACCGGAGATGATTGAGTGCGTCCATTGCAAAAAATTCAACTGATTTATTCGGTGCATCATTGGGTAAAATGGCTCTCCCGCACCAGTTTTGTCGCACCGTTCTGTCGGAAATGAAAGTGCCAAAACCCATAAACAAGAGTTTTGGGTCGACCGGAGATGATTGGGTGCGTCTGTTGCGAAAAATCCAACTGAGTTTTTTGGTGCATCATTCGGTAAAACGGCCCTCCCACACGATTTTTGTCGCACCGTTCCGTCGGAAATGAAAGTGCCAAAAACCCACAAACAAGAGTTTTGGGTCAACCGGGGATGATTGGTTGCGTCTGTTGCAAAAAATTCAACTGAGTTTTTCGGTGCATCATTGGGTAAAACGGCCCTCCCGCACGAGTTTTGTCGCACCGATCCGTCGGAAATGAAAGTGCCAAAAACCCACAGACAAGAGTTTTGGGTCAACCGGAGATGATTGGGTGCGTCTGTTGCAAAAATTCAACTTATTTTTTTGATGCATCATTGGGTAAAACGGCCCTCCCGCACGAGTTTTGTCGCACCGTTCGGTCGGAAATGAAAGTGCCAAAAACCCACAAACATGAGTTTTGGGCCAAACGGAGATGATTGGGTGCATCTGTTGCAAAAAATTCAACTTATTTTTTCGGTGCATCATTGGGTAAAATGGCCCTCCCGCGCGAGTTTTTACGCACCGTTCCATCAGAAATGAGAGTGCCAAAACCCACAAACATGAGTTTTAGGTCAAACGGAGATGATTAGGTGCGTCCGTTTGCGAAAAAGTCAACTGCGAATTTTTCAGTGCATGAGTGGGTAAAACGGCCCTCCCGCGTGAGTTTTTCCACAACGTTCCGTCGGAAATGAAAGTTTCAAAAACCCACCAAACAAGAGTTTTGGGTCAAACAGGGATGATTGGGTGCGTCCGTTGGGAAAAATTCAACAGCGAGTTTTTCGGTGCATCAGTGGAAAAAACGGCCATACCGTGCGAGTTTTGCCGCACCGTTCTGTCGTAAATGAAAGTGCCAAAAACCCACAAACTAGAGTTTTGGGTCGACCGGAGATGATTGGGTGCGTCTGTTGCGAAAAATTCAACTGAGTTTTTTGGTGCATCATTCGGTAAAATGGCCCTCCAGCACGAGTTTTGTCGCACCGTTTCGTCGGAAATGAAAGTGCCAAAAACCCACAAACAAGAGTTTTGGGTCAACAGGGGATGATTGGGTGCGTCTGTTGCAAAAAATTCAACTGAGTTTTTCGGTGCATCATTGGGTAAAACGGCCCTCCCGCACGAGTTTTGTCGCACCGTTCCGTCAGAAATGAAAGTGCCAAAAACCGACAAACATGAGTTTTGGGTCAACCGGAGATGATTGGTGCGTCCATTGCAAAAAATTCAATTGAGTTATTCGGTGCATCATTGGGTAAAACGGCCCTCCCGCACGAGTTTTGTCGCACCGTTCCGTCGGAAATGAAAGTGCCAAAAACCCACAAACAAGAGTTTTGGGTCAACCGGAGATGATTGGGTGCGTCTGTTGCAAAAAAATCAACTGAGTTTTTTGGTGCATCATTGGGTAAAACGGCCCTCCCGCGCGAGTTTTTACGCACCGTTCCGTCGGAAATGAAAGTGCCTAAAATCGACCAAACTTGAGTTTTAGGTCAAATGGAGATGATTAGGTGCGTCCGTTGGCGAAAAATTCAACTGCGAGTTTTGGGTCAACCGGGGATGATTGGGTGCGTCTGTTGCAAAAAATTCAACTGAGTTTTTCGGTGCATCATTCGGTAAAACGGCCCTCCCACATGAGTTTTGTCGCACCGTTCCGTCAGAAATGAAAGTGCCAAAAACCGACAAACATGAGTTTTGGGTCAACCGGAGATGATTGAGTGCGTCCATTGCAAAAAATTCAACTGAGTTATTCGGTGCATCATTGGGTAAAACGGCCCTGCCGCACGAGTTTTGTCGCACCGTTCCGTCAGAAATGAAAGTGCCAAAAACCCACTAACAAGAGTTTTGGGTCAACCGGAGATGATTGGGTGCGTCTGTTGCAAAAAATTCAACTGAGTTTTTTGGTGCATCATTCGGTAAAACGGCCCTCCCGCACGAGTTTTGTCGCACCGTTCCGTCAGAAATGAAAGTGCCAAAAACCTACAAACAAGAGTTTTGGGTCAACCGGGGGATGATTGGGTGCGTTTGTTGCAAAAAATTCAACTGATTTTTTCGGTGCATCATTGGGTAAAATAGCCCTCCCGCACGAGTTTTGTCGCACCGTTCCGTCAGAAATGAAAGTGCCAAAAACCCACAAACATGAGTTTTGGGTCAACCGGAGATGATTGAGCGCATCCATTGCAAAAAATTCAACTGAGTTATTCGGTGCATCATTGGGTAAAACGGCCCTCCCGCCCGAGTTTTGTCGCACCGTTCCGTCAGAAATGAAAGTGCCAAAACCCACAAACAAGAGTTTTGGTTCAACCGGGGATGATTGGGTCCGTCTGTTGCAAAAAATTCAACTAAGTTTTTTGGTGCACCATTGGGTAAAACGGCCCTCCCGCCCGAGTTTTGCCACACCGTTTCGTCGGAAATGATAGTGCGAAAAACCCACCAAACATGAGTTTAGGCCAAACGGAGATGATTGAGTGCGTCCGTTTGCGAAAAAATCAACTACGAGTTTTTTGGTGCATCAATGGGTAAAACGGCCCTCCCGCGCGAGTTTTTACGCACCGTTCCATCGGAAATGAAAGTGCCAAAAATCCACCAAACATGAGTTTTAGTTGAAACGTAGATGATTGGGTGCATCCGTTTCTGAAAAATTCAACTTCCAGTTTTTCAGTGCGTTAATGGGTAAAATGGCCCTCCCGCGCGAGTTTTTCTGCACCGTTCCGTCGGAAATGAAAGTGCCAAAAACCCACCATACATGAGTTTTGGGTCCAACGGGGATGATTGGGTGCGTCCGTTAAGAAAAATTCAACAGCGAGTTTTTTGGTGCATGTGGGTAAAACGGCCCTCCCGAGTGAGTTTTTCCGCACCGTTCCATTGGAAATGAAAGTGCCAAAAATCCACCAAACATGAGTTTTAGGTCAAAAGGAGATGATTAGGTGCGTCCGTTTGCGAAAAATTCAACTGCGAGTTTTTCGGTGCATGAGTGGGAAAAACGGCCCTCCCGCGTGAGTTTTTCCACACCGTTCCGTCGGAATGAAAGTTTCAAAAACCGACCAAACATGAGTTTTGGGTCAAACAGGGATGATTGGGTGCGTCCGTTGGGAAATATTCAACAGCGAGTTTTTCGGTGCATCAGTGGAAAAAATAGCCACACCGTGCGAGTTTTGCCGCACCGTTCTGTCGGAAATGAATGTGCCAAAGACCCACAAACTAGAGTTTTGGGTCGACCGGAGATGATTGGATGCGTCTGTTGCGAAAAATTCAACTGAGTTTTTTGGTGCATCATTCGGTAAAACGGCCCTCCAGCACGAGTTTTGTCGCTCCGTTCCATCGGAAATGAAAGTGCCAAAAACCCACAAACAAGAGTTTTGGGTCAACAGGGGATGATTGGGTGCGTCTGTTGCAAAAAATTCAACTGAGTTTTTCGGTGCATCATTGGGTAAAACGGCCCTCCCGCACGAGTTTTGTCGCACCGTTCCGTCAGAAATGAAAGTGCCAAAAACCGACCAACATGAGTTTTGGGCCAACCGGAGATGATTGAGTGCGTCCATTGCAAAAAATTCAACTGATTTATTCGGTGCATCATTGGGTAAAATGGCTCTCCCGCACCAGTTTTGTCGCACCGTTCTGTCGGAAATGAAAGTGCCAAAACCCATAAACAAGAGTTTTGGGTCGACCGGAGATGATTGGGTGCGTCTGTTGCGAAAAATCCAACTGAGTTTTTTGGTGCATCATTCGGTAAAACGGCCCTCCCACACGATTTTTGTCGCACCGTTCCGTCGGAAATGAAAGTGCCAAAAACCCACAAACAAGAGTTTTGGGTCAACCGGGGATGATTGGTTGCGTCTGTTGCAAAAAATTCAACTGAGTTTTTCGGTGCATCATTGGGTAAAACGGCCCTCCCGCACGAGTTTTGTCGCACCGATCCGTCGGAAATGAAAGTGCCAAAAACCCACAGACAAGAGTTTTGGGTCAACCGGAGATGATTGGGTGCGTCTGTTGCAAAAAATTCAACTTATTTTTTTGATGCATCATTGGGTAAAACGGCCCTCCCGCACGAGTTTTGTCGCACCGTTCGGTCGGAAATGAAAGTGCCAAAAACCCACAAACATGAGTTTTGGGCCAAACGGAGATGATTGGGTGCATCTGTTGCAAAAAATTCAACTTATTTTTTCGGTGCATCATTGGGTAAAATGGCCCTCCCGCGCGAGTTTTTACGCACCGTTCCATCAGAAATGAGAGTGCCAAAACCCACAAACATGAGTTTTAGGTCAAACGGAGATGATTAGGTGCGTCCGTTTGCGAAAAAGTCAACTGCGAATTTTTCAGTGCATGAGTGGGTAAAACGGCCCTCCCGCGTGAGTTTTTCCACAACGTTCCGTCGGAAATGAAAGTTTCAAAAACCCACCAAACAAGAGTTTTGGGTCAAACAGGGATGATTGGGTGCGTCCGTTGGGAAAAATTCAACAGCGAGTTTTTCGGTGCATCAGTGGAAAAAACGGCCATACCGTGCGAGTTTTGCCGCACCGTTCTGTCGTAAATGAAAGTGCCAAAAACCCACAAACTAGAGTTTTGGGTCGACCGGAGATGATTGGGTGCGTCTGTTGCGAAAAATTCAACTGAGTTTTTTGGTGCATCATTCGGTAAAATGGCCCTCCAGCACGAGTTTTGTCGCACCGTTTCGTCGGAAATGAAAGTGCCAAAAACCCACAAACAAGAGTTTTGGGTCAACAGGGGATGATTGGGTGCGTCTGTTGCAAAAAATTCAACTGAGTTTTTCGGTGCATCATTGGGTAAAACGGCCCTCCCGCACGAGTTTTGTCGCACCGTTCCGTCAGAAATGAAAGTGCCAAAAACCGACAAACATGAGTTTTGGGTCAACCGGAGATGATTGGTGCGTCCATTGCAAAAAATTCAATTGAGTTATTCGGTGCATCATTGGGTAAAACGGCCCTCCCGCACGAGTTTTGTCGCACCGTTCCGTCGGAAATGAAAGTGCCAAAAACCCACAAACAAGAGTTTTGGGTCAACCGGAGATGATTGGGTGCGTCTGTTGCAAAAAAATCAACTGAGTTTTTTGGTGCATCATTGGGTAAAACGGCCCTCCCGCGCGAGTTTTTACGCACCGTTCCGTCGGAAATGAAAGTGCCTAAAATCGACCAAACTTGAGTTTTAGGTCAAATGGAGATGATTAGGTGCGTCCGTTGGCGAAAAATTCAACTGCGAGTTTTGGGTCAACCGGGGATGATTGGGTGCGTCTGTTGCAAAAAATTCAACTGAGTTTTTCGGTGCATCATTGGGTAAAACGGCCCTCCCGCACGAGTTTTGTCGCACCATTCCGTCGGAAATGAAAGTGCCAAAAATCCACCAAACATGAGTTTTAGGTGAAACGTAGATGATTGGGTGCGTCCGTTTCCGAAAAATTCAACTTCGAGTTTTTCAGTGCGTTAATGGGTAAAATGGCCCTCCCGCGCGAGTTTTTCTGCACCGTTCCGTCGGAAATGAAAGTGCCAAAAACCCACCATACATGAGTTTTGGGTCCAACGGGGATGATTGGGTGCGTCCGTTAAGAAAACTTCAACAGCGAGTTTTTTGGTGCATGTGGGTAAAACGTCCCTCCCGAGTGAGTTTTTCCGCACCGTTCCATCAGAAATGAAAGTGCCAAAAATCCACCAAACATGAGTTTTAGGTCAAAAGGAGATGATTAGGTGCGTCCGTTTGCGAAAAATTCAACTGCGAGTTTTTTGGTGCATGAGTGGGTAAAACGGCCCTCCCGCGTGAGTTTTTCCACACCGTTCCGTCAGAATGAAAGTTTCAAAAACCGACCAAAGATGGGTTTTGGGTCAAACAAGGATGATTGGGTGCGTTCGTTGGGAAATATTCAACAGCGAGTTTTTCGGTGCGTTAATGGGTAAAATGGCCCTCCCGCGCGAGTTTTTCCGCACCGTTCCGTCGGAAATGAAAGTGCCAAAAACCCACAAACAAGAGTTTTGGGTCAACCGGAGATGATTGGGTGCGTCTGTTGCGAAAAATCCAACTGAGTTTTTTGGTGCATCATTCGGTAAAACGGCCCTCCCACACGAGTTTTGTCGCACCGTTCCGTCGGAAATGAAAGTGCCAAAAACCCACAAACAAGAGTTTTGGGTCAACCGGGGATGATTGGGTGCGTCTGTTGCAAAAAATTCAACTGAGTTTTTTGGTGCATCATTCGGTAAAATGGCCCTCCAGCACGAGTTTTGTCGCACCATTCCGTCGGAAATGAAAGTGCCAAAAACCCACAAACAAGAGTTTTGGGTCAACAGAAGATGATTGGGTGCGTCTGTTGCAAAAAATTCAACTGAGTTTTTCGGTGCATCATTGGGTAAAACGACCCTCCCGCACGAGTTTTTTCGCACCATTCCATCAGAAATGAAAGTGCCAAAAACCGACAAACATGAGTTTTGGGTCAACCGGAGATGATTGAGTGCGTCCATTGCAAAAAATTCAACTAAGTTATTTGGTGCATCATTGGGTAAAACGGCCCTCCCGCACGAGTTTTGTCGCACCGTTCCGTCGGAAATGAAAGTGCCAAAAACCCACAAACAAGAGTTTTGGGTCAACCGGAGATGATTGGGTGCGTCTGTTGCAAAAAAATCAACTGAGTTTTTTGGTGCATCATTGGGTAAAACGGCCCTCCCGCGCGAGTTTTTACGCACCGTTCCGTCGGAAATGAAAGTGCCAAAAATCGACCAAACTTGAGTTTTAGGTCAAATGGAGATGATTAGGTGCGTCCGTTTGCGAAAAATTCAACTGCGAGTTTTTCGGTGTATGAATGGGTAAAACGGCCCTCCCGCGTGAGTTTTTCCACACCTTTCCGTCGGAAATGAAAGTTTCAAAAACCGACCAAACATGAGTTTTGGGTCAAACAGGGATGATTGGGTGCGTCCGTTGGGAAAAATTCAACAGCGAGTTTTTCAGTGCATCAGTGGAAAAAATGGCCACACCGTGCGAGTTTTGCCGCACCGTTCTGTCGGAAATGAAAGTGCCAAAAACCCACAAACAAGAGTTTTGGGTCAACCGGAGATGATTGGGTGCGTCTGTTGCGAAAAAATCAACTGAGTTTTTTGGTGCATCATTCGGTAAAACGGCCCTCCCGCGCGAGTTTTTACGCACCGTTCCGTCGGAAATGAAAGTGCCAAAAATCGACCAAACTTGAGTTTTAGGTCAAATGGAGATGATTAGGTGCGTCCGTTTGCGAAAAATTCAACTGCGAGTTTTTCGGTGCATGAGTGGGTAAAACGGCCCTCCCGCGTGAGTTTTTCCACACCGTTCCATCGCAAATGAAAGTTTCAAAAACCCACCAAACATGAGTTTTGGGTCAAACAGGGATGATTGGGTGTGTCCGTTGGGAAAAATTCAACAGCGAGTTTTTCGGTGCATCAGTGGAAAAAACAGCCACACCGTGCGAGTTTTGCCGCACCGTTCTGTCGGAAATGATAGTGCCAAAAACCCACAAACAAGAGTTTTGGGTCAACCGGAGATGATTGGGTGCGTCTATTGCGAAAAAATCAACTGAGTTTTTTGGTGCATCATTCGGTAAAACGGGCCTCCAGCACGAGTTTTGTCGCACCGTTCCGTCGGAAATGAAAGTGCCAAAAACCCCAAACAAGAGTTTTGGGTCAACATGGGATGATTGGGTGCGTCTGTTGCAAAAAAATTCAACTGAGTTTTTCGGTGCATCATTGGGTAAAACGGCCGTCCCGCACGAGTTTTGTCGCACCGTTCCGTCAGAAATGAAAGTGCCAAAAACCGACAAACATGAGTTTTGGGTCAACCGGAGATGATTGAGTGCGTCCATTGCAAAAAATTCAACTGAGTTATTCGGTGCATCATTGGGTAAAACGGCCCTCCCGCACGAGTTTTGTCGCACCGTTCGGTCAGAAATGAAAGTGCCAAAACCCACAAACAAGAGTTTTGGGTCAACCGGGGATGATTGGGTGCGTCTGTTGTAAAAAATTCAACTGAGTTTTTCGGTGCATCATTGGGTAAAACGACCCTCCCGCACGAGTTTTGTCGCACCGTTCCGTCGGAAATGAAAGTGCCAAAAACCCACAGACAAGAGTTTTGGGTCAACCGGAGATGATTGGGTGCGTCTGTTGCAAAAAATTCAACTTATTTTTTCGATGCATCATTGGGTAAAACGGTCCTCTCGCACGAGTTTTGTCGCACGGTTCGGTCGGAAATGAAAGTGCCAAAAACCCACAAACATGAGTTTTGGGCCAACCGGAGATGATTGGGTGCGTCTGTTGCAAAAAATTCAACATATTTTTTCGGTGCATCATTGGGTAAAACGGCCCTCCCGCACGAGTTTTGTCGCACCGTTCCGTCAGAAATGAAAGTGCCAAAAACCGACAAACATGAGTTTTGGGTCAACCGGAGATGATTGAGTGCGTCCATTGCAAAAAATTCAACTGAGTTATTCGGTGCATCATTGCGTAAAACGGCCCTCCCGCACGAGTTTTGTCGCACCGTTCGGTCAGAAATGAAAGTGCCAAAACCCACAAACAAGAGTTTTGGGTCAACCGGAGATGATTGGGTGCGTCTGTTGCGAAAAAATCACTGAGTTTTTTGGTGCATCATTGGGTAAAACGGCCCTCCCGCGCGAGTTTTTACGCACCGTTCCGTCGGAAATGAAAGTGCCAAAAATCCACCAAACTTGAGTTATAGGTCAAATGGAGATGATTAGGTGCGTCCGTTTGCGAAAAATTCAATTACGAGTTTTTCGGTGCATGTGTGGGTAAAACGGCCGTCCCGCGTGAGTTTTTCCACACCGTTCGGTCGGAAATGAAAGTTTCAAAAACCGACCAAACATGTGTTTTGGGTCAAACAAGGATGATTGGGTGCGTCCGTTGGGAAATATTCAACAGCGAGTTTTTCGGTGCATCAGTGGAAAAAACAGCCACACCGTGCGAGTTTTGCCGCAACGTTCTGTCGGAAATGAAAGTGCCAAAAACCCACAAACAAGAGTTTTGGGTCAACCGGAGATGATTGGGTGCGTCTGTTGCGAAAAAATCAACTGAGTTTTTTGGTGCATCATTGGGTAAGACGGCCCTCCCGCGCGAGTTTTTACGCACCGTTCCGTCGGAAATGAAAGTGCCAAAAATCCACCAAACTTGAGTTATAGGTCAAATGGAGATGATTAGGTGCGGCCGTTTGCGAAAAATTCAATTACGAGTTTTTCGGTGCATGTGTGAGTAAAACGGCCGTCCCGCGTGAGTTTTTCCACACCGTTCCGTCGGAAATGAAAGTTTCAAAAACCGACCAAACATGTGTTTTGGGTCAAACAAGGATGATTGGGTGCGTCCGTTGGGAAATATTCAACAGCGAGTTTTTCGGTGCATCAGTGGAAAAAACAGCCACACCGTGCGAGTTTTGCCGCAACGTTCTGTCGGAAATGAAAGTGCCAAAAACCCACAAACAAGAGTTTTGGGTCAACCGGAGATGATTGGGTGCGTCTGTTGCGAAAAATCCAACTGAGTTTTTTGATGCATCATTCGGTAAAACGGCCCTCCCGCACGAGTTTTGTCAAACCTTACCGTCGGAAATGAAAGTGCCAAAAACCCACAAACAAGAGTTTTGGGTCAACCGGGGATGATTGGGTGCGTCTGTTGCAAAAAATTCAACTGAGTTTTTCGGTGCATCATTGGGTAAAACGGCCCTCCCGCACGTGTTTTGTCGCACCGTTCGGTCGGAAATGAAAGTGCCAAAAACCCACAAACATGAGTTTTGGGCCAATCGGAGATGATTGGGTGCGTCTGTTGCAAAAAATTCAACATATTTTTTCGGTGCATCATTGGGTAAAACGGCCCTAACGCACGAGTTTTTACGCACCGTTCCATCAGAAATGAAAGTGCCAAAAACCGACAAACATGAGTTTTAGGTCAAACGGAGATGATTTGGTGCGTCCGTTTGCTAAAAATTGAACTGCGAGTTTTTCGGTGCATGAGTCGGTAAAACGGCCCTCCCGCGTGAGTTTTTCCACACCGTTCCGTCGGAAATGAAAGTTTCAAAAACCCACCAAACATGAGTTTTGGGTCAAACAGGGATGATTGGGTGCGTCCGTTGGGAAAAATTCAACAGCGAGTTTTTCGGTGCATCAGTGGAAAAAACGGCCATACGGAGCGAGTTTTACCGCACCGTTCTGTCGGAAATGAAAGTGCCAAAAACCCACAAACTAGAGTTTTGGGTCGACCGGAGATGATTGGGTGCGTCTGTTGTGAAAAATTCAACTGAGTTTTTTGGTGCATCATTCGGTAAAACGGGCCTCCAGCACGAGTTTTGTCGCACCGTTCCGTCGGAAATGAAAGTGCCAAAAACCCACAAACAAGAGTTTTGGGTCAACATGGGTTGATTGGGTGCGTCTGTTGCAAAAAATTCAACTGAGTTTTTCGGTGCATCATTGGGTAAAACGGCCCTCCCGCACGAGTTTTGTCGCACCGTTCCGTCAGAAATGAAAGTGCCAAAAACCGACAAACATGAGTTTTGGGTCAACCGAAGATGATTGAGTGCGTCCATTACAAAAAATTCAACTGAGTTATTCGGTGCATCATTGGGTAAAACGGCCCTCCCGCACGAGTTTTGTCGCACCGTTCGGTCAGAAATGAAAGTGCCAAAAACCCACAAACAAGAGTTTTGGGTCAACCGGAGATGATTGGGTGCGTCTGTTGCAAAAAAATCAACTGAGTTTTTTGGTGCATCATTGGGTAAAACGGCCCTCCCGCGAGAGTTTTTACGCACCGTTCCGTCGGAAATGAAAGTGCCAAAAATCCACCAAACTTGAGTTTTAGGTCAAATGGAGATGATTAGGTGGGTCCGTTTGCGAAAAATTCAATTACGAGTTTTTCGGTGCATGAGTGGATAAAACGACCCTCCCGCGTGAGTTTTTCCACACCGTTCTGTCGGAAATGAAAGTTTCAAAAACCGACCAAACATGAGTTTTGGGTCAAACAGGGATGATTGGGTGCGTCCGTTGGGAAAAATTCAACAGCGCGTTTTTCGGTGCATCAGTGGAAAAAATGGCCACACCGTGCGAGTTTTGCCGCACCGTTCTATCGGAAATGAAAGCGCCAAAAACCCACAAACAAGAGTTTTGGGTCAACCGGAGATGATTGAGTGCGTCTGTTGCGAAAAATTCAACTGAGTTTTTTGGTGCATCATTCGGTAAAACGGCCCTCCCGCACGAGTTTTTTCGCACTGTTCTGTCGGAAATGAAAGTGCCAAAACCCCACAGACAAGAGTTTTGGGTCAACCGGGGATGATTGGGTGCTTCTGTTGCAAAAAATTCAACAGAGTTTTTCGGTGCATCATTGGGTAAAACGGCCCTCCCGCACGAGTTTTGTCGCACCGTTCCGTCGGAAATGAAAGTGCCAAAAACCCACCATACATGAGTTTTGGGTCCAACGGGGATGATTGGGTGCGTCCGTTAAGAAAAATTCAACAGCGATTTTTTTGGTGCATGTGGGTAAAACGTCCCTCCCGAGTGAGTTTTTCCGCACCGTTGCATCGGAAATGAAAGTGCCAAAAATCCACCAAACTTGAGTTTTAGGTCAAAAGGAGATGATTAGGTGCGTCCGTTTGCGAAAAATTCAACTGCGAGTTTTTCGGTGCATGAGTGGGTAAAACGGCCCTCCCGCGTGAGTTTTTCCACACCGTTCCGTCGAAATGAAAGTTTCAAAAACCGACCAAACATCAGTTTTGGGTCAAACAAGGATGATTGGGTGCGTCCGTTGGGAAATATTCAACAGTGAGTTTTTCGGTACATCAGTGGAAAAAACAGCCACACCGTGCGAGTTTTGCCGCACCGTTCTGTCGGAAATGAAAGTGCCAAAAACCCACAAACAAGAGTTTTGGGTCAACCGGAGATGATTGGGTGCGTCTGTTGCGAAAAATCCAACTGAGTTTTTTGGTGCATCATTCTGTAAAACGGCCCTCCCGCACGAGTTTTGTCGCACCGTTCCGTCGGAAATGAAAGTGCCAAAAACCCACAAACAAGAGTTTTGGGTCAACCGGGGATGATTGGGTGCGTCTGTTGCAAAAAATTCAACTGAGTTTTTCGGTGCATCATTGGGTAAAACGGCCCTCCCGCACGAGTTTTGTCGCACCGTTCCGTCAGAAATGAAAGTGCCAAAAACCCACAAACTAGAGTTTTGGGTCGACCGGAGATGATTGGGTGCGTCTGTTGCGAAAAATTCAACTGAGTTTTTTGGTGCATCATTCGGTAAAAAGGGCCTCCAGCACGAGTTTTGTCGCACCGTTCCGTCGGAAATGAAAGTGCCAAAAACCCATAAACAAGAGTTTTGGGTCAATAGGGGATTATTGGGTGCGTCTGTTGCAAAAAATTCAACTGAGTTATTCGGTGCATCATTGGGTAAAACGGCCCTCCCGCACGAGTTTTGTCGCACCGTTCGGTCAGAAATGAAAGTGCCAAAAACCCACAAACAAGAGTTTTGGGTCAACCGGAGATGATTGGGTGCGTCTGTTGCAAAAAAATCAACTGAGTTTTTTGGTGCATCATTGGGTAAAACGGCCCTCCCGCGCGAGTTTTTACGCACCGTTCCGTCGGAAATAAAAGTGCCAAAAATCCACCAAACTTGAGTTTTAGGTCAAAGGGAGATGATTAGGTGCGTCCGTTTGCGAAAAATTCAAGTACGAGTTTTTCGGTGCATGAGTGGGTAAAACGGCCCTCCCGCGTCAGTTTTTCCACACCGTTCCGTCGGAAATGAAAGTTTCAAAAACCGACCAAACATGAGTTTTGGGTCAAACAGGGATGATTGGGTGCGTCCATTGGGAAAAATTCAACAGCGAGTTTTTCGGTGCATCAGTGGAAAAAATGGCCACACCGTGCGAGTTTGCCGCACCGTTCTATCAGAAATGAAAGCGCCAAAAACCCACAAACAAGAGTTTTGGGTCAACCGGAGATGATAGGGTGCGTCTGTTGCGAAAAATTCAACTGAGTTTTTTGGTGCATCATTCGGTAAAAGGGCCCTCGCGCACGAGTTTTCTCGCACCGTTCCGTCGGAAATGAAAGTGCCAAAAACCCACAAACAAGAGTTTTGGGTCAACCGCGGATGATTGGGTGCGTCTGTTGCAAAAAATTCAACTGAGTTTTTCGGTGCATCATTGGGTAAAACGGCCCTCCCGCACGAGTTTTGTCGCACCATTCCGTCGGATATGAAAGTGCCAAAAACCCACAGACAAGAGTTTTGGGTGAACCGGAGATGATTAGGTGCGTCTGTTGCAAAATATCCAACTGAGTTTTTCGATGCATCATTGGGTAAAACGGCCCTCCCGCACGAGTTTTGTCGTACCGTTTGGTCGGAAATGAATGTGCCAAAAACCCACAAACATGAGTTTTGGGCCAACCGGAGATGATTGGGTGCGTCTGTTGCAAAAAATTCAACTTATTTTTTCGGAGAATCATTGGGTAAAACGGCCCTCCCGCGTGAGTTTTTATGCACCGTTCCATCATAAATGAAAGTGCCAAAAACCCACAAACATGAGTTTTTGGTCAAACGGAGATGATTAGGTGCGTCCGTTTGCGAAAAATTCAACTGCGACTTTTTTGGTGCGAGAGTGGGTAAAACGGCCCTCCCGCGTGAGTTTTTCCACACCGTTCCATCGGAAATGAAAGTTTCAAAAACCCACCAAACATGAGTTTTGGGTCAAACAGGGATGATTGGGTGCGTCCGTTGGGAAAAATTCAACAGCGAGTTTTTCGGTGCATCAGTCGAAAAAACGGCCATAACGTGCGAGTTTTGCCGCACCGTTCTGTCGGAAATGAAAGTGCCAAAAACCCACAAACTAGAGTTTTGGGTCGACCGGAGTTGCTTGGGTGCGTCTGTTGCGAAAAATTCAACTGAGTTTTTTGGTGCATCATTCGGTAAAACGGCCCTCCAGCACGAGTTTTGTCGCACCGTTCCGTCGCAAATGAAAGCGCCAAAAACCCACAAACAAGAGTTTTGGGTCAACAGGGGATGATTGGGTGCGTCTGTTGCAAAAAATCCAACTGAGTTTTTCGGTGCATCATTGGGTAAAACGACCATCCCGCACGAGTTTTGTCGCACCGTTCCGTCAGAAATGAAAGTGCCAAAAACCCACAAACATGAGTTTTGGGTCAACCGGAGATGATTGAGTGCGTCCATTGCAAAAAATTCAACTGAGTTATTCGGTGCATCATTGGGTAAAACGGCCCTCCCGCACGAGTTTTGTCGCACCGTTCCGTCGGAAATGAAAGTTCGAAAAACCCACAGACAAGTGTTTTGGGTCAACCGGAGATGATTGGGTGCGTCTGTTTCAAAATATCCAACTGAGTTTTTCGATGCATCATTGAGTAAAACGGCCCTCCCGCGCGAGTTTTTACGCACCGTTCGGTCGGAAATGAAAGTGCCAAAAACCCACAAACAAGAGTTTTAGGTCAAACGGAGATGATGAGGTGCGTCCGTTTGCGAAAAATTCAACTGCGAGTTTTTCGGTGCATGAGTGGGTAAATCGGCCCTCCCGCGTGAGTTTTTCCACGCCGTTCTGTCGGAAACGAAAGTTTCAAAAACCCACCAAACATGAGTTTTGGGTCAAACAGGGATGATTGGGTGCGTCCGTTGGGAAAAATTCAACAGCGAGTTTTTCGGTGCATCAGTTGAAAAAACGGCCACACCGTGCGATTTTTGCCGCACCGTTCTGTCGGAAATGAAAGTGCCAAAAACCCACAAACAAGAGTTTTGGGTCAACCGGAGATGATTGGGTGCGTCTGATGTGAAAAATTGAACTGAGTTTTTTGGTGCATCATTCGGTAAAATGGCCCACCCGCACGAGTTTTGTCGCACCGTTCCATCAGAAATGAAAGTGCCAAAAACCCACAAACAAGAGTTTTAGGTCAAACGGAGATGATTAGGTGCGTCCGTTTGCGAAAAATTCAACTGCGAGTTTTTCGGTGCATGAGTGGGTAAAACGGCCCTCCCGCGTGAGTTTTTCCACACCGTTCTGTCGGAAATGAAAGTTTCAAAAACCCACCAAAAATGAGTTTTGGGTCAAACAGGGATGATTGGGTGCGTCCGTTGCGAAAAATTCAACAGCGAGTTTTTCGGTGCATTAGTGGAAAAAACGACCCTCCCGCGTGAGTTTTTCCACACCGTTCCGTCGGAAATGAAAGTTAACAAAACCGACCAAACATGAGTTTTGGGTCAAACAGGGATGATTGGGTGCGTCCGATGGGAAAAATTCAACAGCGAGTTTTTCGGTGCATCAGTGGAAAAAATAGCCACACCGTGCGAGTTTTGCCGCACAGTTCTGTCGGAAATGAAAGTGCCAAAAACCCACAAACAAGAGTTTTGGGTCAACCGGAGATGATTGGGTGCGTCTGTTGCGAAAAATTCAACTGAGTTTTTTGGTGCATCATTCGGTAAAACGGCCCTCCCGCACGAGTTTTGTCGCACCGTTCCGTCGGAAATGAAAGTGCCAAAAACCCACAAACAAGAGTTTTGGGTCAACCGGGGATGATTGGGTGCGCCTGTTGCAAAAAATTCAACTGAGTTTTTCGGTGCATCATTGGGTAAAACGGCCCTCCCGCACGAGTTTTGTCGCACCGTTCCGTCAGAAATGAAAGTGCCAAAAACCCACAAACATGAATTTTGGGTCAACCAGAGATGATTGAGTGCGTCCATCGCAAAAAATTCAACTGAGTTATTCGGTGCATCATTGGGTAAAACGGCCCTCCCGCACGAGTTTTGTCGCACTGTTCTGTCGGATGTGAAATTGCTAAAAACCCACAGACAAGAGTTTTGGGTCAACCGGAGATGATTGGGTGCGTCTGTTGCAAAATATTCAACTGAGTTTTTCGGTGCATCATTGGGTAAAACGACCCTCCCGCACGAGTTTTGTCGCACCGTTCGGTCAGAAATGAAAGTGCTAAAAACCCACAAACATGAGTTTTGGGTCAACCGGAGATGATTGGGTGCGTCCATTGCAAAAAATTCAACTGAGTTTTTTGGTGCATCATTCGGTAAAACGGCCCTCCCGCACGAGTTTTGTCGCACCGTTCCGTCGGAAATGAATGTTCCAAAAACCCACAGACAAGAGTTTTGGGTCAACCGGAGATGATTGGGTGCGTCCGTTTGCGAAAAATTCAACTGCGAGTTTTTCGGTGCATGAGTGGGTAAAACGGCCCTCCCGCGTGAGTTTTTCCACACCGTTCCATTAGAAATGAAAGTTTCAAAAACCGACCAAACATGAGTTTTGGGTCAAACAGGGATGATTGGGTGCGTCCGTTGCGAAAAATTCAACAGCGAGTTTTTCGGTGCATTAGTGGAAAAAACGACCCTCCCGCGTGAGTTTTTCCACACCGTTCCGTCGGAAATGAAAGTTAACAAAACCGACCAAACATGAGTTTTGGGTCAAACAGGGATGATTGGGTGCGTCCGATGGGAAAAATTCAACAGCGAGTTTTTCGGTGCATCAGTGGAAAAAATAGCCACACCGTGCGAGTTTTGCCGCACAGTTCTGTCGGAAATGAAAGTGCCAAAAACCCACAAACAAGAGTTTTGGGTCAACCGGAGATGATTGGGTGCGTCTGTTGCGAAAAATTCAACTGAGTTTTTTGGTGCATCATTCGGTAAAACGGCCCTCCCGCACGAGTTTTGTCGCACCGTTCCGTCGGAAATGAAAGTGCCAAAAACCCACAAACAAGAGTTTTGGGTCAACCGGGGATGATTGGGTGCGCCTGTTGCAAAAAATTCAACTGAGTTTTTCGGTGCATCATTGGGTAAAACGGCCCTCCCGCACGAGTTTTGTCGCACCGTTCCGTCAGAAATGAAAGTGCCAAAAACCCACAAACATGAATTTTGGGTCAACCAGAGATGATTGAGTGCGTCCATCGCAAAAAATTCAACTGAGTTATTCGGTGCATCATTGGGTAAAACGGCCCTCCCGCACGAGTTTTGTCGCACTGTTCTGTCGGATGTGAAATTGCTAAAAACCCACAGACAAGAGTTTTGGGTCAACCGGAGATGATTGGGTGCGTCTGTTGCAAAATATTCAACTGAGTTTTTCGGTGCATCATTGGGTAAAACGACCCTCCCGCACGAGTTTTGTCGCACCGTTCGGTCAGAAATGAAAGTGCTAAAAACCCACAAACATGAGTTTTGGGTCAACCGGAGATGATTGGGTGCGTCCATTGCAAAAAATTCAACTGAGTTTTTTGGTGCATCATTCGGTAAAACGGCCCTCCCGCACGAGTTTTGTCGCACCGTTCCGTCGGAAATGAAAGTTCCAAAAACCCACAGACAAGAGTTTTGGGTCAACCGGAGATGATTGGGTGCGTCCGTTTGCGAAAAATTCAACTGCGAGTTTTTCGGTGCATGAGTGGGTAAAACGGCCCTCCCGCGTGAGTTTTTCCACACCGTTCCATTAGAAATGAAAGTTTCAAAAACCGACCAAACATGAGTTTTGGGTCAAACAGGGATGATTGGGTGCGTTCGTTGGGAAAAATTCAACAGCGAGTTTTTCGGTGTATCAGTGGAAAAAATGGCCACACCTTGCGAGTTTTGCCGCATCGTTCTGTCGGAAATGAAAGTGCCAAAAACCCACAAACAAGAGTTTTGGGTCAACCGGAGATGATTGGGTGCATCTGTTGCGAATAATTCAACTGAGTTTTTTGGTGCATCATTCGGTAAAACGGCCCTCTCGCACGAGTTTTGTCGCCCCGTTCCGTCGAAAATGAAAGTGCCAAAAACCCACAAACAAGAGTTTTGGGTCAACCGGGGATGATTGGGTGCGTCTGTTGCAAAAAATCCAACTGAGTTTTTTTGGTGCATCATTGGGTAAAACGGCCCTCCCGCACGAGTTTTGTCGCACCGTTCCTTCAGAAATGAAACTGCCAAAAACCACAAACATGAGTTTTGGGTCAACCGAAGATGATTGAGTGCGTCCTTTGCAAAAAATTCAAATGAGTTATTCGGTGCATCATTGGGTAAAACGGCCCTCCCGCACGAGTTTTGTCGCACCGTTCCGTCGGAAATGAAAGTGCCGAAAACCCACAGACAAGAGTTTTGGGTCAACCGGAGATGATTGGGTGCGTCTGTTGCAAAATATTCAACTGAGTTTTTTGGTGCATCATTCGGTAAAACGGCCCTCCAGCACGAGTTTTGTCGCACCGTTCCGTCGCAAATGAAAGCGCCAAAAACCCACAAACAAGAGTTTTGGGTCAACAGGGGATGATTGGGTGCGTCTGTTGCAAAAAATCCAACTGAGTTTTTCGGTGCATCATTGGGTAAAACGGCCCTCCCGCACGAGTTTTGTCGCACCGTTCCGTCAGAAATGAAAGTGCCAAAAACCCACAAACATGAGTTTTGGGTCAACCGGAGATGATTGAGTGCGTCCATTGCAAAAAATTCAACCGAGTTATTCGGTGCATCATTGGGTAAAACGGCCCTCCCGCACGAGTTTTGTCGCACCGTTCCGTCGGATGTGAAAGTGCTAAAAACCCACAGACAAGAGTTTTGGGTCAACCGGAGATGATTGGGTGCGTCTGTTGCAAAATATGCAACTGTGTTTTTCGGTGCATCATTGGGTAAAACGGCCCTCCCGCACGAGTTTTGTCGCACCATTCGGTCAGAAATGAAAGTGCCAAAAACCCACAAACATGAGTTTTGGGTCAACCGGAGATGATTGGGTGCGTCTGTTGCAAAAAATTCAACTGATTTTTTCAGTGCATCATTGGGTAAAACGGCCCTCTCGCGCGAATTTTTACGCACCGTTCCATCGGAAATGAAAGTGCCAAAAACCCACAAATAAGAGTTTTAGGTCAAACGGAGATGATTAGGTGCGTCCGTTTGCGAAAAATTCAACTGCGAGTTTTTCGGTGCATGAGTGGGAAAAACGGCCCTCCCGCGTGAGTTTTTTCACACCGTTCCGTCAGAAATGAAAGTTTCAAAAACCGACCAAACATGAGTTTTGGGTCAAACAGGGCTGATTGGGTGCGTCCGTTGGGAAAAATTCAATAGCGAGTTTTTCGGTGCATCAGTGGAAAAAATGGCCACACCTTGCGAGTTTTGCCGCACCGTTCTGTCGGAAATGAAAGTGCCAAAAACCCACAAACAAGAGCTTTGGGTCAACCGGAGATGATTGGGTGCGTCTGTTGCAAAATATTCAACTGAGTTTTTCGGTGCATCATTGGGTAAAACGACCCTCCCGCATGAGTTTTGTCGCACCGTTCGGTCAGAAATGAAAGTGCAAAAAACCCACAAACATGAGTTTTGGGTCAACCGGAGATGATTGAGTGCGTCCATTGCAAAAAATCCAACTGAGTTTTTTGGTGCATCATTGGGTAAAACGGCCCTCCCGCACGAGTTTTGTCGCACCGTTCCGTCGGAAATGAAAGTTCCAAAAACCCACAGACATGCGTTTTGGGTCAACCGGAGATGATTGAGTGTGTCCTTTGCAAAAAATTCAAATGAGTTATTCGGTGAATCATTGGGTAAAACGGCCCTCCCGCACGAGTTTTGTCGCACCGTTCCGTCGGAAATGAAAGTGCCAAAAACCCACAAACAAGAGTTTTGGGTCAACCGGAGATGATTGGGTGCGTCTGTTGCAAAATATTCAACTGAGTTTTTCGGTGCATCATTGGGTAAAACGGCCCTCCCGCACGAGTTTTGTCGCACGGTTCCATCAGAAATGAAAGTGCCAAAAACCCACAAACATGAGCTTTGGGTCAACCGGAGATGATTGGGTGCGTCTGTTGCAAAATATTCAACTGAGTTTTTCGGTGCATCATTGGGTAAAACGGCCCTCCCGCGTGAGTTTTTACGCACCGTTCCATCGGAAATGAAAGTGCCAAAAACCCACAAACAAGAGTTTTAGGTCAAACGGAGATGATTAGGTGCGTCCGTTTGCGAAAAATTCAACTGCGAGTTTTTCGGTGCATGAGTGGGTAAAACGGCCCTCCCGCGTGAGTTTTTTCATACCGTTCCGTCAGAAATGAAAGTTTCAAAAACCGACCAAACATGAGTTTTGGGTCAAACAGGGATGATTGGGTGCGTCCGTTGGGAAAAATTCAACAGCGAGTTTTTCGGTGCATCAGTGGAAAAAATGGCCACACCTTGCGAGTTTTGCCACACCGTTCCGTCGAAAATGAAAGTGCCAAAAACCCACAAACAAGAGTTTTGGGTCAACCGGAGATGATTGGGTGCGTCTGTTGCGAAAAATTCAACTGAGTTTTTTGGTGCATCATTCGGTAAAACGGCCCTCCCGCACGAGTTTTGTCGCACCGTTCCGTCGGAAATGAAAGTGCCGAAAACCCACAAACATGAGTTTGGGTCAACCGGAGATGATTGAGTGCATCCATTGCAAAAAAATCAACTGAGTTATTCGGTGCATCATTGGGTAAAACGGCCCTCCCGCACGAGTTTTGTCGCACCGTTCCGTCGGAAATGAAAGTGCCAAAAACCCACAGACAAGAGTTTTGGGTTAACCGGAGATGATTGGGTGCGTCTGTTGCAAAAAAATCAACTGAGTTTTTTGGTGCATCATTGGGTAAAACGGCCCTCCCGCGCGAGTTCTTACGCACCGTTCCGTCGGAAATGAAAGTGCCAAAAATCCACCAAACTTGACTTTTAGGTCAAATGGAGATGATTTGGTGCGTCCGTTTGCGAAAAATTCAACTGCGAGTTTTTCAGTGCATGAGTGGGTAAAACGGCCCTCCCGCGTGAGTTTTTCCACACCATTCCGTCGGAAATGAAAGTTTCAAAAACCCACCAAACATGAGTTTTGGGTCAAACAGGGATATTGGGTGCGTCCGTTGGGAAAAATTCAACAGCGACTTTTTCGGTGCATCAGTGGAAAAAACGGCCCTCCCGCGTGAGTTTTTCCACACTGTTCCGTCGGAAATGAAAGTTTCAAAACCGACCAAACATGAGTTTTGGGTCAAACAGGGATGATTGGGTGCGTCCGTTTGGAAAAATTCAACAGCGAGTTTTTCGGTGCATCAGTGGAAAAAATGGCCACACCGTGCGAGTTTTGCCGCACAGTTCTGTCGGTAATTAAAGTGCCAAAAACCCACAAACAAGAGTTTGGGTCAACCGGAGATGATTGGGTGCGTCTGTTGCGAAAAATTCAACTGAGTTTTTTGGTGCATCATTCGGTAAAACGGCCCTCCCGCACGAGTTTTGTCGCACCATTCCGTCGGAAATGAAAGTGCCAAAAACCCACAAACAAGAGTTTTGGGTCAACCGGGGATGATTGGGTGCGTCTGTTGCAAAAAATTCAACTGAGTTTTTCGGTGCATCATTGGGTAACACGGCCCTCCCGCACGAGTTTTGTGGCACCGTTCCGTCAGAAATGAAAGTGCCAAAAACCCACAAACATGAATTTTGGGTCAACCAGAGATGATTGAGTGCGTCCATCGCAAAAATTCAACTGAGTTGTTCGGTGCATCATTGGGTAAAACGGCCCTCCCGCACGAGTTTTGTCGCACCGTTCCGTCGTAAATGAAAGTGCTAAAAACCCATAGACAAGAGTTTTGGGTCAACCGGAGATGATTAGGTGCGTCTGTTGCAAAATATTCAACTGAATTTTTAGGTGCATCATTGGGTAAAACGGCCCTCCCGCACGAGTTTTGTCGCACCGTTAGGTCAGAAATGAAAGTGCCAAAAACCCACAAACATGAGTTTTGGGTCAACCGGAGATGATTGGGTGCGTCTGTTGCAAAAAATTCAACTGATTTTTTCAGTGCATCATTGGGTAAAACGGCCCTCCCGCGCGAGTTTTTACGCACCGTTCCATTGGAAATGAAAGTGCCAAAAACCCACAAACAAGAGTTTTAGGTCAAACGGAGATGATTAGGTGCGTCCGTTTGCGAAAAATTCAACTGCGAGTTTTTCGGTGCATGAGTGGGTAAAACGGCCCTCCCGCGTGAGTTTTTCCCAACCGTTCCGTCAGAAATGAAAGTTTCAAAAACCGACCAAACATGAGTTTTGGGTCAAACAGGGATGATTGGGTGCGTCCGTTGGGAAAAATTCAACAGCGAGTTTTTCGGTGCATCAGTGGAAAAAATGGCCACACCTTGCGAGTTTTGCCGCACCGTTCCGTCAGAAATGAAAGTGCCAAAAACCCACAAACAAGAGTTTTGGGTCAACCGGAGATGATTGGGTGCGTCCATCGCAAAAAATTCAACTGAGTTATTCGGTGCATCATTGGGTAAAACGGCCCTCCCGCATGAGTTTTGTCGCACCGTTCCGTCGGAAATGAAAGTGCTAAAAACCCATAGACAAGAGTTTTGGGTCAACCGGAGATGATTAGGTGCGTCTGTTGCAAAATATTCAACTGAATTTTTCGGTGCATCATTGGGTAAAACGGCCCTCCCGCACGAGTTTTGTCGCACCGTTAGGTCAGAAATGAAAGTGCCAAAAACCCACAAACATGAATTTTGGGTCAACCGGAGATGATTGGGTGCATCTGTTGCAAAAAATTCAACTGATTTTTTCAGTGCATCATTGGGTAAAACGGCCCTCCCGCGCGAGTTTTTACGCACCGTTCCATCGGAAATGAAAGTGCCAAAAACCCACAAAAAAGAGTTTTAGGTCAAACGGAGATGATTAGGTGCGTCCGTTTGCGAAAAATTCAACTGCGAGTTTTTCGGTGCATGAGTGGGTAAAACGGCCCTCCCGCGTGAGTTTTTCCACACCGTTCTGTCAGAAATGAAAGTTTCAAAAACCGACCAAACATGAGTTTTGGGTCAAACAGGGATGATTGGGTGCGTCCGTTGGGAAAAATTCAACAGCGAGTTTTTCGGTGCATCAGTGGAAAAAATGGCCACACCTTGCGAGTTTTGCCGCACCGTTCCGTCGGAAATGAAAGTGCCAAAAACCCACAAACAAGAGTTTTGGGTCAACCGGAGATGATTGGGTGCGTCTGTTGCGAAAAATTCAACTGAGTTTTTTGGTGCATCATTCGGTAAAACGGCCCTCCCGCACGAGTTTTGTCGCACCGTTCTGTCGAAAATGAAAGTGCCAAAAACCCACAAACAAGAGTTTTGGGTCAACCGGGGATGATTGGGTGCGTCTGTTGCAAAAAATCCAACTGAGTTTCTTCGTGCATCATTGGGTAAAACGGCCCTCCCGCACGAGTTTTGTCGCACCGTTCCGTCCGAAATGAAAGTTCCAAAAACCCAGAAACATGAGTTTTGGGTCAACCGGAGATGATTGAGTGCATCAGTTGCAAAAAATTCAACTGAGTTATTCGGTGCATCATTGGGTAAAACGGCCCTCCCGCACGAGTTTTGTCGCACCGTTCCGTCGGAAATGAAAGTGCCAAAAACCCACAGACAAGAGTTTTGGGTCAAGCGGAGATGATTGGGTGCGTCTGTTGCAAAATATTCAACTGAGTTTTTCGGTGCATCATTGGGTAAAACGGCCCTCCCGCACGAGTTTTATCGCACCGTTCCGTCAGAAATGAAAGTGCCTAAAACCCACAAACATGAGTTTTGGGTCAACCGGAGATGATTGAGTGCATCCATTGCAAAAAATTCAACTGAGTTATTCGGTGCATCATTGGGTAAAACGGCCCTCCCGCACGAGTTTTGTCGCACCGTTCCGTCGGAAATGAAAGTGCCAAAAACCCACAGACAAGAGTTTTGGGTTAACCGGAGATGATTGGGTGCGTGTGTTGCAAAAAATCAACTGAGTTTTTTGGTGCATCATTGGGTAAAACGGCCCTCCCGCGCGAGTTCTTACGCACCGTTCCGTCGGAAATGAAAGTGCCAAAAATCCACCAAACTTGAGTTTTAGGTCAAATGGAGATGATTTGGTGCGTCCGTTTGCGAAAAATTCAACTGCGAGTTTTTCGGTGCATGAGTGGGTAAAACGGCCCTCCCGCGTGAGTTTTTCCACACCGTTCCGTCGGAAATGAAAGTTTCAAAAACCCACCAAACATGAGTTTTGGGTCAAACAGGGATTATTGGGTGCGTCCGTTGGGAAAAATTCAACAGCGACTTTTTCGGTGCATCAGTGGAAAAAACGGCCCTCCCGCGTGAGTTTTTCCACACCGTTCCGTCGGAAATGAAAGTTTCAAAAACCGACCAAACATGAGTTTTGGGTCAAACAGGGATGATTGGGTGCGTCCGTTTGGAAAAATTCAACAGCGAGTTTTTCGGTGCATCAGTGGAAAAAATGGCCACACCGTGCGAGTTTTGCCGCACAGTTCTGTCGGTAATTAAAGTGCCAAAAACCCACAAACAAGAGTTTTGGGTCAACCGGAGATGATTGGGTGCGTCTGTTGCGAAAAATTCAACTGAGTTTTTTGGTGCATCATTCGGTAAAACGGCCCTCCCGCACGAGTTTTGTCGCACCATTCCGTCGGAAATGAAAGTGCCAAAAACCCACAAACAAGAGTTTTGGGTCAACCGGGGATGATTGGGTGCGTCTGTTGCAAAAAATTCAACTGAGTTTTTCGGTGCATCATTGGGTAAAACGGCCCTCCCGCACGAGTTTTGTGGCACCGTTCCGTCAGAAATGAAAGTGCCAAAAACCCACAAACATGAATTTTGGGTCAACCAGAGATGATTGAGTGCGTCCATCGCAAAAAATTCAACTGAGTTGTTCGGTGCATCATTGGGTAAAACGGCCCTCCCGCACGAGTTTTGTCGCACCGTTCCGTCGTAAATGAAAGTGCTAAAAACCCATAGACAAGAGTTTTGGGTCAACCGGAGATGATTAGGTGCGTCTGTTGCAAAATATTCAACTGAATTTTTCGGTGCATCAATGGGTAAAACGGCCCTCCCGCACTAGTTTTGTCGCACCGTTAGGTCAGAAATGAAAGTGCCAAAAACCCACAAACATGAGTTTTGGGTCAACCGGAGATGATTGGATGCGTCTGTTGCAAAAAATTCAACTGATTTTTTCAGTGCATCATTGGGTAAAACGGCCCTCCCGCGCGAGTTTTTACGCACCGTTCCATTGGAAATGAAAGTGCCAAAAACCCACAAACAAGAGTTTTAGGTCAAATGGAGATGATTTGGTGCGTCCGTTTGCGAAAAATTCAACTGCGAGTTTTTCGGTGCATGAGTGGGTAAAACGGCCCTCCCGCGTGAGTTTTTTCACACCGTTCCGTCAGAAATGAAAGTTTCAAAAACCGACCAAACATGAGTTTTGGGTCAAACAGGGATGATTGGGTGCGTCCGTTGGGAAAAATTCAACAGCGAGTTTTTCGGTGCATCAGTGGAAAAAATGGCCACACCTTGCGAGTTTTGCCGCACCGTTCCGTCGAAAATGAAAGTGCCAAAAACCCACAAACAAGAGTTTTGGGTCAACCGGAGATGATTGGGTGCGTCTGTTGCGAAAAATTCAACTGAGTTTTTTGGTGCATCATTCGGTAAAACGGCCCTCCCGCACGAGTTTTGTCGCACCGTTCCGTCGGAAATGAAAGTGCCGAAAACCCACAAACATGAGTTTTGGGTCAACCGGAGATGATTGAGTGCATCCATTGCAAAAAAATCAACTGAGTTATTCGGTGCATCATTGGGTAAAACGGCCCTCCCGCACGAGTTTTGTCGCACCGTTCCGTCGGAAATGAAAGTGCCAAAAACCCACAGACAAGAGTTTTGGGTTAACCGGAGATGATTGGGTGCGTCTGTTGCAAAAAAATCAACTGAGTTTTTTGGTGCATCATTGGGTAAAACGGCCCTCCCGCGCGAGTTCTTACGCACAGTTCCGTCGGAAATGAAAGTGCCAAAAATCCACCAAACTTGACTTTTAGGTCAAATGGAGATGATTTGGTGCGTCCGTTTGCGAAAAATTCAACTGCGAGTTTTTCGGTGCATGAGTGGGTAAAACGGCCCTCCCGCGTGAGTTTTTCCACACCATTCCGTCGGAAATGAAAGTTTCAAAAACCCACCAAACATGAGTTTTGGGTCAAACAGGGATATTGGGTGCGTCCGTTGGGAAAAATTCAACAGCGACTTTTTCGGTGCATCAGTGGAAAAAACGGCCCTCCCGCGTGAGTTTTTCCACACTGTTCCGTCGGAAATGAAAGTTTCAAAAACCGACCAAACATGAGTTTTGGGTCAAACAGGGATGATTGGGTGCGTCCGTTTGGAAAAATTCAACAGCGAGTTTTTCGGTGCATCAGTGGAAAAAATGGCCACACCGTGCGAGTTTTGCCGCACAGTTCTGTCGGTAATTAAAGTGCCAAAAACCCACAAACAAGAGTTTTGGGTCAACCGGAGATGATTGGGTGCGTCTGTTGCGAAAAATTCAACTGAGTTTTTTGGTGCATCATTCGGTAAAACGGCCCTCCCGCACGAGTTTTGTCGCACCATTCCGTCGGAAATGAAAGTGCCAAAAACCCACAAACAAGAGTTTTGGGTCAACCGGGGATGATTGGGTGCGTCTGTTGCAAAAAATTCAACTGAGTTTTTCGGTGCATCATTGGGTAAAACGGCCCTCCCGCACGAGTTTTGTGGCACCGTTCCGTCAGAAATGAAAGTGCCAAAAACCCACAAACATGAATTTTGGGTCAACCAGAGATGATTGAGTGCGTCCATCGCAAAAAATTCAACTGAGTTGTTCGGTGCATCATTGGGTAAAACGGCCCTCCCGCACGAGTTTTGTCGCACCGTTCCGTCGTAAATGAAAGTGCTAAAAACCCATAGACAAGAGTTTTGGGTCAACCGGAGATGATTAGGTGCGTCTGTTGCAAAATATTCAACTGAATTTTTCGGTGCATCAATGGGTAAAACGGCCCTCCCGCACTAGTTTTGTCGCACCGTTAGGTCAGAAATGAAAGTGCCAAAAACCCACAAACATGAGTTTTGGGTCAACCGGAGATGATTGGATGCGTCTGTTGCAAAAAATTCAACTGATTTTTTCAGTGCATCATTGGGTAAAACGGCCCTCCCGCGCGAGTTTTTACGCACCGTTCCATTGGAAATGAAAGTGCCAAAAACCCACAAACAAGAGTTTTAGGTCAAATGGAGATGATTTGGTGCGTCCGTTTGCGAAAAATTCAACTGCGAGTTTTTCGGTGCATGAGTGGGTAAAACGGCCCTCCCGCGTGAGTTTTTTCACACCGTTCCGTCAGAAATGAAAGTTTCAAAAAGCGACCAAACATGAGTTTTGGGTCAAACAGGGATGATTGGGTGCGTCCGTTGGGAAAAATTCAACAGCGAGTTTTTCGGTGCATCAGTGGAAAAAATGGCCACACCTTGCGAGTTTTGCCGCACCGTTCCGTCGAAAATGAAAGTGCCAAAAACCCACAAACAAGAGTTTTGGGTCAACCGGAGATGATTGGGTGCGTCTGTTGCGAAAAATTCAACTGAGTTTTTTGGTGCATCATTCGGTAAAACGGCCCTCCCGCACGAGTTTTGTCGCACCGTTCCGTCGGAAATGAAAGTGCCGAAAACCCACAAACATGAGTTTTGGGTCAACCGGAGATGATTGAGTGCATCCATTGCAAAAAAATCAACTGAGTTATTCGGTGCATCATTGGGTAAAACGGCCCTCCCGCACGAGTTTTGTCGCACCGTTCCGTCGGAAATGAAAGTGCCAAAAACCCACAGACAAGAGTTTTGGGTTAACCGGAGATGATTGGGTGCGTCTGTTGCAAAAAAATCAACTGAGTTTTTTGGTGCATCATTGGGTAAAACGGCCCTCCCGCGCGAGTTCTTACGCACAGTTCCGTCGGAAATGAAAGTGCCAAAAATCCACCAAACTTGACTTTTAGGTCAAATGGAGATGATTTGGTGCGTCCGTTTGCGAAAAATTCAACTGCGAGTTTTTCGGTGCATGAGTGGGTAAAACGGCCCTCCCGCGTGAGTTTTTCCACACCATTCCGTCGGAAATGAAAGTTTCAAAAACCCACCAAACATGAGTTTTGGGTCAAACAGGGATATTGGGTGCGTCCGTTGGGAAAAATTCAACAGCGACTTTTTCGGTGCATCAGTGGAAAAAACGGCCCTCCCGCGTGAGTTTTTCCACACTGTTCCGTCGGAAATGAAAGTTTCAAAAACCGACCAAACATGAGTTTTGGGTCAAACAGGGATGATTGGGTGCGTCCGTTTGGAAAAATTCAACAGCGAGTTTTTCGGTGCATCAGTGGAAAAAATGGCCACACCGTGCGAGTTTTGCCGCACAGTTCTGTCGGTAATTAAAGTGCCAAAAACCCACAAACAAGAGTTTTGGGTCAACCGGAGATGATTGGGTGCGTCTGTTGCGAAAAATTCAACTGAGTTTTTTGGTGCATCATTCGGTAAAACGGCCCTCCCGCACGAGTTTTGTCGCACCATTCCGTCGGAAATGAAAGTGCCAAAAACCCACAAACAAGAGTTTTGGGTCAACCGGGGATGATTGGGTGCGTCTGTTGCAAAAAATTCAACTGAGTTTTTCGGTGCATCATTGGGTAACACGGCCCTCCCGCACGAGTTTTGTGGCACCGTTCCGTCAGAAATGAAAGTGCCAAAAACCCACAAACATGAATTTTGGGTCAACCAGAGATGATTGAGTGCGTCCATCGCAAAAAATTCAACTGAGTTGTTCGGTGCATCATTGGGTAAAACGGCCCTCCCGCACGAGTTTTGTCGCACCGTTCCGTCGTAAATGAAAGTGCTAAAAACCCATAGACAAGAGTTTTGGGTCAACCGGAAATGATTAGGTGCGTCTGTTGCAAAATATTCAACTGAATTTTTAGGTGCATCATTGGGTAAAACGGCCCTCCCGCACGAGTTTTGTCGCACCGTTAGGTCAGAAATGAAAGTGCCAAAAACCCACAAACATGAGTTTTGGGTCAACCGGAGATGATTGGGTGCGTCTGTTGCAAAAAATTCAACTGATTTTTTCAGTGCATCATTGGGTAAAACGGCCCTCCCGCGCGAGTTTTTACGCACCGTTCCATTGGAAATGAAAGTGCCAAAAACCCACAAACAAGAGTTTTAGGTCAAACGGAGATGATTAGGTGCGTCCGTTTGCGAAAAATTCAACTGCGAGTTTTTCGGTGCATGAGTGGGTAAAACGGCCCTCCCGCGTGAGTTTTTCCCAACCGTTCCGTCAGAAATGAAAGTTTCAAAAACCGACCAAACATGAGTTTTGGGTCAAACAGGGATGATTGGGTGCGTCCGTTGGGAAAAATTCAACAGCGAGTTTTTCGGTGCATCAGTGGAAAAAATGGCCACACCTTGCGAGTTTTGCCGCACCGTTCCGTCAGAAATGAAAGTGCCAAAAACCCACAAACAAGAGTTTTGGGTCAACCGGAGGTGATTGGGTGCGTCCATCGCAAAAAATTCAACTGAGTTATTCGGTGCATCATTGGGTAAAACGGCCCTCCCGCATGAGTTTTGTCGCACCGTTCCGTCGGAAATGAAAGTGCTAAAAACCCATAGACAAGAGTTTTGGGTCAACCGGAGATGATTAGGTGCGTCTGTTGCAAAATATTCAACTGAATTTTTCGGTGCATCATTGGGTAAAACGGCCCTCCCGCACGAGTTTTGTCGCACCGTTAGGTCAGAAATGAAAGTGCCAAAAACCCACAAACATGAGTTTTGGGTCAACCGAAGATGATTGGGTGCATCTGTTGCAAAAAATTCAACTGATTTTTTCAGTGCATCATTGGGTAAAACGGCCCTCCCGCGCGAGTTTTTACGCACCGTTCCATCGGAAATGAAAGTGCCAAAAACCCACAAACAAGAGTTTTAGGTCAAACGGAGATGATTAGGTGCGTCCGTTTGCGAAAAATTCAACTGCGAGTTTTTCGGTGCATGAGTGGGTAAAACGGCCCTCCCGCGTGAGTTTTTCCACACCGTTCTGTCAGAAATGAAAGTTTCAAAAACCGACCAAACATGAGTTTTGGGTCAAACAGGGATGATTGGGTGCGTCCGTTGGGAAAAATTCAACAGCGAGTTTTTCGGTGCATCAGTGGAAAAAATGGCCACACCTTGCGAGTTTTGCCGCACCGTTCCGTCGGAAATGAAAGTGCCAAAAACCCACAAACAAGAGTTTTGGGTCAACCGGAGATGATTGGGTGCGTCTGTTGCGAAAAATTCAACTGAGTTTTTTGGTGCATCATTCGGTAAAACGGCCCTCCCGCACGAGTTTTGTCGCACCGTTCTGTCGAAAATGAAAGTGCCAAAAACCCACAAACAAGAGTTTTGGGTCAACCGGGGATGATTGGGTGCGTCTGTTGCAAAAAATCCAACTGAGTTTCTTCGTGCATCATTGGGTAAAACGGCCCTCCCGCACGAGTTTTGTCGCACCGTTCCGTCCGAAATGAAAGTTCCAAAAACCCAGAAACATGAGTTTTGGGTCAACCGGAGATGATTGAGTGCATCAGTTGCAAAAAAATCAACTGAGTTATTCGGTGCATCATTGGGTAAAACGGCCCTCCCGCACGAGTTTTGTCGCACCGTTCCGTCGGAAATGAAAGTGCCAAAAACCCACAGACAAGAGTTTTGGGTTAACCGGAGATGATTGGGTGCGTGTGTTGCAAAAAAATCAACTGAGTTTTTTGGTGCATCATTGGGTAAAACGGCCCTCCCGCGCGAGTTCTTACGCACCGTTCCGTCGGAAATGAAAGTGCCAAAAATCCACCAAACTTGAGTTTTAGGTCAAATGGAGATGATTTGGTGCGTCCGTTTGCGAAAAATTCAACTGCGAGTTTTTCGGTGCATGAGTGGGTAAAACGGCCCTCCCGCGTGAGTTTTTCCACACCGTTCCGTCGGAAATGAAAGTTTCAAAAACCCACCAAACATGAGTTTTGGGTCAAACAGGGATTATTGGGTGCGTCCGTTGGGAAAAATTCAACAGCGACTTTTTCGGTGCATCAGTGGAAAAAACGGCCCTCCCGCGTGAGTTTTTCCACACCGTTCCGTCGGAAATGAAAGTTTCAAAAACCGACCAAACATGAGTTTTGGGTCAAACAGGGATGATTGGGTGCGTCCGTTTGGAAAAATTCAACAGCGAGTTTTTCGGTGCATCAGTGGAAAAAATGGCCACACCGTGCGAGTTTTGCCGCACAGTTCTGTCGGTAATTAAAGTGCCAAAAACCCACAAACAAGAGTTTTGGGTCAACCGGAGATGATTGGGTGCGTCTGTTGCGAAAAATTCAACTGAGTTTTTTGGTGCATCATTCGGTAAAACGGCCCTCCCGCACGAGTTTTGTCGCACCATTCCGTCGGAAATGAAAGTGCCAAAAACCCACAAACAAGAGTTTTGGGTCAACCGGGGATGATTGGGTGCGTCTGTTGCAAAAAATTCAACTGAGTTTTTCGGTGCATCATTGGGTAAAACGGCCCTCCCGCACGAGTTTTGTGGCACCGTTCCGTCAGAAATGAAAGTGCCAAAAACCCACAAACATGAATTTTGGGTCAACCAGAGATGATTGAGTGCGTCCATCGCAAAAAATTCAACTGAGTTGTTCGGTGCATCATTGGGTAAAACGGCCCTCCCGCACGAGTTTTATCGCACCGCTCCGTCGTAAATGAAAGTGCTAAAAACCCATAGACAAGAGTTTTGGGTCAACCGGAGATGATTAGGTGCGTCTGTTGCAAAATATTCAACTGAATTTTTCGGTGCATCAATGGGTAAAACGGCCCTCCCGCACTAGTTTTGTCGCACCGTTAGGTCAGAAATGAAAGTGCCAAAAACCCACAAACATGAGTTTTGGGTCAACCGGAGATGATTGGGTGCGTCTGTTGCAAAAAATTCAACTGATTTTTTCAGTGCATCATTGGGTAAAACGGCCCTCCCGCGCGAGTTTTTACGCACCGTTCCAATGGAAATGAAAGTGCCAAAAACCCACAAACCAGAGTTTTAGGTCAAACGGAGATGATTAGGTGCGTCCGTTTGCGAAAAATTCAACTGCGAGTTTTTCGGTGCATGAGTGGGTAAAACGGCCCTCCCGCGTGAGTTTTTCCACACCGTTCCGTCAGAAATAAAAGTTTCAAAAACCGACCAAACATGAGTTTTGGGTCAAACAGGGATGATTTGGTGCGTCCGTTGGGAAAAATTCAACAGCGAGTTTTTCGGTGCATCAGTGGAAAAAACGGCCATACCGTGCGAGTTTTGCCGCACCGTTCTGTAAGAAATGAAAGTGCCAAAAACCCACAAACAAGGGTTTTGGGTCAACCGGAGATGATTGGGTGCTTCTGTTGCGAAAAAATCAATTGAGTTTTTCGGTGCATCATTGGGTAAAACGGCCCTCCCGCACGAGTTTTGTCGCAACGTTCCGTCGGAAAAGAAAGTGCAAAAAACCCACAAACAAGAGTTTTGGGTCAACCAGAGATGATTGGGTGCGTCTGTTGCAAAAAATTCAACTGAGTTTTTTGGTGCATCGGTGGGTAAAACGGCCCCCGCACGCGAGTTTTGTCGCACCGTTCCATCAGAAATGAATGTGTCAAAAACCCACAAACATGAGTTTTGGGTCAACCGGAGATGATTGAGTGCGGTCATTGCAAAAAATTCAACTGAGTTATTCAGGGCATCCTTGGGTAAAACGGCCCTACCACGCGAGTTTTGCCGCACCATTTCGTCGGAAATGAAAGTGCCAAAAACCCACCAAACAAGAGTTTTAGGCCAAACGAAGATGATTGAGTGCGTCTGTTTGCAAAAAATTGAACTGCGAGTTTTTTGGTGCATCAGTGGGTAAAATGGCCCCCGCACGCGAGTTTTTCCGAACCGTTCCGTCGGAAATGAAATTTCCAAAACCCCACCAAACATGAGTTTTAGGTGAAACGTAGATGATTGGGTGCATCCATTTGCGAAAAATTCAACTTCGAGTTTTTCAGTGCATTAATGTGTAAAATGGCCCTCCCGCGCGAGTATTTCTGCACCGTTCTGTCTGAATGAAAGTGCCAAAAATGCACCATACACGAGTTTTGGTTCAAACGGGGATGATTGGGTGCGTCCATTGCGAAAAAATCAATAACGAGTTTTTCGGTGCATCAGTGGGCAAAACGGCCCTCCCGCGTGAGTTTTTCCACACCATTCCGTCGGAAACGAAAGTTTCAAAAACCCACCAAACAAGAGTTATGGGTCAAACAGGGATGATTGGGTGCGTCCGTTGGGAAAAATTCAACAACGAGTTTTTCGATGCAGCAGTGGAAAAATACGGCCATACCGTGCGAGTTTTGCCGCACCGTTATGTCGGAAATGAAAGTGCGAGAAACCCACAAACAAGAGTTTTGGGTCAACCGAAGATGATTGGGTGCGTCTGTTGCGAAAAAATCAACTGAGTTTTTTGGTGCATCATTGGGTAAAACGGCCCTCCCGCACGAGTTTTGTCGCATCGTTCCGTCGGAAATGAAAGTGCAAAAAACCCACAAACAAGAGTTTTGGGTCAACCGGAGATGATTGGATGCGTCTGTTGCAAAAAAATCAACTGAGTTTTTTGGTGCATCATTGGGTAAAACGGCCGTCCCGCACGAGTTTTGTCGCATCGTTCCGTCGGAAATGAATGTGTCAAAAACCCACAAACATGAGTTTTGGGTCAACCGGAGATGATTGAGTGCGGTCAATGCAAAAAATTCAACTGAGTTATTCAGGGCATCCTTTGGTAAAGCGGCCCTACCACGCGAGTTTTGCCGCACCATTTTGTCGGAAATGAAAGTGCCAAAAACCAACCAAACAAGAGTTTTAGGCCAAACGAAGATGATTGAGTGCGTCTGTTTGCAAAAAATTCAACTGCGAGTTTTTTGGTGCATCAGTGGGTAAAATGGCCCTCCCGCGCGAGTTTTTCTGAACCGTTCCGTCGGAAATGAAATTTCCAAAACCCCACCAAACATGAGTTTTAGGTGAAACGTAGATGATTGGGTGCGTCCATTTGCGAAAAATTCAACTTCGAGTTTTTCAGTGCATTAATGTGTAAAATGGCCCTCCCGCGCGAGTATTTCTGCACCGTTCTATCGGAATGAAAGTGCCAAAAACGCACCATACACGAGTTTTGGTTGAAACGAGGATGATTGGGTGCGTCCATTGCGAAAAAATCAATAACGAGTTTTTCGGTGCATCAGTGGGCAAAACGGCCCTCCCGCGTGAGTTTTTACACACCATTCCGTCGGAAACGAAAGTTTCAAAAACCCACCACACAAGAGTTATGGGTCAAACAGGGATGATTGGGTGCGTCCGTTGGGAAAAATTCAACAACGAGTTTTTCGATGCAGCAGTGGAAAAATACGGCCATACCGTGCGAGTTTTGCCGCACCGTTATGTCGGAAATGAAAGTGCCAGAAACCCACAAACAAGAGTTTTGGGTCAACCGAAGATGATTGGGTGCGTCTGTTGCGAAAAAATCAACTGAGTTTTTTGGTGCATCATTGGGTAAAACGGCCCTCCCGCACGAGTTTTGTCGCATCGTTCCGTCGGAAATGAAAGTGCAAAAAACCCACAAACAAGAGTTTTGGGTCAACCGGAGATGATTGGATGCGTCTGTTGCAAAAAATCAACTGAGTTTTTTGGTGCATCATTGGGTAAAACGGCCCTCCCACACGAGTTTTGTCACACCGTTCCGTCAGAAATGAAAGTGCCAAAAACCCACAAACATGAGTTTTGGGTCAACCGGAGATGATTGAGTGCGGTCATTGCAAAAAATTCAACTTCAAGTTTTTCAGTGCATTAATGTGTAAAATGGCCGTCCCGCGCGAGTATTTCTGCACCGTTCCGTCGGAATGAAAGTGCCAAAAATGCACCATACACGAGTTTTGGGTCAAACGGGGATGATTGAGTGCCTCTGTTTGCAAAAAATTCAACAGCGAGTTTTTTGGTGCATCAGTGGCTAAAATGGCCCTCCCGCGCGAGTTTTTCCGAACCGTTCCGTTGGAAATGAAATTTCCAAAACCCCACCAAACATGAGTTTTAGGTGAAACGTAGATGACTGGGTGCGTCCGTTTGCGAAAAAATCAACTGCGAATTTTTCAGTGCATTAATGTGTAAAATGGCCCTCCCACGCGAGTTTTTCTGCACTGTTCCGTCGGAAATGAAAGTGCCAAAAACGCACCATACACGAGTTTTGGGTCAAACAGGGATGATTGGGTGCGTCCATTGCGAAAAATTCAACTTCGAGTTTTTCAGTGCATTAATGTGTAAAATGGCCCTCCCACGCGAGTATTTCTGCACCGTTCTGTCGGAATGAAAGTGCCAACGACGCACCATACACGAGTTGTGGGTCAAACGGGGATGATTCGGTGCGTCCATTGCGAAAAAATCAACAACGAGTTTTTCGGTGCATCAGTGGGCAAAACGGCCCTCCCGTGTGAGTTTTTCCACACCATTCCGTCGGAAACGAAAGTTTGAAAACCCCACCAAACAAGAGTTATGGGTCAAACAGGGATGATTGGGTGCGTCCGTTGGGAAAAATTCAACAACGAGTTTTTCGATGCATCAGTGGAAAAATACGGCCATACCGTGCGAGTTTTATCGCACCGTTATGTCGGAAATGAAAGTGCCAGAAACCCACAAACAAGAGTTTTGGGTCAACCGAAGATGATTGGGTGCGTCTGTTGCGAAAAAATCAACTTAGTTTTTTGGTGCATCATTGGGTAAAACGGCCCTGCCGCACGAGTTTTGTCGCATCGTTCCGTCGAAAATGAAAGTGCAAAAAACCCACAAACAAGAGTTTTGGGTCAACCGGAGATGATTGGGTGCGTCTGTTGCAAAAAAATCAACTGAGTTTTTTGGTGCATCATTGGGTAAAACGGCCCTCCCGCACGAGTTTTGTCGAGTTTTTTGGTGCATCATTGGGTAAACCGGCCCTCCCGCACGAGTTTTGTCGCACCGTTCCGTCAGAAATGAAAGTGCCAAAAACCCACAAACATGAGTTTTGGGTCAACTGGAGATGATTGAGTGCGGTCATTGCAAAAATTTCAACTGAGTTATTCCGTGCATCATTGGGTAAAACGGTCCTACTGCGCGAGTTTTGCTGCACCGTTTCGTCGGAAATGAATGTGCCAAAAACCCACCAAACAAGAGTTTTAGGCCAAACGAAGATGATTGAGTGCGTCTGTTTGCAAAAAATTCAACTGCGAGTTTTTTGGTGCATCAGTGGGTAAAATGGCCCTCCCACGCGAGTTTTTCCGAACCGTTCCGTTGGAAATGAAATTTCCAAAACCCCACCAAACATGAGTTTTAGGTGAAACGTAGATGATTGGGTGCATCCGTTTGCGAAAAAATCAACTGCGAGTTTTTCAGTGCATTAATGTGTAAAATGGCCCTCCCACGCGAGTTTTTCTGCACTGTTCCGTCGGAAATGAAAGTGCCAAAAACGCACCATACACGAGTTTTGGGTCAAACAGGGATGATTGGGTGCGTCCGTTGCGAAAAATTCAACATCGAGTTTTTCGGTGCATCAGTTGGTAAAACGGCCCTCCCGCGTGAGTTTTTCCACACCGTTCCGTCGGAAATGAAAGTGCCAAAAACGCTCCGTACATGCGTTTTGGGTAAAATGGGGATGATTGGGTGCGTCCGTTGCGTAAAATTCAACAGGGAGTTTTTCGGTGCATAAGTGGGTAAAACGGCCCTCCCGCGTGAGTTTTTCCACACCGTTCTGTCGGAAATGAAAGTTTCAAAAACCCACCAAACAAGAGTTATGGGTCAAACAGGGATGATTGGGTGCGTCCATTGGGAAAAATTCAATAGTGAGTTTTTCGGTGCATCAGTGGAAAAAACGGCCATACCGTGCGAGTTTTGCCGCAGCGTTCTGTCGGAAATGAACGTGCCAAAAACCCACAAACAAGAGTTTTGGGTCAACCGGAGATGATTGGGTGCGTCTGTTGCGAAAAAATAAATTGAGTTTTTCGGTGCATCATTGGGTAAAACGGCCCTCCCGCACGAGTTTTGTCGCATCGTTCCGTCGGAAAAGAAAGTGCAAAAAACCCACAAACAAGAGTTTTGGGTCAACCGGAGATGATTGGGTGCGTCTGTTGTAAAAAATTCAACTGTGTTTTTTGGTGCATCAGTGGGTAAAACGGCCCTCCCGCGTGAGTTTTTCCACACCGTTCCGTCGGAAATGAAAGTGCCAAAAACGCTCCATACATGCGTTTTGGGTCAAACGGGGATGATTGGGTGCGTCCGTTGCGTAAAATTCAACAGGGAGTTTTTCGGTGCATAAGTGGGTAAAACGGCCCTCCCGCGTGAGTTTTTCCACACCGTTTTGTCGGAAATGAAAGTTTCAAAAACCCACCAAACAAGAGTTATGGGTCAAGCAGGAATGATTGGGTGCGTCCATTGGGAAAAATTCAACAGCGAGTTTTTTGGGGCATCAGTGGAAAAACGGCCATACCGTGCGAGTTTTGCTGCACCGTTATGTCGGAAATGAAAGTGCCAGAAACCCACAAACAAGAGTTTTGGGTCAACCGAAGATGATTGGGTGCGTCTGTTGCGAAAAAATCAATTGAGTTTTTCGGTGCATCATTGGGTAAAACGGCCCTCCCGCACGAGTTTTGTTGCATCGTTCCGTCGGAAAAGAAAGTGCAAAAAACCCACAAACAAGAGTTTTGGGGCAACCGGAGATGATTGGGTGCGTCTGTTGTAAAAAAATCTACTGAGTTTTTTGGTGCATCTGTGGGTAAAATGGCCCTCCCACACGAGTTTTGTCGCACCGTTCCGTCATAAATGAAAGTGTCAAAACCCACAAACATGAGTTTTGGGTCAACCGGAGATGATTGAGTGCGGTCATTGCAAAAAATTCAACTGAGTTATTCACTGCATCCATGGGTAAAACGGCCCTACCGCGCGAGTTTTGCCGCACTGTTTCGTCTGAAATGAAAGTGCCAAAAACCCACCAAACAAGAGTTTTAGGCCAAACGAAGATGATTGAGTGGTTCTGTTTGCAAAAAATTCAACTGCGAGTTTTTTGGTGCATCAGTGGGTAAAATGGCCCTCCCGCGCGAGTTTTTCCAAACCATTCCGTCAGAAATGAAATTTCCAAAACCCCACAAAACATGAGTTTTAGGTGAAACGTAGATGATTGGGTGCGTCCGTTTGCGAAAAATTCAACTTCGAGTTTTTCAGTGCATTAATGTGTAAAATGGCCCTCCCACGCGAGTATTTCTGCACCGTTCCGTCGGAATGGAAGTGCCAAAAATGCACCATACATGAGTTTTGGTTCAAATGGGGACGATTGGGTGCGTCCATTGCGAAAAAATCAACAACGAGTTTTTCGGTGCATCAGTGGGCAAAACGGCCCTCCCGCGTGAGTTTTTCCACACCATTCCGTCGGAAACAAAAGTTTCAAAAACCCACCAAACAAGTGTTATGGGTCAAACAGGGATGATTGGGTGCGTCCATTGGGAAAAATTCAACAACGAGTTTTTTGATGCATCAGTGGAAAAATACGGCCATACCGTGCGAGTTTTGCCGCACCGTTATGTCGGAAATGAAAGTGCCAGGAACCCACAAACAAGAGTTTTGGGTCAACCGAAGATGATTGGGTGCGTCCGTTGCGAAAAATCAACTGAGTTTTTTGGTGCATCATTGGGTAAAACGGCCCTCCCGCACGAGTTTTGTCGCATCGTTCCGTCGGAAATGAAAGTGCAAAAAACCCACAAACAAGAGTTTTGGGTCAACCGGGGATGATTGGATGTTTCTGTTGCGAAAAAATCAACTGAGTTTTTTGGTGCATCATTGGGTAAAACGGCCCTCCCGCACGAGTTTTGTCGCATTGTTCCGTCGGAAAAGAAAGTGCAAAAAACCCACAAACAAGAGTTTTGGGTCAACCGGAGATGATTGGGTGCGTGTGTTGCAAAAAATTCAACTGAGTTTTTTGGTGCATCGGTGGGTAAAACGGCCCTCCCACACGAGTTTTGTCGCACCGTTCCGTCAGAAATGAAAGTGCCAAAAACCCACAAGCATGAGTTTTGGGTCAACTGGAGATGATTGAGTGCGGTCATTGCAAAAAATTCAACTGAGTTATTCAGTGCATCATTAGGTAAAACGGTCCTACTGCGCGAGTTTTGCTGCACCGTTTCGTTGGAAATGAAAGTGCCAAAAACCCACCAAACAAGAGTTTTAGGATAAACGAAGATGATTGAGTGCGTCTGTTTGCAAAAAATTCAACTGCGAGTTTTTTGGTGCATCAGTGGGTAAAATGGCCCTCCCGTGCGGGTTTTTCCGAACCGTTCCGTTGGAAATGAAATTTCCAAAACCCCACCAAACATGAGTTTTAGGTGAAACGTAGATGATTGGGTGCGTCCGTTTGCGAAAAAATCAACTGCGAGTTTTTCAGTGCATTAATGTGTAAAATGGCCCTCCCACGCGAGTTTTTCTGCACTGTTCCGTCGGAAATGAAAGTCCCAAAACGCACCATACACGAGTTTTGGGTCAAACAGGGATGATTGGGTGCGTCCGTTGCGAAAAATTCAACATCGAGTTTTTCGGTGCATCAGTGGGTAAAACGGCCCTCCCGCGTGAGTTTTTCCACACCGTTCCGTTGGAAATGAAAGTGGCAAAAACGCACCATACACGAGTTTTGGGTCCAACAGGGATGATTGGGTGCGTCCGTTGCGAAAAATTCAACAGGGAGTTTTTCGGTGCATAAGTGGGTAAAACGGCCCTCCCGCGTGAGTTTTTCCACACCGTTCTGTCGGAAATGAAAGTTTCAAAAACCCACCAAACAAGAGTTATGGGTCAAGCAGGAATGATTGGGTGCGTCCATTGGGAAAAATTCAACAGCGAGTTTTTTGGTGCATCAGTGGAAAAAACGGCCATACCGTGCGAGTTTTGCCGCACCGTTCTGTAAGAAATGAAAGTGCCAAAAACCCACAAACAAGGGTTTTGGGTCAACCGGAGATGATTGGGTGCTTCTGTTGCGAAAAAATCAACTGAATTTTTCGGTGCATCATTGGGTAAAACGGCCCTCCCGCACGAGTTTTGTCGCAACGTTCCGTCGGAAAAGAAAGTGCAAAAAACCCACAAACAAGAGTTTTGGGTCAACCGGAGATGATTGGGTGCGTCTGTTGCAAAAAATTCAACTGAGTTTTTTGGTGCATCGGTGGGTAAAATGGCCCTCCCACACGAGTTTTGTCGCACCGTTCCATCAGAAATGAATGTGTCAAAAACCCACAAACATGAGTTTTGGGTCAACCGGAGATGATTGAGTGCGGTCATTGCAAAAAATTCAACTGAGTTATTCAGGGCATCCTTGGGTAAAACGGCCCTACCACGCGAGTTTTGCCGCACCATTTCATCGGAAATGAAAGTGCCAAAAACCCACCAAACAAGAGTTTTAGGCCAAACGAAAATGATTGAGTGCGTCTGATTGCAAAAAATTCAACTGCGAGTTTTTTGGTGCATCAGTGGGTAAAATGGCCCCCCCGCGCGAGTTTTTCCGAACCGTTCCGTCGGAAATGAAATTTCCAAAACCCCACCAAACATGAGTTTTAGGTGAAACGTAGATGATTGGGTGCGTCCATTTGCGAAAAATTCAACTTCGAGTTTTTCAGTGCATTAATGTGTAAAATGGCCCTCCCGCGCGAGTATTTCTGCACCGTTCTGTCTGAATGAAAGTGCCAAAAATGCACCATACACGAGTTTTGGTTCAAACGGGGATGATTGGGTGCGTCCATTGCGAAAAAATCAATAACGAGTTTTTCGGTGCATCAGTGGGCAAAACGGCCCTCCCGCGTGAGTTTTTCCACACCATTCCGTCGGAAACGAAAGTTTCAAAAACCCACCAAACAAGAGTTATGGGTCAAACAGGGATGATTGGGTGCGTCCGTTGGGAAAAATTCAACAACGAGTTTTTCGAAGCAGCAGTGGAAAAATACGGCCATACCGTGCGAGTTTTACCGCACCGTTATGTCAGAAATGAAAGTGCCGGAAACCCACAAACAAGAGTTTTGTGTCAACCGAAGATGATTGGGTGCGTCTGTTGCGAAAAAATCAACTGAGTTTTTTGGTGCATCATTGGGTAAAACGGCCCTCCCGCACGAGTTTTGTCGCATCGTTCCGTCGGAAATGAAAGTGCAAAAAACCCACAAACAAGAGTTTTGGGTCAACCGGAGATGATTGGATGCGTCTGTTGCAAAAAAATCAACTGAGTTTTTTGGTGCATCATTGGGCAAAACGGCCCTCCCGCACGAGTTTTGTCGCATCGTTCCGTCGGAAATGAATGTGTCAAAAACCCACAAACTTGAGTTTTGGGTCAACCGGAGATGATTGAGTGCGGTCATTGCAAAAAATTCAACTGAGTTATTCAGGGCATCCTTGGGTAAAACGGCCCTACCACGCGAGTTTTGCCGCACCATTTCGTCGGAAATGAAAGTGCCAAAAACCAACCAAACAAGAGTTTTAGGCCAAACGAAGATGATTGAGTGCGTCTGTTTGCAAAAAATTCAACTGCGAGTTTTTTGGTGCATCAGTGGGTAAAATGGCCCTCCCGCGCGAGTTTTTCCGAACCGTTCCGTCGGAAATGAAATTTCCAAAACCCCACCAAACATGAGTTTTAGGTGAAACGTAGATGATTGGGTGCGTCCATTTGCGAAAAATTCAACTTCGAGTTTTTCAGTGCATTAATGTGTAAAATGGCCCTCGCGCGCGAGTATTTCTGCACCGTTCTATCGGAATGAAAGTGCCAAAAACGCACCATACACGAGTTTTGGTTCAAACGGGGATGATTGGGTGCGTCCATTGCGAAAAAATCAATAACGAGTTTTTCGGTGCATCAGTGGGCAAAACGGCCCTCCCGCGTGAGTTTTTCCACACCATTCCGTCGGAAACAAAAGTTTCAAAAACCCACCAAACAAGAGTTATGGGTCAAACAGGGATGATTGGGTGCGTCCGTTGGGAAAAATTCAACAACGAGTTTTTCGATGCAGCAGTGGAAAAATACGGCCATACCGTGCGAGTTTTGCCACACCGTTATGTCGGAAATGAAAGTGCCAGAAACCCACAAACAAGAGTTTTGGGTCAACCGAAGATGATTGGGTGCGTCTGTTGCGAAAAAATCATCTGAGTTTTTTGGTGCATCATTTGGTAAAACGGCCCTCCCGCACGAGTTTTGTCGCATCGTTCCGTCGGAAATGAAAGTGCAAAAAACCCACAAACAAGAGTTTTGGGTCAACCGGAGATGATTGGATGCGTCTGTTGCAAAAAATCAACTGAGTTTTTTGGTGCATCATTGGGTAAAACGGCCCTCCCACATGAGTTTTGTCACACCGTTCCGTCAGAAATGAAAGTGCCAAAAACCCACAAACATGAGTTTTGGGTCAACCGGAGATGATTGAGTGCGGTCATTGCAAAAAATTCAACTTCAAGTTTTTCAGTGCATTAATGTGTAAAATGGCCGTCCCGCGCGAGTATTTTTGCACCGTTCCGTCGGAATGAAAGTGCCAAAAATGCACCATACACGAGTTTTGGGTCAAACGGGGATGATTGAGTGCCTCTGTTTGCAAAAAATTCAACAGCGAGTTTTTTGGTGCATCAGTGGCTAAAATGGCCCTCCCGCGCGAGTTTTTCCGAACCGTTCCGTTGGAAATGAAATTTCCAAAACCCCACCAAACATGAGTTTTAGGTGAAACGTAGATGACTGGGTGCGTCCGTTTGCGAAAAAATCAACTGCGAATTTTTCAGTGCATTAATGTGTAAAATGGCCCTCCCACGCGAGTTTTTCTGCACTGTTCCGTCGGGAATGAAAGTGCCAAAAACGCACCATACACGAGTTTTGGGTCAAACAGGGATGATTGGGAGCGTCCGTTGCGAAAAATTCAACATCGAATTTTTCGGTGCATCAGTGGGTAAAACGGCCCTCCCGCGTGAGTTTTTCCACACCGTTCCGTCGGAAATGAAAGTGCCAAAAACGCACCATACACGAGTTTTGGGTCAAACGGGGATGATTGGGTGCGTCCGTTGCGAAAAATTCAACAGGGAGTTTTTCGGTGCATAAGTGGGTAAAACAGCCCTCCCGCGTGAGTTTTTCCACACCGTTCTATCGGAAATGAAAGTTTCAAAAACCCACCAAACAAGAGTTATGGGTCAAACAGGGATGATTAGGTGCGTCCGTTCGGAAAAATTCAACAGCGAGTTTTTCGGTGCATCAGTGGAAAAAACGGCCATACCGTGCGAGTTTTGCCGCACCGTTCTGTCCAAAATGAAAGTGCCAAAAACCCACAAACAAGAGTTCTGGGTCAACCGGAGATGATTGGGTGCTTCTGTTGCTAAAAAATCAACTGAGTTTTTCGGTGCATCATTGGGTAAAACGGCCCTCCCGCACGAGTTTTGTCGCATCGTTCCGTCGGAAAAGAAAGTGCAAAAAACCCACAAACAAGAGTTTTGGGTCAACCGGAGATGATTGGGTGCGTCTGTTGCAAAAAATTCAACTGAGTTTTTTGGTGCATCAGTGTGTAAAACGGCCCTCCCACACGAGTTTTGTCGCACCGTTCCGTCAGAAATGAAAGTGCCAAAAACCCCCAAACATGAGTTTTGGGTCAACCGGAGATGATTCAGTGCGGTCATTGCAAAAAATTCAACTGAGTTATTCAGTGCATCCTTGGATAAAACGGCCCTACCGCGCGAGTTTTGCCGCACCGTTTCGTCGGAAATGAAAGTGCCAAAAACCCACCAAACAAGAGTTTGAGGCCAAACAAAGATGATTGAGTGCGTCTGTTTGCAAAAAATTCAACTGCGAGTTTTTTGGTGCATCAGTGGGTAAAATGGCCCTCCCGCGCGAGTTTTTCCGAACCGTTCCGTTGGAAATGAAATTTCCAAAACCCTAGCAAACATGAGTTTTATGTGAAACGTAGATGACTGGGTGCGTCCGTTTGCGAAAAAATCAACTGCGAATTTTTCAGTGCATTAATGTGTAAAATGGCCCTCCCACGTGAGTTTTTCTGCACTGGTCCGTCGGAAATGAAAGTGCCAAAAACGCACCATACACGAGTTTTGGGTCAAACAGGGATGATTGGGTGCGTCCGTTGCGAAAAATTCAACATCGAATTTTTCGGTGCATCAGTGGGTAAAATGGCCCTCCCGCGTGAGTTTTTCCACACCGTTCCGTCGGAAATGAAAGTGCCAAAAACGCACCATACACGAGTTTTGGGTCAAACGGGGATGATTGGGTGCGTCCGTTGCGAAAAATTCAACAGGGAGTTTTTCGGTGCATAAGTGGGTAAAACAGCCCTCCCGCGTGAGTTTTTCCACATCGTTCTATCGGAAATGAAAGTTTCAAAAACCCACCAAACAAGAGTTATGGGTCAAACAGGGATGATTGGGTGCGTCCGTTGGGAAAAATTCAACAGCGAGTTTTTTGGTGCATCAGTGGAAAAAACGGCCATACCGTACGAGTTTTGCCGCACCGTTCTGTCAGAAATGAAAGTGCCAAAAACCCACAAACAAGAGTTTTGGGTCAACCGGAGATGATTGGGTGCTTCTGTTGCGAAAAAATCAACTGAGTTTTTCGGTGCATCATTGGGTAAAACGGACCTCCCGCATGAGTTTTGTCGCATCGTTCCGTCGGAAAAGAAAGTGCAAAAAACCCACAAACAAGAGTTTTGGGTCAACCAGAGATGATTGGGTGCTTCTGTTGCGAAAAAATCAACTGAGTTTTTCGGTGCATCATTGGGTAAAACGGCCCTCCCGCATGAGTTTTGTCGCATCGTTCCGTCGCAAAAGAAAGTGCAAAAAACCCACAAACAAGAGTTTTGGGTCAACCGGAGATGATTGGATGCGTCTGTTGCAAAAAATCAACTGAGTTTTTTGGTGGATCATTGGGTAAAACGGCCCTCCCACACGAGTTTTGTCGCACCGTTCCGTCAGAAATGAAAGTGCCAAAAACCCACAAACATGAGTTTTGGGTCAACCGGAGATGATTGAGTGCGGTCATTGCAAAAAATTCAACTTCAAGTTTTTCAGTGCATTAATGTGTAAAATGGCCGTCCCGCGCGAGTATTTCTGCACCGTTCCGTCGGAATGAAAGTGCCAAAAATGCACCATACACGAGTTTTGGGTCAAACGGGGATGATTGAGTGCCTCTGTTTGCAAAAAATTCAACAGCGAGTTTTTTGGTGCATCAGTGGGTAAAATGGCCCTCCCGCGCGAGTTTTTCCGAACCATTCCGTTGGAAATGAAATTTCCAAAACCCCACCAAACATGAGTCTTAGGTGAAACGTAGATGACTGGGTGCGTCCGTTTGCGAAAAAATCAACTGCGAATTTTTCAGTGCATTAATGTGTAAAATGGCCCTCCCACGCGAGTTTTTCTGCACTGTTCTGTCGGAAATGAAAGTGCCAAAAACGCACCATACACGAGTTTTGGGTCAAACAGGGATGATTGGGTGCGTCCGTTGCGAAAAATTCAACATCGAGTTTTTCGGTGCATCAGTGGGTAAAACGATCCTTCCGCGTGAGTTTTTCCACACCGTTCGGTCGGAAATGAAAGTGCCAAAAATGCACCATACACGAGTTTTGGGTCAAACAGGGATGATTGGGTGCGTCCGTTGCGAAAAATTCAACAGGGAGTTTTTCGGTGCATAAGTGGGTAAAACGGCCCTCCCGCGTGAGTTTTTCCACACCGTTCTGTCGGAAATGAAAGTTTCAAAAACCCACCAAACAAGAGTTATGGGTCAAACAGGGATGATTGGGTGCGTCCGTTGGGAAAAATTCAACAACGAGTTTTTCGGTGCATCAGTGGAAAAAACGGCCATACCGTGCGAGTTTTGCCGCACCGTTCTGTCGGAAATGAAAGTGCCAAAAACCCACAAACAAGAGTTTTGGGTCAACTGGAGATGATTGGGTGCTTCTATTGCGAAAAAATCAACTGAGTTTTTTGGTGCATCATTGGGTAAAACGGCCCTCCCGCACGAGTTTTGTCGCATTGTCCCGTCGGAAAAGAAAGTGCAAAAAACCCACAAACAAGAGTTTTGGGTCAACCGGAGATGATTGGGTGCGTCTGTTGCAAAAAATTTAACTGTGTTTTTTGGTGCATCAGTGGGTGAAACGGCCCTCCCACACGAGTTTTGTCGCACCGTTCCATCAGAAATGAAAGTGCCAAAAACCCACAAACATGAGTTTTGGTTCAACAGGAGATGATTGAGTGCGGTCAATGCAAAAAAATCAACTGAGTTATTCAGTGCATCCTTGGGTAAAACGGCCCGACCGCGCAAGTTTTGCCGCACCGTTTCGTCAGAAATGAAAGTGCCAAAAACCCACCAAACAAGAGTTTTAGGCCAAACGAAGATGATTGAGTGCGTCTGTTTGCAAAAAATTCAACTGTGACTTTTTTGGTGCATCAGTGGGTAAAATGGCCCTCCCGCGCGAGTTTTTCTGAACCGTTCCGTCCGAAATGAAATTTCCAAAACACCACCAAACTTGAGTTTTAGGTGAAACGCAGATGATTGGGTGCGTCTGTTGCAAAAAAATCAACTGAGTTTCTTGGTGCATCATTGGGTAAAACGGCCCTCCCGCACGAGTTTTGTCGCACCGTTCCGTCAGAAATGAAAGTGCCAAAAACCCACAAACATGAGTTTAGGGTCAACTGGAGATGATTGAGTGCGGTCATTGCAAAAAATTCAACTGAGTTATTCAATGCATCTTTGGTTTAAACGGTCCTACTGCGCGAGTTTTGCTGCACCATTTCATCGGAAATGAAAGTGCCAAAAACCCACCAAACAAGAGTTTTAGGCCAAACGAAGATGATTGAGTGCGTCTGTTTGCAAAAAATTCAACTGCGAGTTTTTTGGTGCATCAGTGGGTAAAATGGCCCTCCCGCGCGAGTTTTTCTGAACCGTTCCGTTGGAAATGAAATTTCCAAAACCCCACCAAACATGAGTTTTAGGTGAAACGTAGATGACTGGGTGCGTCGGTTTGCGAAAAATTCAACTGCGAGTTTTTCAGTGCATTAATGTGTAAAATGGCGCTCCCACGCGAGTTTTTCTGCACTGTTCCGTCGGAAATGAAAGTGCCAAAATTGCACCATACACGAGTTTTGGGTCAAACAGGGATGATTGGGTGCGTCCGTTGCGAAAAATTCAACATCGAATTTTTCGGTGCATCAGTGGCTAAAACGGCCCTCCCGCGTGAGTTTTTCCACACCGTTCCGTCGGAAATGAAAGTGCCAAAAACGCACCATACACGAGTTTTGGGTCAAACAGGGATGATTGGGTGCGTCCGTTGCGAAAAATTCAACAGGGAGTTCTTCGGTGCATAAGTGGGAAAACAGCCCTCCCGCGTGAGTTTTTCCACCCCGTTCTGTCGGAAATGAGAGTTTCAAAAACCCACCAGACAAGAGTTATGGGTCAAACAGGGATGATTAGGTGCGTCCGTTGGGAAAAATTCAACAGCGAGTTTTTCGGTGCATCAGTGGAAAAAACGGCCATACCGTGCGAGTTTTGCCGCACCGTTCTGTCCGAAATGAAAGTGCCAACAACCCACAAACAAGAGTTCTGGGTCAACCGGGGATGATTGGGTGCTTCTGTTGCTAAAAAATCAACTGAGTTTTTCGGTGCACCATTGGGTAAAACGGCCCTCCCGCACGAGTTTTGTCGCATCGTTCCGTCAGAAAATAAAGTGCAAAAAACCCACAAACAAGAGTTTTGTGTCAACCGGAGATGATTGGGTGCGTCTGTTGCAAAAAATTCAACTGAGTTTTTTGGTGCATCAGTGTGTAAAACGGCCCTCCCACACGAGTTTTGTCGCACCGTTCCGCCAGAAATGAAAGTGCCAAAAACCCACAAACATGAGTTTTGGGTCAACCGGAGATGATTCAGTGCGGTCATTGCAAAAAATTCAACTGAGTTATTCAGTGCATCCTTGGGTAAAACGGCCCTACCGCGCGAGTTTTGCCGCACCGTTTTGTCAGAAATGAAAGTGCCAAAAACCCACCAAACAAGAGTTTTAGGCCAAACAAAGATGATTGAGTGCGTCTATTTGCAAAAAATTCAACTACGAGTTTTTTGGTGCATCAGTGGGTAAAATGGCCCTCCCGCGCGAGTTTTTCCGAACCGTTCCGTCGGAAATGAAATTTCCAAAACCCCACCAAACATGAGTTTTAGGTGAAACGTAGATGATTGGGTGCGTCCGTTTGTGAAAAATTCAACTTTGAGTTTTTCAGTGCATTAATGTGTAAAATGGCCCTCCCCCGCGAGTATTTCTGCACCGTTCCGTCAGAATCAAAGTGCAAAAAACGCACCATACACGAGTTTTGGGTCAAACGGGGATGATTGGGTGCGTCCATTGCGGAAAAATTAACAACGAGTTTTTCGGTGCATCAGTGGGCAAAACGGCCCTCCCGCGTGAGTTTTTCCACACCATTCCGTCGGAAACGAAAGTTTCAAAAACCCACCAAACAAGAGTTATGGGTCAAACAAGGATGATTGGGTGCGTTCGTTGGGAAAAATTCAACAGCGAGTTTTTGATGCATCAGTGGAAAAATACGGCCATACCGTGCGAGTTTTGCCGCACCGTTATGTCGGAAATGAAAGTGCCAAAAACCCACAAACAAGAGTTTTGGGTCAACCGAAGATGATTGGGTGCGTCTGTTGCGAAAAAATCAACTGAGTTTTTTGGTGCATCATTGGGTAAAACGGCCCTCCCGCGCGAGTTTTGTCGCATCGTTCCGTCGGAAATGAAAGTGCCAAAAACGCACCATACACGAGTTTTGGGTCAAACGGGGATGATTGGGTGCGTCTATTGCGAAAAATTCAACACGGAGTTTTTTGGTGCATAAGTGGGTAAAACAGCCCTCCCGCGTGAGTTTTTCCACACCGTTCTGTCGGAAATGAGAGTTTCAAAAACCCACTAGACAAGAGTTATGGGTCAAACAGGGATGATTGGGTGCGTCCGTTGGGAAAAATTCAACAGCGAGTTTTTCGGTGCATCAGTGGAAAAAACGGCCATACCGTGCGAGTTTTGCCGCACCGTTCTGTCGGAAATGAAAGTGCCAAAAACCCACAAACAAGAGTTTTGGGTCAACCGGAGATGATTGGGTGCTTCTATTGCGAAAAAATCAAATGAGTTTTTCGGTGCATCATTGGGTAAAACGGCCCTCCCGCACGAGTTTTGTCGCATCGTTCCGTCAGAAAAGAAAGTGCAAAAAACCCACAAACAAGAGTTTTCGGTCAACCGGAGATGATTGGGTGCGTCTGTTGCAAAAAATTCAACTGAGTTTTTTGGTGCATCAGTGGGTAAAACGGCCCTCCCACACGAGTTTTGTCGCACCGTTCCGTCAGAAATGAAAGTGCCAAAAACCCACAAACATGAGTTTTGGGTCAACCGGAGATGATTCAGTGCGGTCATTGCAAAAAATTCAACTGAGTTATTCAGTGCATCCTTGGGTAAAACGGCCCTACCGCGCGAGTTTTGCCGCACCGTTTTGTCGGAAATGAAAGTGCCAAAAACCCACCAAACAAGAGTTTTAGGCCAAACGAAGATGATTGAGTACGTCTGTTTGCAAAAAATTCAACTTCGAGTTTTTTGGTGCATCAGTGGGTAAAATGGCCCTCCCGCGCGAGTTTTTCCGAACTGTTCTGTTGGAAATGAAATTTCCAAAACCCCACCAAACATGAGTTTTAGGTGAAACGTAGATGATTGGGTGCGTCCGTTTGCGAAAAATTCAACTGCGAGTTTTTTAGTGCATTAATGTGTAAAATGGCCCTCCCGCGCGAGTTTTTCTGCACTGTTCTGTTGGAAATGAAATTTCCAAAACCCCACCAAACATGAGTTTTAGGTGAAACGTAGATGATTGGGTGCGTCCGTTTGCGAAAAATTCAACTGCGAGTTTTTTAGTGCATTAATGTGTAAAATGGCCCTCCCACGCGAGTTTTTCTGCAAATGAAAGTGCCAAAAACGCACCATACACGAGTTTTGGGTCAAACAAGGATGATTGGGTGCGTCCGTTGGGAAAAATTCAACAGCGAGTTTTTCGATGCATCAGTGAAAAATACGGCCATACCATGCGAGTTTTGCCGCACCGTTATGTCGGAAATGAAAGTGCCAAAAACCCACAAACAAGAGTTTTGGGTCAACCGGAGATGATTGGGTGCGTCTGTTGCGAAAAAAACAACTAAGTTTTTTGGTGCATTATTGGGTAAAACGGCCCTCCCGCACGAGTTTTGTCGCATCGTTCCGTCGGAAATGAATGTGCAAAAAACCCACAAAGAAGAGTTTTGGGTCAACCGGAGATGATTGGGTGCGTCTGTTGCAAAAAAATCAACTTCGAGTTTTTCGGTGCATCATTGGTTAAAACGGCCCTCCCGCACGAGTTTTGTCGCACTGTTCCGTCAGAAATGGAAGTGCCAAAAACCGACAAACATGAGTTTTGGGTCAACCGGAGATGATTGAGTGCGGTCATTGCAAAAAATTCAACTGAGTTATTCAGTGCATCCTTGGGTAAAACGGCCTACCGCGCGAGTTTTGCCGCACCGTTTCGTCGGAAATGAAAGTGCCAAAAACCCACCAAACAAGAGTTTTAGGCCAAACGGAGATGATTGAGTGCGTCTGTTTGCAAAAAATTCAAATGCGAGTTTTTTGGTGCATCAGTGGGTAAAATGGCCCTCCCGCGCGAGTTTTTCCGAACCGTTTTGTTGGAAATGAAATTTCCAAAACCCCACCAAACATGAGTTTTAGGTGAAACGGAGATGATTGGGTGCGTCCGTTTGCGAAAAATTCAACTGCGAGTTTTTCAGTGCATTAATGTGTAAAATGGCCCTCCCACGCGAGTTTTTCTGCACTGTTCCGTCAGAAATGAAAGTGCCAAAAACGCACCATACACGAGTTTTGGGTCAAACAGGGATGATTGGGTGCGTCTGTTGTGAAAAATTCAACATCGAGTTTTTCGGTGCATCAGTGGGTAAAACGGCCCTCCCGCGTGAGTTTTTCCACACCGTTCCGTCGGAAATGAAAGTGCCAAAAACGCACCATACACGAGTTTTGGGTCAAACGGGGATGATTGGGTGCGTCTGTTGCGAAAAATTCAACACGGAGTTTTTTGGTGCATAAGTGGGTAAAACAGCCCTCCCGCGTGAGTTTTTCCACACCGTTCTGTCGGAAATGAGAGTTTCAAAAACCCACCAGACAAGAGTTATGGGTCAAACAGGGATGATTGGGTGCGTCCGTTGGGAAAAATTCAACAGCGAGTTTTTCGGTGCATCAGTGGAAAAAACGGCCATACCGTGCGAGTTTTGCCGCACCGTTCTGTCGGAAATGAAAGTGCCAAAAACCCACAAACAAGAGTTTTGGGTCAACCGGAGATGATTGGGTGCTTCTGTTGCGAAAAAATCAAATGAGTTTTTCGGTGCATCATTGGGTAAAACGGCCCTCCCGCACGAGTTTTGTCGCATCGTTCCGTCACAAAAGAAAGTGCAAAAAACCCACAAACAAGAGTTTTCGGTCAACCAGAGATGATTGGGTGCGTCTGTTGCGAAAAATTCAACTGAGTTTTTTGGTGCATCAGTGGGTAAAACGGCCCTCCCACACGAGTTTTGTCGCACCGTTCCGTCAGAAATGAAAGTGCCAAAAACCCACAAACATGAGTTTTGGGTCAACCGGAGATGATTCAGTGCGGTCATTGCAAAAAATTCAACTGAGTTATTCAGTGCATCCTTGGGTAAAACGGCCCTACCGCGCGAGTTTTGCCGCACCGTTTCGTCGGAAATGAAAGTGCCAAAAACCCACCAAACAAGAGTTTTAGGCCAAACGAAGATGATTGAGTACGTCTGTTTGCAAAAAATTCAACTTCGAGTTTTTTGGTGCATCAGTGGGTAAAATGGCCCTCCCGCGCGAGTTTTTCCGAACTGTTCTGTTGGAAATGAAATTTCCAAAACCCCACCAAACATGAGTTTTAGGTGAAACGTAGATGATTGGGTGCGTCCGTTTGCGAAAAATTCAACTGCGAGTTTTTCAGTGCATTAATGTGTAAAATGGCCCTCCCACGCGAGTTTTTCTGCACTGTTCCGTCGGAAATGAAAGTGCCAAAAACGCACCATACACGAGTTTTGGGTCAAACAAGGATGATTGGGTGCGTCCGTTGGGAAAAATTCAACAGCGAGTTTTTCGATGCATCAGTGGAAAAATACGGCCATACCATGCGAGTTTTGCCGCACCGTTATGTCGGAAATGAAAGTGCCAAAAACCCACAAACAAGAGTTTTGGGTCAACCGGAGATGATTGGGTGCGTCTGTTGCGAAAAAAACAACTAAGTTTTTTGGTGCATTATTGGGTAAAACGGCCCTCCCGCACGAGTTTTGTCGCATCGTTCCGTCGGAAATGAATGTGCAAAAAACCCACAAAGAAGAGTTTTGGGTCAACCGGAGATGATTGGGTGCGTCTGTTGCAAAAAATTCAACTTCGAGTTTTTCGGTGCATCATTGGTTAAAACGGCCCTCCCGCACGAGTTTTGTCGCACCGTTCCGTCAGAAATGGAAGTGCCAAAAACCGACAAACATGAGTTTTGGGTCAACCGGAGATGATTGAGTGCGGTCATTGCAAAAAATTCAACTGAGTTATTCAGTGCATCCTTGGGTAAAACGGCCTACCGCGCGAGTTTTGCCGCACCGTTTCGTCGGAAATGAATGTGCCAAAAACCCACCAAACAAGAGTTTTAGGCCAAACGGAGATGATTGAGTGCGTCTGTTTGCAAAAAATTCAAATGCGAGTTTTTTGGTGCATCAGTGGGTAAAATGGCCCTCCCGCGCGAGTTTTTCCGAACCGTTTTGTTGGAAATGAAATTTCCAAAACCCCACCAAACATGAGTTTTAGGTGAAACGTAGATGATTGGGTGCGTCCGTTTGCGAAAAATTCAACTGCGAGTTTTTCAGTGCATTAATGTGTAAAATGGCCCTCCCACGCGAGTTTTTCTGCACTGTTCCGTCAGAAATGAAAGTGCCAAAAACGCACCATACACGAGTTTTGGGTCAAACAGGGATGATTGGGTGCGTCTGTTGCGAAAAATTCAACATCGAGTTTTTCGGTGCATCAGTGGGTAAAACGGCCCTCCCGCGTGAGTTTTTCCACACCGTTCCGTCGGAAATGAAAGTGCCAAAAACGCACCATACACGAGTTTTGGGTCAAACGGGGATGATTGGGTGCGTCTATTGCGAAAAATTCAACACGGAGTTTTTTGGTGCATAAGTGGGTAAAACAGCCCTCCCGCGTGAGTTTTTCCACACCGTTCTGTCGGAAATGAGAGTTTCAAAAACCCACCAGACAAGAGTTATGGGTCAAACAGGGATGATTGGGTGCGTCCGTTGGGAAAAATTCAACAGCGAGTTTTTCGGTGCATCAGTGGAAAAAACGGCCATACCGTGCGAGTTTTGCCGCACCGTTCTGTCGGAAATGAAAGTGCCAAAAACCCACAAACAAGAGTTTTGGGTCAACCGGAGATGATTGGGTGCTTCTGTTGCGAAAAAATCAAATGAGTTTTTCGGTGCATCATTGGGTAAAACGGCCCTCCCGCACGAGTTTTGTCGCATCGTTCCGTCACAAAAGAAAGTGCAAAAAACCCACAAACAAGAGTTTTCGGTCAACCAGAGATGATTGGGTGCGTCTGTTGCGAAAAATTCAACTGAGTTTTTTGGTGCATCAGTGGGTAAAACGGCCCTCCCACACGAGTTTTGTCGCACCGTTCCGTCAGAAATGAAAGTGCCAAAAACCCACAAACATGAGTTTTGGGTCAACCGGAGATGATTCAGTGCGGTCATTGCAAAAAATTCAACTGAGTTATTCAGTGCATCCTTGGGTAAAACGGCCCTACCGCGCGAGTTTTGCCGCACCGTTTCGTCGGAAATGAAAGTGCCAAAACCCACCAAACAAGAGTTTTAGGCCAAACGAAGATGATTGAGTACGTCTGTTTGCAAAAAATTCAACTTCGAGTTTTTTGGTGCATCAGTGGGTAAAATGGCCCTCCCGCGCGAGTTTTTCCGAACTGTTCTGTTGGAAATGAAATTTCCAAAACCCCACCAAACATGAGTTTTAGGTGAAACGTAGATGATTGGGTGCGTCCGTTTGCGAAAAATTCAACTGCGAGTTTTTCAGTGCATTAATGTGTAAAATGGCCCTCCCACGCGAGTTTTTCTACACTGTTCCGTCGGAAATGAAAGTGCCAAAAACGCACCATACACGAGTTTTGGGTCAAACAAGGATGATTGGGTGCGTCCGTTGGGAAAAATTCAACAGCGAGTTTTTCGATGCATCAGTGGAAAAATACGGCCATACCATGCGAGTTTTGCCGCACCGTTATGTCAGAAATGAAAGTGCCAAAAACCCACAAACAAGAGTTTTGGGTCAACCGGAGATGATTGGGTGCGTCTGTTGCGAAAAAAACAACTAAGTTTTTTGGTGCATTATTGGGTAAAACGGCCCTCCCGCACGAGTTTTGTCGCATCGTTCCGTCGGAAATGAATGTGCAAAAAACCCACAAAGAAGAGTTTTGGGTCAACCGGAGATGATTGGGTGCGTCTGTTGCAAAAAATTCAACTTCGAGTTTTTCGGTGCATCATTGGTTAAAACGGCCCTCCCGCACGAGTTTTGTCGCACCGTTCCGTCAGAAATGGAAGTGCCAAAAACCGACAAACATGAGTTTTGGGTCAACCGGAGATGATTGAGTGCGGTCATTGCAAAAAATTCAACTGAGTTATTCAGTGCATCCTTGGGTAAAACGGCCTACCGCGCGAGTTTTGCCGCACCGTTTCGTCGGAAATGAAAGTGCCAAAAACCCACCAAACAAGAGTTTTAGGCCAAACGGAGATGATTGAGTGCGTCTGTTTGCAAAAAATTCAAATGCGAGTTTTTTGGTGCATCAGTGGGTAAAATGGCCCTCCTGCGCGAGTTTTTCCGAACCGTTTTGTTGGAAATGAAATTTCCAAAACCCCACCAAACATGAGTTTTAGGTGAAACGTAGATGATTGGGTGCGTCCGTTTGCGAAAAATTCAACTGCGAGTTTTTCAGTGCATTAATGTGTAAAATGGCCCTCCCACGCGAGTTTTTCTGCACTGTTCCGTCAGAAATGAAAGTGCCAAAAACGCACCATACACGAGTTTTGGGTCAAACAGGGATGATTGGGTGCGTCTGTTGTGAAAAATTCAACATCGAGTTTTTCGGTGCATCAGTGGGTAAAACGGCCCTCCCGCGTGAGTTTTTCCACACCGTTCCGTCGGAAATGAAAGTGCCAAAAACGCACCATACACGAGTTTTGGGTCAAACGGGGATGATTGGGTGCGTCTGTTGCGAAAAATTCAACACGGAGTTTTTTGGTGCATAAGTGGGTAAAACAGCCCTCCCGCGTGAGTTTTTCCACACCGTTCTGTCGGAAATGAGAGTTTCAAAAACCCACCAGACAAGAGTTATGGGTCAAACAGGGATGATTGGGTGCGTCCGTTGGGAAAAATTCAACAGCGAGTTTTTCGGTGCATCAGTGGAAAAAACGGCCATACCGTGCGAGTTTTGCCGCACCGTTCTGTCGGAAATGAAAGTGCCAAAAACCCACAAACAAGAGTTTTGGGTCAACCGGAGATGATTGGGTGCTTCTGTTGCGAAAAAATCAAATGAGTTTTTCGGTGCATCATTGGGTAAAACGGCCCTCCCGCACGAGTTTTGTCGCATCGTTCCGTCACAAAAGAAAGTGCAAAAAACCCACAAACAAGAGTTTTCGGTCAACCAGAGATGATTGGGTGCGTCTGTTGCGAAAATTTCAACTGAGTTTTTTGGTGCATCAGTGGGTAAAACGGCCCTCCCACACGAGTTTTGTCGCACCGTTCCGTCAGAAATGAAAGTGCCAAAAACCCACAAACATGAGTTTTGGGTCAACCGGAGATGATTCAGTGCGGTCATTGCAAAAAATTCAACTGAGTTATTCAGTGCATCCTTGGGTAAAACGGCCCTACCGCGCGAGTTTTGCCGCACCGTTTCGTCGGAAATGAAAGTGCCAAAAACCCACCAAACAAGAGTTTTAGGCCAAACGAAGATGATTGAGTACGTCTGTTTGCAAAAAATTCAACTTCGAGTTTTTTGGTGCATCAGTGGGTAAAATGGCCCTCCCGCGCGAGTTTTTCCGAACTGTTCTGTTGGAAATGAAATTTCCAAAACCCCACCAAACATGAGTTTTAGGTGAAACGTAGATGATTGGGTGCGTCCGTTTGCGAAAAATTCAACTGCGAGTTTTTCAGTGCATTAATGTGTAAAATGGCCCTCCCACGCGAGTTTTTCTGCACTGTTCCGTCGGAAATGAAAGTGCCAAAAACGCACCATACACGAGTTTTGGGTCAAACAAGGATGATTGGGTGCGTCCGTTGGGAAAAATTCAACAGCGAGTTTTTCGATGCATCAGTGGAAAAATACGGCCATACCATGCGAGTTTTGCCGCACCGTTATGTCGGAAATGAAAGTGCCAAAAACCCACAAACAAGAGTTTTGGGTCAACCGGAGATGATTGGGTGCGTCTGTTGCGAAAAAAACAACTAAGTTTTTTGGTGCATTATTGGGTAAAACGGCCCTCCCGCACGAGTTTTGTCGCATCGTTCCGTCGGAAATGAATGTGCAAAAAACCCACAAAGAAGAGTTTTGGGTCAACCGGAGATGATTGGGTGCGTCTGTTGCAAAAAATTCAACTTCGAGTTTTTCGGTGCATCATTGGTTAAAACGGCCCTCCCGCACGAGTTTTGTCGCACCGTTCCGTCAGAAATGGAAGTGCCAAAAACCGACAAACATGAGTTTTGGGTCAACCGGAGATGATTGAGTGCGGTCATTGCAAAAAATTCAACTGAGTTATTCAGTGCATCCTTGGGTAAAACGGCCTACCGCGCGAGTTTTGCCGCACCGTTTCGTCGGAAATGAATGTGCCAAAAACCCACCAAACAAGAGTTTTAGGCCAAACGGAGATGATTGAGTGCGTCTGTTTGCAAAAAATTCAAATGCGAGTTTTTTGGTGCATCAGTGGGTAAAATGGCCCTCCCGCGCGAGTTTTTCCGAACCGTTTTGTTGGAAATGAAATTTCCAAAACCCCACCAAACATGAGTTTTAGGTGAAACGTAGATGATTGGGTGCGTCCGTTTGCGAAAAATTCAACTGCGAGTTTTTCAGTGCATTAATGTGTAAAATGGCCCTCCCACGCGAGTTTTTCTGCACTGTTCCGTCAGAAATGAAAGTGCCAAAAACGCACCATACACGAGTTTTGGGTCAAACAGGGATGATTGGGTGCGTCTGTTGCGAAAAATTCAACATCGAGTTTTTCGGTGCATCAGTGGGTAAAACGGCCCTCCCGCGTGAGTTTTTCCACACCGTTCCGTCGGAAATGAAAGTGCCAAAAACGCACCATACACGAGTTTTGGGTCAAACGGGGATGATTGGGTGCGTCTGTTGCGAAAAATTCAACACGGAGTTTTTTGGTGCATAAGTGGGTAAAACAGCCCTCCCGCGTGAGTTTTTCCACACCGTTCTGTCGGAAATGAGAGTTTCAAAAACCCACCAGACAAGAGTTATGGGTCAAACAGGGATGATTGGGTGCGTCCGTTGGGAAAAATTCAACAGCGAGTTTTTCGGTGCATCAGTGGAAAAAACGGCCATACCGTGCGAGTTTTGCCGCACCGTTCTGTCGGAAATGAAAGTGCCAAAAACCCACAAACAAGAGTTTTGGGTCAACCGGAGATGATTGGGTGCTTCTGTTGCGAAAAAATCAAATGAGTTTTTCGGTGCATCGTTGGGTAAAACGGCCCTCCCGCACGAGTTTTGTCGCATCGTTCCGTCACAAAAGAAAGTGCAAAAAACCCACAAACAAGAGTTTTTGGTCAACCAGAGATGATTGGGTGCGTCTGTTGCGAAAAATTCAACTGAGTTTTTTGGTGCATCAGTGGGTAAAACGGCCCTCCCACACGAGTTTTGTCGCACCGTTCCGTCAGAAATGAAAGTGCCAAAAACCCACAAACATGAGTTTTGGGTCAACCGGAGATGATTCAGTGCGGTCATTGCAAAAAATTCAACTGAGTTATTCAGTGCATCCTTGGGTAAAACGGCCCTACCGCGCGAGTTTTGCCGCACCGTTTCGTCGGAAATGAAAGTGCCAAAAACCCACCAAACAAGAGTTTTAGGCCAAACGAAGATGATTGAGTACGTCTGTTTGCAAAAAATTCAACTTCGAGTTTTTTGGTGCATCAGTGGGTAAAATGGCCCTCCCGCGCGAGTTTTTCCGAACTGTTCTGTTGGAAATGAAATTTCCAAAACCCCACCAAACATGAGTTTTAGGTGAAACGTAGATGATTGGGTGCGTCCGTTTGCGAAAAATTCAACTGCGAGTTTTTCAGTGCATTAATGTGTAAAATGGCCCTCCCACGCGAGTTTTTCTACACTGTTCCGTCGGAAATGAAAGTGCCAAAAACGCACCATACACGAGTTTTGGGTCAAACAAGGATGATTGGGTGCGTCCGTTGGGAAAAATTCAACAGCGAGTTTTTCGATGCATCAGTGGAAAAATACGGCCATACCATGCGAGTTTTGCCGCACCGTTATGTCGGAAATGAAAGTGCCAAAAACCCACAAACAAGAGTTTTGGGTCAACCGGAGATGATTGGGTGCGTCTGTTGCGAAAAAAACAACTAAGTTTTTTGGTGCATTATTGGGTAAAACGGCCCTCCCGCACGAGTTTTGTCGCATCGTTCCGTCGGAAATGAATGTGCAAAAAACCCACAAAGAAGAGTTTTGGGTCAACCGGAGATGATTGGGTGCGTCTGTTGCAAAAAATTCAACTTCGAGTTTTTCGGTGCATCATTGGTTAAAACGGCCCTCCCGCACGAGTTTTGTCGCACCGTTCCGTCAGAAATGGAAGTGCCAAAAACCGACAAACATGAGTTTTGGGTCAACCGGAGATGATTGAGTGCGGTCATTGCAAAAAATTCAACTGAGTTATTCAGTGCATCCTTGGGTAAAACGGCCTACCGCGCGAGTTTTGCCGCACCGTTTCGTCGGAAATGAAAGTGCCAAAAACCCACCAAACAAGAGTTTTAGGCCAAACGGAGATGATTGAGTGCGTCTGTTTGCAAAAAATTCAAATGCGAGTTTTTTGGTGCATCAGTGGGTAAAATGGCCCTCCTGCGCGAGTTTTTCCGAACCGTTTTGTTGGAAATGAAATTTCCAAAACCCCACCAAACATGAGTTTTAGGTGAAACGTAGATGATTGGGTGCGTCCGTTTGCGAAAAATTCAACTGCGAGTTTTTCAGTGCATTAATGTGTAAAATGGCCCTCCCACGCGAGTTTTTCTGCACTGTTCCGTCAGAAATGAAAGTGCCAAAAACGCACCATACACGAGTTTTGGGTCAAACAGGGATGATTGGGTGCGTCTGTTGCGAAAAATTCAACATCGAGTTTTTCGGTGCATCAGTGGGTAAAACGGCCCTCCCGCGTGAGTTTTTCCACACCGTTCCGTCGGAAATGAAAGTGCCAAAAACGCACCAGACACGAGTTTTGGGTCAAACGGGGATGATTGGGTGCGTCCGTTGCGAAAAATTCAACAGGGAGTTTTTTGGTGCATAAGTGGGTAAAACAACCCTCCCGTGTGAGTTTTTCCACACCGTTCTGTCGGAAATGAAAGTTTCAAAAACCCACCAAACAAGAGTTATGGGTCAAACAGGGATGATTGGGTGCGTCCATTGGGAAAAATTCAACAGCGAGTTTTTCGGTGCATCAGTGGAAAAAACGGCCATACCGTGCGAGTTTTGCCGCACCGTTCTGTCGGAAATGAAAGTGCGAAAAACCCACAAACAAGAGTTTTGGGTCAACCGGAGATGATTGGGTGCCTCTGTTGCGAAAAAATCAACTGAGTTTTTCGGTGCATCATTGGGTAAAACGGCCCTCCCGCATGAGTGTTGTCGCATCGTTCCGTCGGAAAAGAAAGTGCAAAAAACCCACAAACAAGAGTTTTGGGTCAACCAGAGATGATTGGGTGCGTTTGTTGCAAAAAATTCAACTGAGTTTTTTGGTGCATCAGTGGGTAAAACGGCCCTCCCACACGAGTTTTGTCGCACCGTTCTGTCGGAAATGAAAGTGCCAAAAACCCACAAACAAGAGTTTTGGGTCAACCGGAGATGATTGGGAGCTTCTGTTGCGAAAAAATCAACTGAGTTTTTTGGTGCATCATTGGGTAAAATGGCCCTCCCGCACGAGTTTTGTCGCATCGTTCCGTCGGAAAAGAAAGTGCAAAAAACCCACAAACAAGAGTTTTGGGTCAACCGGAGATGATTGGGTGCGTCTGTTGCAAAAAATTCAACTGAGTTTTTTGGTGCATCAGTGGGTAAAACGGCCCTCCCGCGTGAGTTTTTCCACACCGTTCCGTCGGAAATGAAAGTGCCAAAAACGCACCATACATGAGTTTTGGGTCAAACGGGGATGATTGGGTGCGTCCGTTGCGAAAAATTCAACACGGAGTTTTTCGGTGCATAAGTGGGTAAAACAGCCCTCCCGCGTGAGTTTTTCCACACCGTTCTGTCGAAAATGAAAGTTTCAAAAACCCACCAAACAAGAGTTATGGGTCAAACAGGGATGATTGGGTGCGTCCATTGGGAAAAATTCAACAGCGAGTTTTTCGGTGCATAAGTGGAAAAAATGGCCATACCGTGCGAGTTTTGTCGCACCGTTCTGTCGGAAATGAAAGTGCCAAAAACCCACAAACAAGAGTTTTGGGTCAACCGGAGATGATTGGGTGCTTCTGTTGCGAAAAAATCAACTGAGTTTTTTGGTGCATCATTGGGTAAAACGGCCCTCCCGCACGAGTTTTGTCGCATCGTTCCGTCAGAAAAGAAAGTGCAAAAAACCCACAAACAAGAGTTTTGGCTCAACCGGAGATGATTGGGTGCGTCTGTTGCAAAAAATTCAACTGAGTTTTTTGGTGCATCAGTGGGTAAAACGGCCCTCCCACACGAGTTTTGTCGCACCGTTCCGTCAGAAATGAAAGTGCCAAAAACCCACAAACATGAGTTTTGGGTCAACCAGAGATGATTGAGTGCGGTCATTGCAAAAAATTCAACTGAGTTATTCAGTGCATCCTTGGGTAAAACGGCCCTACCGCGCGAGTTTTGCCGCACCGTTTCGTCAGAAATGAAAGTGCCAAAACCCCACCAAACAAGAGTTTTAGGCCAAACAAAGATGATTGAGTGCGTCTGTTTGCAAAAAATTCAACTACCAGTTTTTTGGTGCTTCAGTGGGTAAAATGGCCCTCCGGCGTGAGTTTTTCCGAACCGTTCCGTCGGAAATGAAATTTCCAAAACCCCACCAAACATGAGTTTTAGGTGAAACGTAGATGATTGGGTGCGTCCGTTTGCGAAAAATTCAACTTCGAGTTTTTCTGTGCATTAACGGGTAAAATGGCCCTCCCGCGCGAGTATTTCTGCACCGTTCCGTCGGAATGAAAGTGCCAAAAATGCACCATACACGAGTTTTGGGTCAAACGGGGATAATTGGGTGCATCCATTGCGAAAAATTCAACAACGAGTTTTTCGGTGCATCAGTGGGTAAAACGGCCCTCCCGCGTGAGTTTTTCCACACCATTCCGTCGGAAACGAAAGTTTCAAAAACCCACCAAACAAGAGTTATGGGTCAAACAAGGATGATTGGGTGCGTCCGTTGGGAAAAATTCAATAGCGAGTTTTTCGATGCATCAGTGGAAAAATACGGCCATACCGTGCGAGTTTTGCCGCACCGTTATGTCGGAAATGAAAGTGCCAAAAACCCACAAACAAGAGTTTTGGGTCAACCGAAGATGATTGGGTGCGTCTGTTGCGAAAAAATCAACTGAGTTTTTTGGTGCAGCATTGGGTAAAACGGCCCTCCCGCACGAGTTTTGTCGCATCGTTCCGTCGGAAATGAAAGTGCAAAAAACCCACAAACAAGGGTTTTGGGTCAACCGGAGATGATTGGGTGCGTCTGTTGCAAAAAATTCAACTGAGTTTTTTGGTGCATCACTGGGTAAAACGGCCCTCCCGCACGAGTTTTGCCGCACTGTTCCGTCAGAAATGAAAGTGCCAAAAACCCACAAGCATGAGTTTTGGGTCAACTGGAGATGATTGAGTGCGGTCATTGCAAAAAATTCAACTGAGTTATTCAGTGCATCATTGGGTAAAACGGTCCTACCGCGCGAGTTTTGCTGCACCGTTTCGTCGGAAATAAAAGTGCCAAAAACCCACCAAACAAGAGTTTTAGGCCAAACGGAGATGATTCAGTGCGTCTGTTTGCAAAAAATTCAACTGCGAGTTTTTTGGTGCATCAGTGGGTCAAATGGCCCTCCCGCGCGAGTTTTTCTGAACCATTCCATCGGAAATGAAAGTGCCAAAATGCCACCAAACATGAGTTTTAGGTGAAACATAGATGATTGGGTGCGTCCTTTTGCGAAAAATTCAACTGCGAGTTTTTTAGAGCATTAATGTGTAAAACGGCCCTCCCGCGCGAGTTTTTCCGCACCGTTCCGTCGGAAATAAATGTGCCAAAAATGCACCATACATGAGTTTTGGGTCCAACGGGGATGATTGGGTGCGTCCGTTGCAAAAAATTCAACATCAAGTTTTTCGGTGCATCAGTGGGTAAAACGGCCTCCTGCACGAGTTTTGTCGCACCGTTCCTCCGGAAATGAAAGTGCCAAAAACCCACAAACAAGAGTTTTGGTTCAACCGGAGATGATTGGGTGCGTCTGTTGCAAAAAATTCAACTGAGTTTTTCGGTGCATCATTGGGTAAAACGGCCCTCCCGCACGAGTTATGTCGCACCGTTCCGTCAGAAATGAGAGTGCCAAAAACCCACAAACATGAGTTTTGGGTCATCCGGAGATGATGGAGTGCGTCCATTGCAAAAAATTCAATTGAGTTATTCGGTGCATCATTGGGTAAAACAGCCCTACCGCGCGAGTTTTGCCGCACCGTTCTGTCGGAAATGAAAGTCCCGAAAACCCACCAAACATGAGTTTTAGTCCAAACGGAGATGATTGAGTGCGTCCGTTTGCAAAAAATTCAACTTCGAGTTTTTTGGTGCATGAGTGGGAAAAATGGCCCTCCAGTGCGAGTTTTTCCGCACCGTGCCATCAGAAATAAAAGTGCCAATACCCCACCATACACAAGTTTTAGGTGAAACGTAGATGATTGGGTGCGTCCTTTTGTGAAAAATTCAACTCTGATTTTTTCAGTGCATTAATGTGTAAAATGGCCCTCCCGCGCGAGTTTTTCTGCACTGTTCTGTCGGAAATGAAAGTGCCAAAAACGCACCATACGTGAGTTTTGGGTCAAACGGGGATGATTGGGTGCGTCCGTTGCGAAAAATTCAACATCGAGTTTTTCGGTGCATCAGTGGGTAAAACGGCCCTCCCGCTTGAGTTTTTCCACACCGTTCCATCGGTAGTGAAAGTTTCAAAGACCCACCAAACAAGAGTTTTGGATCAAACAGGGATGATTGGGTGCGTCCGTTGGGAAAAATTCAACAACGAGTTTTACGGTGCATCAGTGGAAAAACGGCCATACCGTGCGAGTTTTGTCGCACCGTTCTGTCAGAAATAAAAGTGGCAAAAACCCACAAACAAGAGTTTTGGTTCAACCGGAGATGATTGGGTGCGTCTGTTACGAAAAAAATCAACTCAGTTTTTTGGTGCATCATTGGGTAAAATGGTCGTCCTGCACGTGTTTTGTCGCACCGTTCCGCAGGGAAATGAAAGTGCCAAAAACCCACAAACAAGAGTTTTGGTTCAACCGGAGATGATTGGGTGCGTCTGTTGCAAAAAATTCAATTGAGTTTTTCGGTGCATCATTGGGTAAAACGGCCCTCCCGCATGAGTTTTGTCGCACCGTTCCGTCAGAAATGAAAGTGCCAAAATCCGACAAACATGAGTTTTGGGTCAACCAAAGATGATTGAGTGCGTCCATTGCAAAAAAATCAACTGAGTTATTCGTTGCATCATTGGGTAAAACAGCCCTACCGTGTGAGTTTTGCCGCACCGTTCCGTCGGAAATGAAAGTGCCAAAAACCCACCAAACATGAGTTTTAGTCCAAACGGAGATGATTGAGTGCGTCCGTTTGCAAAAAATTCAACTGCGAGTTTTTTGGTGCATCATTGGGTAAAACGGCCGTCCTGCACGAGTTTTGTCGCACGGTTCCGCCGGAAATGAAAGTGCCAAAAACCCACAAACAAGAGTTTTGGTTCAACAGGAGATGATTGGGTGCGTCTGTTGCAAAAAAATTAATTTAGTTTTTCGGTGCATCATTGGGTAAAACAGGGATGCGTCCGTTTGCAAAAAATTCAACTGTGAGTTTTTTGGTGCATCAGTGGGTAAAATGGCCCTCTAGCGCGAGTTTTTCCGCACCGTGCCGTCATAAATGAAAGTGCCAAAAGCCCACCAAACACGAGTTTTAGGTGAAACGTAGATGATTGGGTGCGTCCTTTTGCGAAAAATTCAACTGCGAGTTTTTCAGTGCATTAATGTGTAAAATGGCCCTCCCGCGTGAGTTTTTCTGCACTGTTCCGTCAGAAATGAAAGTGCCAAAAACGCACCATACATGAGTTTTGGGTCAAACGGGGATGATTAGGTGCGTCCGTTGCGAAAAATTCAACATCGAGTTTTTCGGTGCATCAGTGGGTAAAACGGCCCTCCCGCGTGAGTTTTTCCACACCGTTCCGTCGGTAGTGAAAGTTTCCAAAACCCACCAAACAAGAGTTATGGGTCAAACAGGGATGATTGGGTGCGTCAGTTGGGAAAAATTCAACAGCGAGTTTTACTGTGCATAAGTGGAAAACGGCCATACCGTGCGAGTTTTGCCGCACCGTTCTGTCCGCAATGAAAGTGCCAAAAACCCACAAACAAGAGTTTTGGGTCAACCGGAGATGATTGGGTGCGTCTGTTACGAAAAAATCAACTCAGTTTTTTGGTGCATCATTGGGTAAAACGGCCCTCCTGCAAGAGTTTTGTCGCACCGCTCCGCCGGAAATGAAAGTGCCAAAAACCCACAAACAAGAGTTTTGGTTCAACCGGAGATGATTGGGTGCGTCTGTTGCAAAAAAATCAACTGAGTTTTTCGGTGCATCATTGGGTGAAACGTCCCTCCCGCACGAGTTTTGTCGCACCGTTCCGTCAGAAATGAAAGTGCCAAAAACCCACAAACATGAGTTTTGGGTCAACCAGAGATGATTGAGTGCGTCCATTGCAAAAAAATCAACTGAGTTATTCGGTGCATCATTGGGTAAAACAGCCCTACCGCGCGAGTTTTGCCGCACCGTTTCGTCGGAAATGAAAGTGCCAACCCCCCCCCCATACAAGAATTTTAAGCCAAACGGTGATGATTGAGTGCGTCTGTTTGCAAAAAATTCAACTGCGAGTTTTTTGGTGCACTAGTGGGTAAAATGGCCCCCCGCGCGAGTTTTTCTGCACCGTTCCGTCAGAAATGAAAGTGCCAAAAATGCACCATACACGAGTTTTGGGTCAAACGGGGGTGATTGGGTGCGTCCGTTGCAAAAAATTCAACAGCGAGTTTTTCGGTGCATCAGTGGGTAAAACGGCCCTCCCACGTGAGTTTTTCCACACCATTCCGTCGGAAATGAAAGTTTCAAAAACCCACCAAACAAGAGTTATGGGTCAAACAGGGATGATTGGGAGCGTCCGTTAGGAAAAATTCAACAACGAGTTTTTCGGTGCATCAGTGGAAAAAATGGCCATACCGTGCGAGTTTTGGCGCACCGTTCTGTTGGAAATGAAAGTGTCAAAAACCCACAAACAAGAGTTTTGGGTCAATCGGAGATGATTGGGTGCGTCTGTTGCGAAAAAATCAACTGAGTTTTTTGGTGCATCATTGGGTAAAACGGCCCTCCCGCACGAGTTTTGTCGCATCGTTCCCTCGGAAATGAAAGTGCAAAAAAACCAACAAATAAGAGTTTTGGGTCAACCGGAGATGATTGAGTGCGGTCATTGCAAAAAATTCAACTAAGTTATTCAGTGCATCCTTGGGTAAAACGGCCCTACTGCGCGAGTTTTGCCATACCGTTTCGTCGGAAATGAAAGTACCAAAACCCACCAAACAAGAGTTTTAGGCCAAACGGAGATGATTGAGTGTGTCTGTTTGCAAAAAATTCAACTTTGAGTTTTTTGGTGCATCAGTGGGTAAAATGGCCCTCCCGCGTGAGTTTTTCCGAACCGTTCCGTCGAAAATGAAAGTGCCAAAACCCCACCAAACATTATTTTTAGGTGAAACGTAGATGATTGGGTGCGTCCTTTTGCGAAAAATTCAACTACGAGTTTTTCAGTGCATTAATGTGTAAAATGGCCCTCTCGCGCGAGTTTTTCTGCACCGTTCTGTCGGAAATGAAAGTGCCAAAAATGCACCATACATGAGTTTTGGGTCAAACGGGGATGATTGGGTGCGTCCGTTTGAAAAATTCAACATCAAGTTTTTCGGTGCATCAGTGTGTAAAACGGCCCACCCGCGTGAGTTTTTCCACACCGTTCCGTCGGAAATGAAAGTTTCAAAAACCGACCAAACAAGGGTTATGGGTCAAACAGGGATGATTGGGTGCGTCCGTTGGGAAAAATTCAACAGCGAGTTTTTGGTGCATCAGTGGAAAAAACGGCCATACCGTGCGAGTTTTGCTGCACCGTTCTGTCGGAAATGAAAGTGCCAAAAACCCACAAACAAGAGTTTTGGGTCAACCGGAGATGATTGAGTACGGTCATTGCAAAAAATTCAACTGATTTATTCAGTGCATCCTTGGGTAAAATGGCCCAACCGCGCGAGTTTTGCCGCACCGTTTCGTCGGAAATGAAAGTGCCAAAAACCCACCAAACAAGAGTTTTAGGCCAAATGGAGATGATTGAGTTTGTCTGTTTGCAAAAAATTCAACTGCGAGTTTTTTGTGCATCAGTGGGTAAAATGGACATCCCGCGCGAGTTTTTCTGAACCGTTCCGTCAGAAATGAAATTGCCAAAACCCCACCAAACATGAGTTTTAGGTGAAACATAGATGATTCGGTGCGTCCGTTTGCGAAAAATTCAACTACGAGTTTTTCAGTGTATTAATGGGTAAAATGGCCCTCCCGCGCGAGTTTTTCTGCACCATTCCGTCGAAAATGAAAGTGCCAAAAACCCACCATACATGAGTTTTGGCTCAAACGGGGATGATTGGGTGCGTCCGTTGCGAAAAATTCAACATCGAGTTTTTTGGTGCATCATTGGGTAAAACGGCCCTCCCGCACGAGTTTTGTCGCACCGTTGCGTCGGAAATGAAAGTGCCAAAAACCCACAAACAAGGGTTTTGGGTCAACCAGAGATGATTGGGTGCGTCTATAGCAAAAAAATGAACTGCGAGTTTTTTGGTGCATTAGTGGGTAAAATGGACCCCCGCGTGAGTTTTTCCGCACCGTTTCGCCAGAAATGAAAATGCCAAAAACCTACAAACATGAGTTTTGGGTCAACCGGAGATGATTGAGTGTGCCCATTGCAAAAAAATCAACTGAGTTATTCGGTGCATCCTTGGGTAAAACGGCCCTACCGCGCGAGTTTTGCCGCACAGTTTCGTCGGAAATGAAAGTGCCAAAAACCCCCCAAACAAGAGTTTTACGCCAAACGGAGATGATTGAGTGCGTCTGTTTGCAAAAAAATCAACTGTGAGTTTTTTGGTGCATCAGTGGGTAAAATGGCCCTCCCGCGCGAGTTTTTCCGCACCGTTTCGCTAGAAATGAAATTGCCAAAACCCCACCAAACATGAGTTTTAGGTGAAACGTAGATGATTGGGTGTGTCCGTTTGCGAAAAATTCAACTTCGAGTTTTTCAGTGCATTAATGTGTAAAATGGCCCTCCCGCGCGAGTATTTCTGCACCGTTCCGTCGGAAATGAAAGTGCCTAAAACGCACCATACACGAGTTTTGGGTCAAACGGGGATGATTGGGTGCGTCTGTTGCGAAAAATTCAACATCGAGTTTTTTGGTGCATCAGTGGGTAAAACGGCCCTCCCGCGTCAGTTTTTTCACACCGTTCTGTCGGAAATGAAAGTTTCAAAAACCCACCAAACAAGAGTTTTGGGTCAAACAGGGATGATTGGGTGCGTCCGTTGGGAAAAATTCAACAGCGAGTTTTTCGGTGCATCAGTGGAAAAAACGGCCATACCGTGAGAGTTTTTCCGCACTGTTCTGTTGGAAATGAAAGTGCCAAAAACCCACAAACTAGAGTTTTGGGTCGACCGGAGATGATTGGGTGCGTCTGTTGCGAAAAATTCAACTCAGTTTTTTGGTGCATCATTCGGTAAAACGGCCCTCCAACACGAGTTTTGTCGCACCGTTCCGTCGGAAATGAATGTACCAAAAACCCACAAACAAGAGTTTTGGGTCAACAGGGGATGATTGGGTGCGTCTGTTGCAAAAAATTCAACTGAGTTTTTCGGTGCATCATTGGGTAAAACGGCCCTCCCGCAAGAGTTTTGTCGCACCATTCCGTCAGAAATGAAAGTGCCAAAAACCGACAAACATGAGTTTTGGGTCAACCAGAGACGATTGAGTGCGTCCATTGCAAAAAATTCAACTGATTTATTCAGTGCATCATTGGGTAAAACGGCCCTCCCGCACGAGTTTTGTCGCACCGTTCCGTCGGAAATGAAAGTGCCAAAAACCCACAAACAAGAGTTTTGGGTCAACCGGAGATGATTGGGTGCGTCTGTTGCAAAAAAATCAACTAAGTTTTTTGTTGCATCATTGGGTAAAACGGCCCTCCCGCGCGAGTTTTTACGCACCGTTCCATCGGAAATGAAAGTGCCAAAAATCCACCAAACTAGAGTTTTAGGTCAAATGGAGATGATTAGGTGCGTCCGTTTGCGAAAAATTCCACTGCGAGTTTTTCGGTGCATGATTGGGTAAAACGGCCCTCCCGCGTGAGTTTTTCCACACCGTTCCGTCGGAAATGAATGTTTCAAAAACCGACCAAACATGAATTTTGGGTCAAACAGGGATGATTGGGTGCGTCCGTTGGGAAAAATTGAACAGCGAGTTTTTTGGTGCATCAGTGGAAAAAACGGCCGTACCGTGCGAGTTTTGCCGCACCGTTCTGTCGGAAATGAAAGTGCCAAAAACCCACAAACAAGAGTTTTGGGTCAACCGGAGATGATTGGGTGCGTCTGTTGCGAAAAAATCAACTGAGTTTTTTGGTGCATCGTTGGGTAAAACGGCCCTCCCACACGAGTTTTGTCGCATCGTTACGTCGGAAATGAAAGTTCAAAAAACCCACAAAAAAAGAGTTTTGGGTCAACCGGAGATGATTGGGTGCGTCTGTTGCAAAAAATTCAATTGAGTTTTTCGGTGCATCATTGGGTAAAACGGCCCTCCCGCACGAGTTTTGTCGCACCGTTCCGTCAGAAATGGAAGTGCCAAAAACCGACAAACATGAGTTTTGGGTCAACTGGAGTTGATTGAGTGTGGTCATTGCAAAAAAATTCAACTGAGTTTTTCGGTGCATCAGTGGAAAAACGGCCATACCGTGCGAGTTTTGCTGCACCGTTCTGTCAGAAATGAAAGTGCCAAAAACCCACAAACAAGAGTTTTGGGTTAACCGGAGATGATTGGGTGCATCTGTTGCGAAAAAATCAATTGAGTTTTTTGGTGCATCATTGGGTAAAACACCCCTCCCGCACGAGTTTTGTCGCATCGTTCCGTCGGAAATGAAAGTGCAAAAAACCCACAAACAAGAGTTTTGGGTCAACCAGAGATGATTGGGTGCGTCTGTTGCAAAAAAAATCAACTGAGTTTTTCGGTGCATCATTGGGTAAAACGGCCCTCCCGCACGAGTTTTGTCGCACCATTCCGTCAGAAATGAAAGTGCCAAAAACCCACAAACATGAGTTTTGGGTCAACCGGAGATGATTGAGTGCGGTCATTGCAAAAAATTCAACTGATTTATTCAGTGCATCCTTGGGTAAAACGGCCCTACCACGCGAGTTTTGCCGCACCGTTTCGTCGGAAATGAAAGTGCCAAAAACCCACCAAACAAGAGTTTTAGGCCAAACGGAGATGATTGAGTGCGTCTGTTTGCAAAAAATTCAAATGCGAGTTTTTTGGTGCATCAGTGGGTAAAATGGCCCTCCCGCGCGAGTTTTTCTGAACCGTTCCGTCAGAAATGAATTTGCCAAAACCCCACCAAACATGAGTTTTAGGTAAAACGTAGATGATTGGGTGCGTCCGTTTGCGAAAAATTCAACTTCGAGTTTTTCAGTGCATTAATGTGTAAAATGGCCCTCCCGCGCGAGTATTTCTGCACCGTTGCGTCGGAAATGAAAGTGCCAAAAACGCACCATACACGAGTTTTGGGTCAAACGGAGATGATTGGGTGCGTCCGTAGCAAAAATTTCAACAACGAGTTTTTCGCTGCATCAGTGGGTAAAACGGCCCTCCCGCGTGAGTTTTTCCACACCGATCCGTCGGAAATGAAAGTTTCAAAAACCCACCAAACAAGAGTTATGGGTCAAACAGGGATGATTGGGTGCGTCCGTGGGGAAAAATTCAACAGCGAGTTTTTTGGTGCATCAGTGGAAAAAAACGGCCATACCGTGCGAGTTTTGCTGCACTGTTCTGTCAGAAATGAAAGTGCCAAAAACCCACAAACAAGAGTTTTGGGTCAACCGGAGATGATTGGGTGCGTCTCTTGCAAAAAATTCAACTGAGTTTTTCGGTGCATGATTGGGTAAAACGGCCCTCCCGCACGAGTTTTGTCGCACCATTCCGTCAGAAATGAAAGTGCCAAAAACCCACAAACATGAGTTTTGGGTCAACCGGAGATGATTGAGTGCGGTCATTGCAAAAAATTCAATAGATTTAATCAGTGCATCCTTGGGTAAAACAGCCCTACCGCGCGAGTTTTGCCGCACCGTTTCGTCGGAAATGAAAGTGCCAAAAACCCCCCCAAACAAGAGTTTTACGCCAAACGGAGATGATTGAGTGCGTCTGTTTGCAAAAAAAATCAACTGTGAGTTTTTTTGGTGCATTAGTGTGTAAAATGGCCCCCCGTGTGAGTTTTTTCCGCACCGTTTCGCCAGAAATGAAAGTGCCAAAACCCCACCAAACATGAGTTTTAGGTGAAACGTAGATGATTGGGTGTGTCCGTTTGCAAAAAATTCAACTTCGAGTTTTTCAGTGCATTAATGTGTAAAATGGCCCTCCCGCGCGAGTATTTCTGCACCGTTCCGTCGGGAATGAAAGTGCCTAAAACGCACCATACACGAGTTTTGGGTCAAACGGGGATGATTGGGTGCGTCTGTTGCGAAAAATTCAACATCGAGTTTTTCGGTGCATCAGTGGGTAAAACGGCCCTCCCGCGTGAGTTTTTTCACACCGTTCTGTCGGAAATGAAAGTTTCAAAAAGCCACCAAACAAGAGTTTTGGGTCAAACAGGGATGATTGGGTGCGTCCGTTGGGAAAAATTCAACAGCGAGTTTTTCGGTGCATCAGTGGAAAAAACGGCCATACCGTGAGAGTTTTTCCGCACTGTTCTGTTGGAAATGAAAGTGCCAAAAACCCACAAACTAGAGTTTTGGGTCGACCGGAGATGATTGGGTGCGTCTGTTGCGAAAAATTCAACTCAATTTTTTGGTGCATCATTCGGTAAAACGGCCCTCCAACACGAGTTTTGTCGCACCGTTCCGTCAGAAATGAATGTGCCAAAAACCCACAAACAAGAGTTTTGGGTCAACAGGGGATGATTGGGTGCGTCTGTTGCAAAAAATTCAACTGAGTTTTTCGGTGCATCATTGGGTAAAACGGCCCTCCCGCATGAGTTTTGTCGCACTGTTCCGTCAGAAATGAAAGTGCCAAAAACCGACAAACATGAGTTTTGGGTCAACCGGAGACGATTGAGTGCGTCCATTGCAAAAAATTCAACTGAGTTATTCGGTGCATCATTGGGTAAAACGGCCCTCCCGCACGAGTTTTGTCGCACCGTTCCGTCGGAAATGAAAGTGCCAAAAACCCACAAACAAGAGTTTTGGGTCAACCGTAGATGATTGGGTGCGTCTGTTGCAAAAAAATCAACTGAGTTTTTTGGTGCATCATTGGGTAAAACGGCCCTCCCGCGCGAGTTTTTACGCACCGTTCCATCGGAAATGAAAGTTCCAAAAATCCACCAAACTAGAGTTTTAGGTCAAATGAAGATGATTAGGTGCGTCCGTTTGCGAAAAATTCCACTGCGAGTTTTTCGGTGCATGAGTGGGTAAAACGGCCCTCCCGCGTGAGTTTTTCCACACCGTTCCGTCGGAAATGAAAGTTTCAAAAACCGACCAAACATGAGTTTTGGGTCAAACAGGGATGATTGGGTGCGTCCGTTGGGAAAAATTGAACAGCGAGTTTTTTGGTGCATCAGTGGAAAAAACGGCCATACCGTGCGAGTTTTGCCGCACCGTTCTGTCGGAAATGAAAGTGCCAAAAACCCACAAACAAGAGTTTTGGGTCAACCGGAGATGATTGGGTGCGTCTGTTGCGAAAAAATCAACTGAGTTTTTTGGTGCATCGTTGGGTAAAACGGCCCTCCCACACGAGTTTTGTCGCATCGTTACGTCGGAAATGAAAGTGCAAAAAACCCACAAAAAAAGAGTTTTGGGTCAACCGGAGATGATTGGGTGCGTCTGTTGCAAAAAATTCAATTGAGTTTTTCGGTGCATCATTGGGTAAAACGGCCCTCCCGCACGAGCTTTGTCGCACCGTTCCGTCAGAAATGGAAGTGCCAAAAACCGACAAACATGAGTTTTGGGTCAACTGGAGTTGATTGAGTGTGGTCATTGCAAAAAATTCAACTGAGTTTTTCGGTGCATCAGTGGAAAAACGGCCATACCGTGCGAGTTTTGCTGCACCGTTCTGTCAGAAATGAAAGTGCCAAAACCCACAAACAAGAGTTTTGGGTCAACCGGAGATGATTGGGTGCGTCTGTTGCGAAAAAATCAATTGAGTTTTTTGGTGCATCATTGGGTAAAACACCCCTCCCGCACGAGTTTTGTCGCATCGTTCCGTCGGAAATGAAAGTGCAAAAAACCCACAAACAAGAGTTTTGGGTCAACCAGAGATGATTGGGTGCGTCTGTTGCAAAAAATTCAACTGAGTTTTTCGGTGCATCATTGGGTAAAACGGCCCTCCCTCACGAGTTTTGTCGCACCGTTGTGTCAGAAATGAAAATGCCAAAAACCCACAAACAAGAGTTTTGGGTCAACCAGAGATGATTGGGTGCGTCTGTTGCAAAAAATTCAACTGAGTTTGTCGGTGCATCATTGGGTAAAACGGCCCTCCCTCATGAGTTTTGTCGCACCGTTGTGTCAGAAATGAAAATGCCAAAAACCCACAAACATGAGTTTTGGGTCAACCGGAGATGATTGAGTGCGGTCATTGCAAAAAATTCAACTGATTTATTCAGTGCATCCTTGGGTAAAACGGCCCTACCACGCGAGTTTTGCCGCACCGTTTCGTCGGAAATGAAAGTGCCAAAAACCCACCAAACAAGAGTTTTAGGCCAAACGGAGATGATTGAGTGCGTCTGTTTGCAAAAAATTCAAATGCGAGTTTTTTGGTGCATCAGTGGGTAAAATGGCCCTCCCGCGCGAGTTTTTCTGAACCGTTCCGTCAGAAATGAATTTGCCAAAACCCCACCAAACATGAGTTTTAGGTAAAACGTAGATGATTGGGTGCGTCCGTTTGCGAAAAATTCAACTTCGAGTTTTTCAGTGCATTAATGTGTAAAATGGCCCTCCCGCGCGAGTATTTCTGCACCGTTGCGTCGGAAATGAAAGTGCCAAAAACGCACCATACACGAGTTTTGGGTCAAACGGAGATGATTGGGTGCGTCCGTAGCAAAAATTTCAACAACGAGTTTTTCGCTGCATCAGTGGGTAAAACGGCCCTCCCGCGTGAGTTTTTCCACACCGATCCGTCGGAAATGAAAGTTTCAAAAACCCACCAAACAAGAGTTATGGGTCAAACAGGGATGATTGGGTGCGTCCGTGGGGAAAAATTCAACAGCGAGTTTTTTGGTGCATCAGTGGAAAAAACGGCCATACCGTGCGAGTTTTGCTGCACTGTTCTGTCAGAAATGAAAGTGCCAAAAACCCAGAAACAAGAGTTTTGGGTCAACCGGAGATGATTGGGTGCGTCTCTTGCAAAAAATTCAACTGAGTTTTTCGGTGCATGATTGGGTAAAACGGCCCTCCCGCACGAGTTTTGTCGCACCATTCCGTCAGAAATGAAAGTGCCAAAAACCCACAAACATGAGTTTTGGGTCAACCGGAGATGATTGAGTGCGGTCATTGCAAAAAATTCAACAGATTTAATCAGTGCATCCTTGGGTAAAACAGCCCTACCGCGCGAGTTTTGCCGCACCGTTTCGTCGGAAATGAAAGTGCCAAAAACCCCCCAAACAAGAGTTTTACGCCAAACGGAGATGATTGAGTGCGTCTGTTTGCAAAAAAATCAACTGTGAGTTTTTTTGGTGCATTAGTGTGTAAAATGGCCCCCCGTGCGAGTTTTTCCGCACCGTTTCGCCAGAAATGAAAGTGCCAAAACCCCACCAAACATGAGTTTTAGGTGAAACGTAGATGATTGGGTGTGTCCGTTTGCAAAAAATTCAACTTCGAGTTTTTCAGTGCATTAATGTGTAAAATGGCCCTCCCGCGCGAGTATTTCTGCACCGTTCCGTCGGGAATGAAAGTGCCTAAAACGCACCATACACGAGTTTTGGGTCAAACGGGGATGATTGGGTGCGTCTGTTGCGAAAAATTCAACATCGAGTTTTTCGGTGCATCAGTGGGTAAAACGGCCCTCCCGCGTGAGTTTTTTCACACCGTTCTGTCGGAAATGAAAGTTTCAAAAAGCCACCAAACAAGAGTTTTGGGTCAAACAGGGATGATTGGGCGCGTCCGTTGGGAAAAATTCAACAGCGAGTTTTTCGGTGCATCAGTGGAAAAAACGGCCATACCGTGAGAGTTTTTCCGCACTGTTCTGTTGGAAATGAAAGTGCCAAAAACCCACAAACTAGAGTTTTGGGTCGACCGGAGATGATTGGGTGCGTCTGTTGCGAAAAATTCAACTCAATTTTTTGGTGCATCATTCGGTAAAACGGCCCTCCAACACGAGTTTTGTCGCACCGTTCCGTCAGAAATGAATGTGCCAAAAACCCGCAAACAAGAGTTTTGGGTCAACAGGGGATGATTGGGTGCGTCTGTTGCAAAAAATTCAACTGAGTTTTTCGGTGCATCATTGGGTAAAACGGCCCTCCCGCATGAGTTTTGTCGCACTGTTCCGTCAGAAATGAAAGTGCCAAAAACCGACAAACATGAGTTTTGGGTCAACCGGAGACGATTGAGTGCGTCCATTGCAAAAAATTCAACTGAGTTATTCGGTGCATCATTGGGTAAAACGGCCCTCCCGCACGAGTTTTGTCGCACCGTTCCGTCGGAAATGAAAGTGCCAAAAACCCACAAACAAGAGTTTTGGGTCAACCGTAGATGATTGGGTGCGTCTGTTGCAAAAAAATCAACTGAGTTTTTTGGTGCATCATTGGGTAAAACGGCCCTCCCGCGCGAGTTTTTACGCACCGTTCCATCGGAAATGAAAGTGCCAAAAATCCACCAAACTAGAGTTTTAGGTCAAATGAAGATGATTAGGTGCGTCCGTTTGCGAAAAATTCCACTGCGAGTTTTTCGGTGCATGAGTGGGTAAAACGGCCCTCCCGCGTGAGTTTTTCCACACCGTTCCGTCGGAAATGAAAGTTTCAAAAACCGACCAAACATGAGTTTTGGGTCAAACAGGGATGATTGGGTGCGTCCGTTGGGAAAAATTGAACAGCGAGTTTTTTGGTGCATCAGTGGAAAAAACGGCCATACCGTGCGAGTTTTGCCGCACCGTTCTGTCGGAAATGAAAGTGCCAAAAACCCACAAACAAGAGTTTTGGGTCAACCGGAGATGATTGGGTGCGTCTGTTGCGAAAAAATCAACTGAGTTTTTGGTGCATCGTTGGGTAAAACGGCCCTCCCACACGAGTTTTGTCGCATCGTTACGTCGGAAATGAAAGTGCAAAAAACCCACAAAAAAAGAGTTTTGGGTCAACCGGAGATGATTGGGTGCGTCTGTTGCAAAAAATTCAATTGAGTTTTTCGGTGCATCATTGGGTAAAACGGCCCTCCCGCACGAGCTTTGTCGCACCGTTCCGTCAGAAATGGAAGTGCCAAAAACCGACAAACATGAGTTTTGGGTCAACTGGAGTTGATTGAGTGTGGTCATTGCAAAAAATTCAACTGAGTTTTTCGGTGCATCAGTGGAAAAACGGCCATACCGTGCGAGTTTTGCTGCACCGTTCTGTCAGAAATGAAAGTGCCAAAAACCCACAAACAAGAGTTTTGGGTCAACCGGAGATGATTGGGTGCGTCTGTTGCGAAAAAATCAATTGAGTTTTTTGGTGCATCATTGGGTAAAACACCCCTCCCGCACGAGTTTTGTCGCATCGTTCCGTCGGAAATGAAAGTGCAAAAAACCCACAAACAAGAGTTTTGGGTCAACCAGAGATGATTGGGTGCGTCTGTTGCAAAAAATTCAACTGAGTTTTTCGGTGCATCATTGGGTAAAACGGCCCTCCCTCACGAGTTTTGTCGCACCGTTGTGTCAGAAATGAAAATGCCAAAAACCCACAAACAAGAGTTTTGGGTCAACCAGAGATGATTGGGTGCGTCTGTTGCAAAAAATTCAACTGAGTTTGTCGGTGCATCATTGGGTAAAACGGCCCTCCCTCATGAGTTTTGTCGCACCGTTGTGTCAGAAATGAAAATGCCAAAAACCCACAAACATGAGTTTTGGGTCAACCGGAGATGATTGAGTGCGGTCATTGCAAAAAATTCAACTGATTTATTCAGTGCATCCTTGGGTAAAACGGCCCTACCACGCGAGTTTTGCCGCACCGTTTCGTCGGAAATGAAATTGCCAAAAACCCACCAAACAAGAGTTTTAGGCCAAACGGAGATGATTGAGTGCGTCTGTTTGCAAAAAATTCAAATGCGAGTTTTTTGGTGCATCAGTGGGTAAAATGGCCCTCCCGCGCGAGTTTTTCTGAACCGTTCCGTCAGAAATGAATTTGCCAAAACCCCACCAAACATGAGTTTTAGGTAAAACGTAGATGATTGGGTGCGTCCGTTTGCGAAAAATTCAACTTCGAGTTTTTCAGTGCATTAATGTGTAAAATGGCCCTCCCGCGCGAGTATTTCTGCACCGTTGCGTCGGAAATGAAAGTGCCAAAAACGCACCATACACGAGTTTTGGGTCAAACGGAGATGATTGGGTGCGTCCCTAGCAAAAATTTCAACAACGAGTTTTTCGCTGCATCAGTGGGTAAAACGGCCCTCCCGCGTGAGTTTTTCCACACCGATCCGTCGGAAATGAAAGTTTCAAAAACCCACCAAACAAGAGTTATGGGTCAAACAGGGATGATTGGGTGCGTCCGTGGGGAAAAATTCAACAGCGAGTTTTTTGGTGCATCAGTGGAAAAAACGGCCATACCGTGCGAGTTTTGCTGCACTGTTCTGTCAGAAATGAAAGTGCCAAAAACCCACAAACAAGAGTTTTGGGTCAACCGGAGATGATTGGGTGCGTCTCTTGCAAAAAATTCAACTGAGTTTTTCGGTGCATGATTGGGTAAAACGGCCCTCCCGCACGAGTTTTGTCGCACCATTCCGTCAGAAATGAAAGTGCCAAAAACCCACAAACATGAGTTTTGGGTCAACCGGAGATGATTGAGTGCGGTCATTGCAAAAAATTCAACAGATTTAATCAGTGCATCCTTGGGTAAAACAGCCCTACCGCGCGAGTTTTGCCGCACCGTTTCGTCGGAAATGAAAGTGCCAAAAACCCCCCAAACAAGAGTTTTACGCCAAACGGAGATGATTGAGTGCGTCTGTTTGCAAAAAAATCAACTGTGAGTTTTTTTGGTGCATTAGTGTGTAAAATGGCCCCCCGTGCGAGTTTTTCCGCACCGTTTCGCCAGAAATGAAAGTGCCAAAACCCCACCAAACATGAGTTTTAGGTGAAACGTAGATGATTGGGTGTGTCCGTTTGCAAAAAATTCAACTTCGAGTTTTTCAGTGCATTAATGTGTAAAATGGCCCTCCCGCGCGAGTATTTCTGCACCGTTCCGTCGGGAATGAAAGTGCCTAAAACGCACCATACACGAGTTTTGGGTCAAACGGGGATGATTGGGTGCGTCTGTTGCGAAAAATTCAACATCGAGTTTTTCGGTGCATCAGTGGGTAAAACGGCCCTCCCGCGTGAGTTTTTTCACACCGTTCTGTCGGAAATGAAAGTTTCAAAAAGCCACCAAACAAGAGTTTTGGGTCAAACAGGGATGATTGGGTGCGTCCGTTGGGAAAAATTCAACAGCGAGTTTTTCGGTGCATCAGTGGAAAAAACGGCCATACCGTGAGAGTTTTTCCGCACTGTTCTGTTGGAAATGAAAGTGCCAAAAACCCACAAACTAGAGTTTTGGGTCGACCGGAGATGATTGGGTGCGTCTGTTGCGAAAAATTCAACTCAATTTTTTGGTGCATCATTCGGTAAAACGGCCCTCCAACACGAGTTTTGTCGCACCGTTCCGTCAGAAATGAATGTGCCAAAAACCCACAAACAAGAGTTTTGGGTCAACAGGGGATGATTGGGTGCGTCTGTTGCAAAAAATTCAACTGAGTTTTTCGGTGCATCATTGGGTAAAACGGCCCTCCCGCATGAGTTTTGTCGCACTGTTCCGTCAGAAATGAAAGTGCCAAAAACCGACAAACATGAGTTTTGGGTCAACCGGAGACGATTGAGTGCGTCCATTGCAAAAAATTCAACTGAGTTATTCGGTGCATCATTGGGTAAAACGGCCCTCCCGCACGAGTTTTGTCGCACCGTTCCGTCGGAAATGAAAGTGCCAAAAACCCACAAACAAGAGTTTTGGGTCAACCGGAGATGATTGGGTGCGTCTGTTGCAAAAAAATCAACTGAGTTTTTTGGTGCATCATTGGGTAAAACAGCCCTCCCGCGCGAGTTTTTACGCACCGTTCCATCGGAAATGAAAGTGCCAAAAATCCACCAAACTAGAGTTTTAGGTCAAATGAAGATGATTAGGTGCGTCCGTTTGCGAAAAATTCCACTGCGAGTTTTTCGGTGCATGAGTGGGTAAAACGGCCCTCCCGCGTGAGTTTTTCCACACCGTTCCGTCGGAAATGAAAGTTTCAAAAACCAACCAAACATGAGTTTTGGGTCAAACAGGGATGATTGGGTGCGTCCGTTGGGAAAAATTGAACAGCGAGTTTTTTGGTGCATCAGTGGAAAAAACGGCCATACCGTGCGAGTTTTGCCGCACCGTTCTGTCGGAAATGAAAGTGCCAAAAACCCACAAACAAGAGTTTTGGGTCAACCGGAGATGATTGGGTGCGTCTGTTGCGAAAAAATCAACTGAGTTTTTTGGTGCATCGTTGGGTAAAACGGCCCTCCCACACGAGTTTTGTCGCATCGTTACGTCGGAAATGAAAGTGCAAAAAACCCACAAAAAAAGAGTTTTGGGTCAACCGGAGATGATTGGGTGCGTCTGTTCCAAAAAATTCAATTGAGTTTTTCGGTGCATCATTGGGTAAAACGGCCCTCCCGCACGAGCTTTGTCGCACCGTTCCGTCAGAAATGGAAGTGCCAAAAACCGACAAACATGAGTTTTGGGTCAACTGGAGTTGATTGAGTGTGGTCATTGCAAAAAATTCAACTGAGTTTTTCGGTGCATCAGTGGAAAAACGGCCATACCGTGCGAGTTTTGCTGCACCGTTCTGTCAGAAATGAAAGTGCCAAAAACCCACAAACAAGAGTTTTGGGTCAACCAGAGATGATTGGGTGCGTCTGTTGCGAAAAAATCAATTGAGTTTTTTGGTGCATCATTGGGTAAAACACCCCTCCCGCACGAGTTTTGTCGCATCGTTCCGTCGGAAATGAAAGTGCAAAAAACCCACAAACAAGAGTTTTGGGTCAACCAGAGATGATTGGGTGCGTCTGTTGCAAAAAATTCAACTGAGTTTTTCGGTGCATCATTGGGTAAAACGGCCCTCCCTCACGAGTTTTGTCGCACCGTTGTGTCAGAAATGAAAATGCCAAAAACCCACAAACAAGAGTTTTGGGTCAACCAGAGATGATTGGGTGCGTCTGTTGCAAAAAATTCAACTGAGTTTGTCGGTGCATCATTGGGTAAAACGGCCCTCCCTCATGAGTTTTGTCGCACCGTTGTGTCAGAAATGAAAATGCCAAAAACCCACAAACATGAGTTTTGGGTCAACCGGAGATGATTGAGTGCGGTCATTGCAAAAAATTCAACTGATTTATTCAGTGCATCCTTGGGTAAAACGGCCCTACCACGCGAGTTTTGCCGCACCGTTTCGTCGGAAATGAAAGTGCCAAAAACCCACCAAACAAGAGTTTTAGGCCAAACGGAGATGATTGAGTGCGTCTGTTTGCAAAAAATTCAAATGCGAGTTTTTTGGTGCATCAGTGGGTAAAATGGCCCTCCCGCGCGAGTTTTTCTGAACCGTTCCGTCAGAAATGAATTTGCCAAAACCCCACCAAACATGAGTTTTAGGTAAAACGTAGATGATTGGGTGCGTCCGTTTGCGAAAAATTCAACTTCGAGTTTTTCAGTGCATTAATGTGTAAAATCGCCCTCCCGCGCGAGTATTTCTGCACCGTTGCGTCGGAAATGAAAGTGCCAAAAACGCACCATACACGAGTTTTGGGTCAAACGGAGATGATTGAGTGCGTTCGTAGCAAAAATTTCAACAACGAGTTTTTCGGTGCATCAGTGGGTAAAACGGCCCTCCCGCGTGAGTTTTTCCACACCGATCCATCGGAAATGAAAGTTTCAAAAACCCACCAAACAAGAGTTATGGGTCAAACAGGGATGATTGGGTGCGTCCGTTGGGAAAAATTCAACAGCGAGTTTTTTGGTGCATCAGTGGAAAAAACGGCCATACCGTGCGAGTTTTGCTGCACTGTTCTGTCAGAAATGAAAGTGCCAAAAACCCACAAACAAGAGTTTTGGGTCAACCGGAGATGATTGGGTGCGTCTCTTGCAAAAAATTCAACTGAGTTTTTCGGTGCATGATTGGGTAAAACGGCCCTCCCGCACGAGTTTTGTCGCACCATTCCGTCAGAAATGAAAGTGCCAAAAACCCACAAACATGAGTTTTGGGTCAACCGGAGATGATTGAGTGCGGTCATTGCAAAAAATTCAACAGATTTAATCAGTGCATCCTTGGGTAAAACAGCCCTACCGCGCGAGTTTTGCCGCACCGTTTCGTCGGAAATGAAAGTGCCAAAAACCCCCCAAACAAGAGTTTTACGCCAAACGGTGTTGGGAGCACACTTGCCCAACCTCCGCACTTGTGCAGGGGAAGGAGCGAAGGTGACCAAGCGTCGGATGCGGTAGCGAAGGTGAAACGGAAGTGGAAAGTGCTCGAATTCCCAAAAAGTCGTCGTTTACACTGTTCATCCCCTTGGTATTTATAGGGAATGCCAAGGGGTACGGGCCAAATTACAAAAGGGTACAGCAAAGATTCCTCGCCTCCGCGCAGGGAGGAAGGGCAGAAACGTAAACACACAGCTGGAGCGGAAACCCTAATCGGTCACACCCCGGCGCGCCGCCACCTGGCCCCCTGTTCACCTTCGGGGAGAGGTGCGGCGGTCTTGACCTTCGGCCGTGCTCACCTCCGGCTGCACTTGCCTCCCGGGAGAGGCAAGTGAACACGCTTGCTGCTTGCCTGGACCCTCGCTCCAAGCGAAGGTGGTGTCGACGGTCAGCGAAGGTTTCCTGCTGTGCGCCCATCGCCTCAGACCTGCACAGGAACACAGCAAGAGAGCGAGGGTTGATCCCGCATTCGGGGGTCAGGGTAGTGGCCTCCGATGGTAGAGAGACCCCGCAAGCACGCCAGGCGTTACGCGAGGGCTGATTTTGAGCACCAGTTCGGGCGGCGCTTCTGTCGAGGGTCCTTTCCCCCAACAGTAGCCCCTCGTTGTCTTGGATCTAAAAGATTGTGTTTAGGCCCAAGCAGCGCCTTTAAAAACGGGACCCTCGGCAGCGACGCCCGCGGTTGCTTTGGGCCGGGCCGTTGTGGTGTTGTTTTATACTATTGAAGCCTGCTTCGTTTTTGTGCCGCGTTCTTTGGTTGTCGTGCCGACTGTCGGGTGAGGGCTTCGTCTCCCGGCCTATAAATAGAAAGAGTGAGCGTGGAGTTTTGATTGTGCTCTTTGTTGCTATAGCCATCCTGTTGTTGCAATTTGCTTGTAGCGAAGGTTTGTTTGAGCTTGTCTGCGAGGGTTGAGACAGGCGTTGGTTGTGCGGTAGTGTTAGCAGTTGAAGAGATGGCAAGGTTGAAGCAAACTGCTCGTGCTGTTTCCCCCACAGCCGCGGATGAGGGGATTACCTTCGAGTTTGGTTTGAGCCGGGTTTGTGCAAGTGAGATTGCATCTTACGTGCGGTGGGGCTGGATTGAGGAGGGCAAGGCGAGGGCTAGCAGTGGGGAGACCGTGCCGAAGCCGGATGCAGACGAGGTTGTGGTGTTCGAGGAGTTCTTTTCGGCTGGCCTTCGCTTCCCAGCTGACCCCTTCGTGACTTCGGTCCTGCGTAGGTTCAACCTGCGGTTTCATCAGCTTACGCCTTCGTGCTTCACAAAGATGTCGGTCTACGTCTGGGCCTGCAGGTCTCAGGGGGTTGTCCCTCATGTCGAGGGTTTTGTTCGCACTCATCGCGTTCACATGCAGCCTCGCAAGATTATGGACAGCGAGGGCAGGACCAGCATTGGACAATTTGCGGTGTACACTTTTTGCCATCGCGCCGGCGCGGAGCTGCCGGTGCAAGCGCAGAAAAACAAGTGGAGCAGCGGGTGGCAGGAGTCCTGGTTTTATTACAAACTCAGTGACGGCTCCGAGCTTTGCGGCGAGCTTCCGGTGCTTGGAGATGTGGGCGCCGAAGCTAAGATGAGCATCGAGGCCCATGCTGCTGTTGATTGCCTGAGGGTCGTTGCGCGCTCTCAGTGCGCGCGTGATTTGGTGGAGGAATATTGCTGTGCCAAGATTTGGCCTCTTGGCCGAAGGCAGACTTGGTTCGTTGTGGAGAACGACCCAAGGTATGAAGGTAGGGGCTTGAAGAAGCCTAGTTTGGATCTGGAGAAGGTCTGGGAAAGAACTCTTAAGAAATTTCCGAGGCGCGAGGATGGGAACGAAGCTGTTTTCAAACGAGTTCAGCAGTGGACGGACGAGCTCGTGGGGAAGCTTTCCCCATTGGAAGTGAAGGCTATCCATAGCTTGATGGGCGGCGAAGGTCGCGTGAACAGAATGTTTGACATTCTTGGCGTTCGCTACGCCGACTGGCCGGCTCCTTCGAGCGACGACGCGCCGAAGAAGAGGAAGCGTAAGGCTTTGGGAGGAACGGAGATCGTCTCTCGGCCGAAGAGAGGGCGTGGTCGAGGCCGCGGGGGAGCTGGTGGCCGAGCGAAGGTGCTTGCGACAAAGGTCACTGCGGGCTCGGTTGCTGCGGGCACTTCTTTGGCCGCGGGCCGGAGCGGCCGAGGTGGCAGTTCAGTCGTGGGACGCATGCCTCGCGTTGGAGGGATCGTTGCTTTGGTCCAGACTTCGGGCGACGAGGATGAATCTGATGATGATGCGGAGGAAAAAGCAGAGGGGGAGACGGGCGAGGGCTCATCTGATGAAGGTAGCGAGGGCTCTTCTGAAGGGCATGACACGGATGAGGAGGTGTCCATTGGAGGCGGAGCCTCGCCGGTTGCTGGTGCGATGGTTACCCAGGGCGCAGATGAGCTTACACGAGATATTGAGCCAGGTAGCCCTCGACGAGGTGCGGTTCCCAGGTTCGCGGGCTCACACCTTTGGGTGGAGGGGTCAGAGTTTGATGGGGAACTTGACTCTGCGCGGTCCCGGGGAAAAAAACCGTTTGGCGAGGCTAGCCGGTCGAGCCTTCCGGAATATGCCAGGAAGCTTGGGATTTCTGATCCGGCCACTGCGCTGTTCACCAGTCCGGACCTTCGGGATTGCCACTTGCAGTGTAGCCCGGAGGAAAGGCGTTTTTTGGGCCGGATCTTCGGCCGCATTTGTGTGCCGGAGGCGGAGGTTCTTCTTGCAGATCAAGCGGTTGGCGATACCTTCGATGATGTTGACGTCAAGTTGGCGGAGCTGATGCTTTTGAACCGCTCAGCGAGGCGGAAGGTTGGCTCCGACATGGAGTTTATGAGGAACCATATGACTGAACTTGAGAAGGAGAACAGCAAACTGGCGCGGAGCCTAGCGGGCAAGGAAGATGAAATGAGAATTGCTTCGGAGAAGGCTGCGAAGGCTCGAGAGGAGGCGGTTGAGCTGGCGAGGCGTAATGCTGATCTGATTGCCGCGGGAAAGGAGAAGGACAAAGCTTTAGCCGAGGCCGAGGGTCGGCTGGTTGATTTGAAGAACTCTTGGCGGGCGAGCATAGAGAACGTCAAACGTAAACTTGATTGTTGTCTGACCGAGGCTGGGGGTTCAGCCGGAGAGCCGTTGCCTGCGGTTGATGCAGAGGCCTTCGAGGGCTGGCTGGGCAACGAGCTTGATGTGTTTAGCTCGCTAGTCTCTAATGCAGCCGATTTTGGTGGCTACGCCGGGGCCTTGGCAATGGCGAGCACGCTTCGACTGGCGGATTGTGATCATCTTCGGAAGGTCAAAAGGCCGAGCCATGTCTTTCCGACGGTTGAAGAGGTTCGCCAGATGAAGGTTGATGACGCAGATGTCCGGAACTGTGCGATGCGTTTGCTTCGCAAGTTTTGGATCTCCGGAGGTGGCCGGGCTCTCGCCTTCGAAGAAGCTGCCGAGGCTACGCGCCAGGTTCGCTCCTTTGTTTAAGTTTTTTGGTCTGTGTTGGTTTCGTTTTAGAGGGGTTGTTTGTTGATTTTTGCGAGGTTTGTCCTTTATTTTGCTTGTAGGCTCGACGAGATGCAATGCCCTCACCGCCTGCGGAAGATGCAGCGAGGGGTGACCCTGAAGCCGCCCCTGAGCCAGGCTGTGCGGGGGTTACGCTCGCCGAGATCGAGGCGTTGACCGGGAGCGGGCCGATCGCGGAAGGAGATGCTGCGAAAGAAAACACGGCGGAGGAGGCGTCGGCTGGGACCTCGACTGCCACCGCTGGCGAGGGTGTGGACATCAATCGTGGGGAAGCTGGGCAGGTGTGATGCCTGGGTTTGTTGGGGCGAGGGAGGCCTTTTTGTAGATACTATGGTTGTTTGTAAAGACTTGGCGAGGCTGAGACATCTCGTATTTTTGTGCAACATGCAGGTTCCTGACGGAACCGTGCTAGACGTGTTCGACGTGACCCCGCTGATGTTGAACTACCAAGATGTTTTTATAACTGGTGAATCATGGGCTCGCGCTAGATTTAAATATCCTTCGCTTTCCTTTGAACGTTTTTGGTGGTCGAAGGTGCGGAGATATGATTTAAAGAATAGTAGGTCGAGTCGATTTTGGCGCGAGGCAGACTATACAGACCGCCAAGCCGATCGTTATTTGTTTGGGTCTTCGTCGACTTCGCAAGCTGTCGGTGATGATGATATTGACGAGAACACGGCTTTGGAATATTTGTTCGGTCGAAGGGAGCTTGAAATTGGTTCGGATGGGGCGCTTGTGATCCCGAAGGAGGAACCTTCGGAAGCTGTGACGAGGCATAGGTACATGTATAGGGCGAGGGTTTTGCCCGGGGAGCTGCCAATTGTCCCTGCAGCTCCTTTGTTGTGGGGACCCCTGGTTCCAGTGGAGGAGGGGGCTGAGATGGAGGCCGAAGGTTTGGATGATTTGGAATTAATTGAGGGGAGCGGTGGTCCCTTGTAAAGATTTTTTATTTTGGGATATGTTTGTTGTTGTAACATTGTTTTGTAACGGTATGAGAAAAGCGTATGGGTTTTAGCGAGGCTCGCGCACTTGCTCGTGTACGCTTGTTTTGAAAAAACAGCGACGCCCCCTTTTTCTTTTAGCGAGGCTCGCGCACTTGCTCGTGTACGCTTGTTTTGAAAAAACAGCGACGTCCCCTTTTTCTTTTAGCGAGGCTCGCGCACTTGCTCGTGTACGCTTGTTTTGAAAAAACAGCGACGCCCCCTTTTTCTTTTAGCGAGGCTCGCGCACTTGCTCGTGTACGCTTGTTTTGAAAAAACAGCGACGTCCCCTTTTTCTTTTAGCGAGGCTCGCGCACTTGCTCGTGTACGCTTGTTTTGAAAAAACAGCGACGCCCCCTTTTTCTTTTAGCGAGGCTCGCGCACTTGCTCGTGTACGCTTGTTTTGAAAAAACAGCGACGCCCCCTTTTTCTTTTAGCGAGGCTCGCGCACTTGCTCGTGTACGCTTGTTTTGAAAAAACAGCGACGTCCCCTTTTTCTTTTAGCGAGGCTCGCGCACTTCTTTTTGATCGCGTTGATGCGCCGAGGCCTGGCTTGGAGGGCTCGGGCGGGACGGAGAAAGTGGGGCCCGCGCCGAGGCCTGGCTTGGAGGGCTCGGGCGAGACGGAGAAAGTGGGGCCCGCGCCGAGGCCTGTCTTGGAGGGCTCGGGCGAGACGGAGAAAGTGGGGCCCGCGCCGAGGCCTGTCTTGGAGGGCTCGGGCGGGACGGAGAAAGTGGGGCTCGCGCCGAGACCTGGCTTGGAGGGCTCGGGCGAGACGGAGAAAGTGGCGGGGTGCTCGACTTTCCTCCCCTTATCATAGGCGGAGGTGAGTTTGCTTTTGCGAGCCCCTGTCGTTTGTGCCAGGGTGCTCGACTTTCCTCCCCTTATCTTAGGCGGAGGTGGGTCTGCTTTTGCGAGCCCCTGTCGTTTGTGCCAGGGTGCTCGACTTTCCTCCCCTTATCTTAGGCGGAGGTGAGATTGCTTTTGCGAGCCCCTGTCGATTGTGCCAGGGTGCTCGACTTTCCTCCCCTTATCTTAGGCGGAGGTGGGTCTGCTTTTGCGAGCCCCTGTCGTTTGTGCCAGGGTGCTCGACTTTCCTCCCCTTATCTTAGGCGGAGGTGATTTTGCTTTTGCGAGCCCCTGTCGATTGTGCCAGGGTGCTCGACTTTCCTCCCCTTATCTTAGGCGGAGGTGAGTTTGCTTTTGCGAGCCCCTGTCGATTGTGCCAGGGTGCTCGACTTTCCTCCCCTTATCTTAGGCGGAGGTGAAGTTTGCTTTGAAAAGAAAAGGAATGTTTTTCGAAGCAATCTTAGCGGGCTTCCATCGAATGTAGCGCTCTTGAAAGAGATCCGCTTTTTCGATGTTTGGGCGTAGAGGGTTAGAGATTTTACTTTTTTGGGGGTTGTAGCCTGTATTAATGCTTTGGATGCTGCCTCGTTAAAAAACCTTACGCCCCTTCGTAAGGAAAAAGAGTGCAGCTCCTGTTTTTGTTGAATACATGAGTAGATAACATGAAAAGTATCAAAAATTACATAACGCGAGGGCTCGCTAAGGCTCCGTTATGGGTAGAATTTGCGAAGGTCGTCGATGTTCCAGGTGTGTGGTAGTATGTTACCTTCGCTGTCGGAGAGGTGGAAAGAGCCTGGGCGATTGCATTCTGCGATCAGGAACGGGCCTGTCCACTTAGGCTGGAACTTTCCCGCCATGCTTGCGTTTTGTTTACGGATGAGGACGAGGTCACCCTTCTGCAGGTTCTTGATTCTGACCTTTTTATCTCTCCACTTCTTGGTCTCTTCCTGATATTTGCGAAGGTTGTGAACTGCGCTGCATCTTGTTTCTTCTAGCAAGTCCTTGTCGGTTAGTATGGCTGGCTCATCACTTGCGAGGGTTGTTCTTGGTGAGATGAATTTTAGCTCCTCTGGTAACACGGCTTCTTCGCCAAACAAAAGTTTGAAGGGTGTGAACTTGGTTGCTCTGCATTCGGAGGTATTGTGAGACCAGGTGACTGCAGTTAGCTCGTCTGCCCATTTGCCTTTGGGTCTGCCTTGCAATTTTTTGGATATGGATTGGAAGATTGTTGCGTTGGCTCTTTCGACTAGGCCGTTGGACTGCGGGTGTCGGACTGAGGCGAAGCATAGAATTGTTCCGATTTGTGCGCAGAACTCTTTGAAAACCTCGCTGTCAAACTGGGTGCCATTGTCGACGGTTAGATGTTGGGGGACTCCGAAGCGACAAACTATCTGCTGCCAGAAAAACCTTTTTACTGCGAGGGATGTTATGGAGGACAGCGGTCTTGTTTCGGTCCATTTGGTGAAATATTCCACGGCTACCACCGCGTAGCGAAGGTTCCCCGGGGCCGTCGGTAATGGGCCCACGAGATCCATTGCCCACCTTTGTAGGGGCCAGGTTGGGCGTATGAGGGTTGTGGGGGCCCCTGGGGTGTTTTGGTTTTTTGCTGTCAGTTGACAACCTTCGCACTTCTTGACGATGGTTTCAGCGTCTCTCAGCGCAGTTGGCCAGTAGAAACCTTGCCGGAAAGCCTTTCCTACTAATGCTCTTGGGCCATTGTGTGAACCGCATATACCTTCGTGGATGAGTTTGAGAATGTCGGTACCTTCGGATTGTGACACGCACTTGAGCCAAGGTGAGGTTACCGAAGCTTTGAGCAAGGTGTTATCCATAATCTTGTACCCTCGCACTCTTTGCTTTAGTCTGTTCTCTTCCTCTTTGGAGCTGGGTTCATGGAGTCCTTTGATGTAGGCCATGATAGGTGCTCTCCAATCCTCGCACTGAATTGTGTTGATCAGCTTGATGCTGATCTCGGAAGCTTCGAAGGCTGACTGAGTGGAAACCTCGTAGAACACGTCCGGAGGGAGCTGTAGCTGCTGCGCGGCTGCTTTGGCTAAGCAATCTGCTTCGCTGTTTTCAGTCCTCGATATTGCTTTTACGGTTATGCCGAGGAAAAAGGATTCTAACCTTCGTACATATTGAAAATACTTTTGAAGCTCTGGATCTTTTGCTTTGTAGTTCTTTTCAATATGCCCCGCAATGACTTGAGAGTCTGTGTTGATGAGTGCCCTTCGGACTGATAATGAACGCAACCTTGAAAGTGCCAGAATCACAGCCTCATATTCAGCGGAGTTGTTTGTGCATTTGAAGTCCAGCCTTCGTGCGTATCTCAGCTTCGACCCGGAGGGCGAGATTAGAATAGCCGAGGCACCGGCTCCAGTTGCGCCCCAGGCCCCGTCGACGTAAACGATCCAAAACTGGTCCTGCTGCAGCTCGCCGGGGCGAGGGTCGGGTGTCCATTCTGCTATGAAATCAGCCAGCACCTGTGATTTGATCGCTGTTCTGCCAACGAAGGTTACAGCATAACTATTAAGCTCGACTGCCCATTTTGCTATTCTTCCAACGGCTTCGTTATTTTTGAAAATGCTCTCGAGAGGGTACGTCGAAGGTACATGTATCTCGTGAGCCTGGAAATAGTGCTTGAGCTTTCTTGATGCCATGACGACGGCGTATGCTATTTTCTCAAGCTCCGAATAATTTCTCTTTGGGCCTTCGAGGGTTTCTGAAACATAGTAAATTGGGGCTTGTCTGGTTTTGTTGTTTTCGTGGAGCTCCTTGATGAGGACTGCGCTTGCAGCGTGTGGCGAAGCTGCGACGTAGAGTAACAACAAGTCTCCCCTGCTTGGGCTGGTTAAGGCAGTCAAGCTGGTCAGATATTTTTTCAGCTCCTCGAAGGCCTTTTGCTGCTGGGGGCCCCAGTGGAAAGGAGCATTGCTTCTGAGTGTTTCGAAAAATGGTAACCCTCGCTCTGCGGATCTTGAGATGAATCTGCTAAGTGCTGCCAAACGACCAGTCAGACGCTGAGCTGCTTTCTTGGTCGTCGGAGGTTCCATGTTCATGATGGCATCAATCTTCTCAGGGTTGGCCTCGATTCCTCTGGCTGAGACGATGCAGCCTAGCAACTTGCCTTCGCTTACCCCGAAAACACATTTTTCTGGGTTTAGTTTCAGTCCGGCGTACCGGAGGTTGCTGAATACCCTCGATAGGTCTGGAATGTGGTTCTCTTTTAGTTCGCTTTGAACGACGAGGTCGTCGACATAGGCGGAGACTGCATGCTCATCCTTGAAAACTTCGGAGGTCATGCGAGCGAAGGTTGAGCCTGCATTTTTCAAACCTTCTGCCATTCTTCGGAAGCAAAAAGTGCCCGAGGGTGTGATAAAGCTTGTTTTTTCTTCGTCTTCTTCGTTCATCCAGATTTGGTGATAGCCTGAGAAGCAATCGAGGAGGGATAGCATTTGGCAGCCTGCCGCTCTGTCGACCAGGGTGCTTATGTTTGGGAGGGGGAAGTCATCCTTCGGACAGGCTTTGTTCAAGCAAGTGAAATCGACGCACATTCGCCATTTTTTATTCTTCTTTTGGACTAGGACCACATTTGAGAGCCAAGTTGGGTATTTGACTGGGCGAATGACGCCTGCGTCCAGAAGCCTTTTTACCTCAGCCTTCGCTGCCTCCTTTCTTTCTTCTGACATCTTGCGAAGCTTTTGTTTGATTGGGCGATAACCTGTCTTGATGTTCAGGCTATGCTCGATCATTGATCTGTTGACTCCTTTTAGGTCTTCGGCGGACCAAGCGAAGGTGTCGGAATTTTCTCTGAGGAAGGTGACGAGGTTGCCTTCTGATCGAGGGTCTAGATTGGCTGAGATGATCACCTTTCTTTCTCCATTACCCTCGAAGAGTTGGACTTGTTTGGTTTCGTCCTTTGGCGCCGCCTTCACTCTGTCATTGCAGGCCTCGCCTTCGACGCTGATACCGGGGGTTTGAGGTTTTGACAAATTATGTACATTGCGTTGCCCCGGAGCGACGTTCCCTTCAGCTGTCCTTGCAATGTCCTGGTCCCCGAATACCGCGACGACACCCTTCGGCGCGGGAAGTTTCATGCATAGGTAGGCGGGATGGATGACCGCATTGAACGCGTTTGTGACCCCTCGGCCAAAATGGCATTGTATGGGTAGAACATGTCGACGACATCGAATGTTATGTGTTCCGTCCTGCAGTTGATTTGGTCGCCGAAGGTTACGGGCAGAGAAATTTTCCCGACGGCTCTTACTTGTTGACCACCGAAACCGTATAGGGGGTTGTCGGCCGGTTGCAGAAGATTTCTGTCAAGCTTCATGCTGTCGAAGGTTGAAGCGAACAAGATGTCAGCGGAGCTTCCAGTATCGACCAGTATTTTGGTGACGGTCCACCCAGCGAGGTTGGTTTCGATCACCATGGCATCTGTGTGAGGGTAATCTCTTAGCTTCATGTCACTGGAATCGAAGGTTATGGGGATGTGAGACCAGCGACCGAATTTATGTGGTCCTTCGACGGCCACGTGGTGAACGCGTCTGGCATGTTCCTTCCTCTGCCGTTTGTTGCCATGGTCTTCGTTTGAGCCTCCGGTGATAGCTAGAATGACACCGAAGGTCGATGTTGGATTGTTGATGGTTGTTTGGTTCGAGCCTTCGGCTTTCACAGGTTGTGGTGCTGGTAACGCGGGGATCGGCGGTGGTGGTGGCAGAGCGCTGGTGGCTTGGTGGGTTGTTGGAATTTGGTTTTGCGGGGTAGCTGGGTATGTGACTGTGTAAGGTGGGTTTTGGCGTTGTGGGGTGGTGGTTGGCTGATAATGGGTTTGGTTGTAGAGTGGGTGGTGGTTGTAGGGGGGTTGTTGCGAAGGTAGGCCGTAGTTTATGGGGGTATAGTGGTATGTTGGGTTTGGTGGGTGGAAGCTTGGTTTCCTTGTGTGGTTTATGGTTCGGGGGTCTGACATGGCAGGTTTCCCGGATTCCTGGAATTCTTTTCCTTTGGCGAAGCATTCGCATTGCTTTGTTGTGTGCCCCTTTCCCATTCCGCAGAAGTGACAATACATTTTGGCAGGATCTCGCTGCTGGTAGCGCTGGTTCGGCGGAGGTGGCAAAGCCTGCGGGGCTTGGCTGCTCGGGTGATGAGCGTCCCGTGTTTGATGTTCATAGCTTGTTGCTTTGTTGATCGCACCAACGTTGCTTTGCTCTTGGCGAGGGTTGCTTTCTCTCTGTTGAGGCCTCGGCTGTGGCCTCTGCTGAGACCTCCGAGCGTCGGACTTTGCTCTGAAATCCATATCAGCTCTACAGTATCTTTCCATTGTTTCATGCAACTCCTCGATCGAGTTTGCCGGTTTTCTGGCAAATTTTGAGGAGCATGGTCCTGGGCGCAGACCACTGACTGCAGCGAGGATGACAGCCTCGTCAGATATCCCAGGGGTCCTCGCTCTGATTTGAATGAACCTTCGCCAGTAATCTTGGAGCGGCTCGCGTTCCTCTTGCTTGCAGTTGAATAGCTCGATGGGGTTTAACGGGGCTGGAGTGATGCCCTTGAAGTTTGTACACAGCTTGTCTCTGAGGCAGGCCCAGGAATCCACAGTTCCGGGGCGAAGGTTGCTGTACCAAGTTTGTGCGATGTCTCGCAAAATGATGACAAAGGATTTGGCCATTGTTGATTCGTCACCGCCTGCTGCGGCAACCGCTGCTTCATAGCTCATGATGAACTGGCGAGGGTCGGAAAGTCCATCATAGCGAGGTAGGTTTTGTGGATTATACGAAGGTGGCCAGGGCTGGGTTTGGAGTGTTTGGGAGAGTGGTGACTTTGGATCGTATGGCATTTGGTGTTGTTGATGCCTTCGCTGAATGCGAAGGTTTTGCTCTCTCTCATCTGGGTAGAGTTGGCGGAGGTTTGGGTGTCTCACAAGATATGGCTCTGGGTGTACTGGTGGTGGTGGGGGTGGTGGGTGGTGACGAAGGTTGTCTTGGTTTGGCTCCTCATTCCCCTCTCGCAACGGGGGTATCTCTTCATTGGTCCAGCCCTCGGCTTCGGCTTCTGCCGCGGCGAGGGACTCCTCCATGCGGCGAAGCTGCTCCCTGGCCTCGTCTGCCCTCTGTCTGATTGAGCGCAGTCGGTTGTGCCTCTCAAGCTGCTCCAGGCGCCTCTTCTTCTCTTGCAGCTCAGCCTCGAGCCTTTCAAGGGCCTCGAGGCCCACCTCTTCTTCTTCCCCTTCTCCTTCTCCCGAAGTGTGTGGGTGCGGCTGTGTCGCCACTCGGGCCTGGGGGCCCAGGGATTGGGGTTCCGGGGTGACATTTTCTCCTCCCGAGGGTTGTGCAATTTCCTCAGCAGGCGGGACCACCGCTGCCGCCTCTCTAGCAACGCGCTGGTCCCTCGCCGAAGGTGCTCTCCTGTTTCCCGCCATTTCAGACTTCGGGTCCCCACGGTCGGCGCCAAACTGTTGGGAGCACACTTGCCCAACCTCCGCACTTGTGCAGGGGAAGGAGCGAAGGTGACCAAGCGTCGGATGCGGTAGCGAAGGTGAAACGGAAGTGGAAAGTGCTCGAATTCCCAAAAGTCGTCGTTTACACTGTTCATCCCCTTGGTATTTATAGGGAATGCCAAGGGGTACGGGCCAAATTACAAAAGGGTACAGCAAAGATTCCTCGCCTCCGCGCAGGGAGGAAGGGCAGAAACGTAAACACACAGCTGGAGCGGAAACCCTAATCGGTCACACCCCGGCGCGCCGCCACCTGGCCCCCTGTTCACCTTCGGGGAGAGGTGCGGCGGTCTTGACCTTCGGCCGTGCTCACCTCCGGCTGCACTTGCCTCCCGGGAGAGGCAAGTGAACACGCTTGCTGCTTGCCTGGACCCTCGCTCCAAGCGAAGGTGGTGTCGACGGTCAGCGAAGGTTTCCTGCTGTGCGCCCATCGCCTCAGACCTGCACAGGAACACAGCAAGAGAGCGAGGGTTGATCCCGCATTCGGGGGTCAGGGTAGTGGCCTCCGATGGTAGAGAGACCCCGCAAGCACGCCAGGCGTTACGCGAGGGCTGATTTTGAGCACCAGTTCGGGCGGCGCTTCTGTCGAGGGTCCTTTCCCCCAACAAACGGAGATGATTGAGTGCGTCTGTTTGCAAAAAAATCAACTGTGAGTTTTTTTGGTGCATTAGTGTGTAAAATGGCCCCCCGTGCGAGTTTTTCCGCACCGTTTCGCCAGAAATGGAAGTGCCAAAACCCCACCAAACATGAGTTTTAGGTGAAACGTAGATGATTGGGTGTGTCCGTTTGCGAAAAATTCAACTTCGAGTTTTTCAGTGCATTAATGTGTAAAATGGCCCTCCCGCGCGAGTATTTCTGCACCGTTCCGTCGGGAATGAATGTGCCTAAAACGCACCATACACGAGTTTTGGGTCAAACGGGGATGATTGGGTGCGTCTGTTGCGAAAAATTCAACATCGAGTTTTTCGGTGCAGCAGTGGGTAAAACGGCCCTCCCGCGTGAGTTTTTTCACACCGTTCTGTCGGAAATGAAAGTTTCAAAAATCCACGAAACAAGAGTTTTGGGTCAAACAGGGATGATTGGGTGCGTCCGTTGGGAAAAATTCAACAGCGAGTTTTTCGGTGCATCAGTGGAAAAAACGGCCATACCGTGAGAGTTTTTCCGCACTGTTCTGTTGGAAATGAAAGTGCCAAAAACCCACAAACTAGAGTTTTGGGTCGACCGGAGATGATTGGGTGTGTCTGTTGCGAAAAATTCAACTCAATTTTTTGGTGCATCATTCGGTAAAACGGCCCTCCAACACGAGTTTTGTCGCACCGTTCCGTCAGAAATGAATGTGCCAAAAACCCACAAACAAGAGTTTTGGGTCAACAGGGGATGATTGGGTGCGTCTGTTGCAAAAAATTCAACTGAGTTTTTCGGTGCATCATTGGGTAAAACGGCCCTCCCGCACGAGTTTTGTCGCACTGTTCCGTCAGAAATGAAAGTGCCAAAAACCGACAAACATGAGTTTTGGGTCAACCGGAGACGATTGAGTGCGTCCATTGCAAAAAATTCAACTGAGTTATTCGGTGCATCATTGGGTAAAACGGCCCTCCCGCACGAGTTTTGTCGCACCGTTCCGTCGGAAATGAAAGTGCCAAAAACCCACAAACAAGAGTTTTGGGTCAACCGGAGATGATTGGGTGCGTCTGTTGCAAAAAAATCAACTGAGTTTTTTGGTGCATCATAGGGTAAAACGGCCCTCCCGCGCGAGTTTTTACGCACCGTTCCATCGGAAATGAAAGTGCCAAAAATCCACCAAACTAGAGTTTTAGGTCAAATGAAGATGATTAGGTGCGTCCGTTTGCGAAAAATTCCACTGCGAGTTTTTCGGTGCATGAGTGGGTAAAACGGCCCTCCCGCGTGAGTTTTTCCACACCGTTCCGTCGGAAATGAAAGTTTCAAAAACCGACCAAACATGAGTTTTGGGTCAAACAGGGATGATTGGGTGCGTCCGTTGGGAAAAATTGAACACCGAGTTTTTTGGTGCATCAGTGGAAAAAACGGCCATACCGTGCGAGTTTTGCCGCACCGTTTTGTCGGAAATGAAAGTGCCAAAAACCCACAAACAAGAGTTTTGGGTCAACCGGAGATGATTGGGTGCGTCTGTTGCGAAAAAATCAACTGAGTTTTTTGGTGCATCGTTGGGTAAAACGGCCCTCCCACACGAGTTTTGTCGCATCGTTACGTCGGAAATGAAAGTGCAAAAAACCCACAAAAAAGAGTTTTGGGTCAACCGGAGATGATTGGGTGCGTCTGTTGCAAAAAATTCAATTGAGTTTTTCGGTGCATCATTGGGTAAAACGGCCCTCCCGCACGAGCTTTGTCGCACCGTTCCGTCAGAAATGGAAGTGCCAAAAACCGACAAACATGAGTTTTGGGTCAACTGGAGTTGATTGAGTGTGGTCATTGCAAAAAATTCAACTGAGTTTTTCGGTGCATCAGTCGAAAAACGGCCATACCGTGCGAGTTTTGCTGCACCGTTCTGTCAGAAATGAAAGTGCCAAAAACCCACAAACAAGAGTTTTGGGTCAACCGGAGATGATTGGGTGCGTCTGTTGCAAAAAAATCAATTGAGTTTTTTGGTGCATCATTGGGTAAAACACCCCTCCCGCACGAGTTTTGTCGCATCGTTCCGTCGGAAATGAAAGTGCAAAAAACCCACAAACAAGAGTTTTGGGTCAACCAGAGATGATTGGGTGCGTCTGTTGCAAAAAATTCAACTGAGTTTTTCAGTGCATCATTGGGTAAAACGGCCCTCCCTCACGAGTTTTGTCGCACCGTTGTGTCAGAAATGAAAATGCCAAAAACCCACAAACATGAGTTTTGGGTCAACCGGAGATGATTGAGTGCGGTCATTGCAAAAAATTCAACTGATTTATTCAGTGCATCCTTGGGTAAAACGGCCCTACCACGCGAGTTTTGCCGCACCGTTTCGTCGGAAATGAAAGTGCCAAAAACCCACCAAACAAGAGTTCTAGGCCAAACGGAGATGATTGAGTGCGTCTGTTTGCAAAAAAATCAAATGCGAGTTTTTTGGTGCATCAGTGGGTAAAATGGCCCTCCCGCGCGAGTTTTTCTGAACTGTTCCGTCAGAAATGAATTTGCCAAAACCCCACCAAACATGAGTTTTAGGTAAAACGTAGATGATTGGGTGCGTCCGTTTGCGAAAAATTCAACTTCGAGTTTTTCAGTGCATTAATGTGTAAAATCGCCCTCCCGCGCGAGTATTTCTGCACCGTTGCGTCGGAAATGAAAGTGCCAAAAACGCACCATACACGAGTTTTGGGTCAAACGGAGATGATTGGGTGCGTCCGTAGCAAAAATTTCAACAACGAGTTTTTCGGTGCATCAGTGGGTAAAACGTCCCTCCCGCGTGAGTTTTTCCACACCGATCCGTCGGAAATGAAAGTTTCAAAAACCCACCAAACAAGAGTTATGGGTCAAACAGGGATGATTGGGTGCGTCCGATGGGAAAAATTCAATAGCGAGTTTTTTGGTGCATCAGTGGAAAAAACGGCCATACCGTGCGAGTTTTGCTGCACTGTTCTGTCAGAAATGAAAGTGCCAAAAACCCACAAACAAGAGTTTTGGGTCAACCGGAGATGATTGGGTGCGTCTCTTGCAAAAAATTCAACTGAGTTTTTCGGTGCATGATTGGGTAAAACGGCCCTCCCGCACGAGTTTTGTCGCACCATTCCGTCAGAAATGAAAGTGCCAAAAACCCACAAACATGAGTTTTGGGTCAACCGGAGATGATTGAGTGCGGTCATTGCAAAAAATTCAACAGATTTAATCAGTGCATCCTTGGGTAAAACAGCCCTACCGCGCGAGTTTTGCCGCACCGTTTCGTCGGAAATGAAAGTGCCAAAAACCCCCCAAACAAGAGTTTTACGCCAAACGGAGATGATTGAGTGCGTCTGTTTGCAAAAAAATCAACTGTGAGTTTTTTTGGTGCATTAGTGTGTAAAATGGCCCCCCGTGCGAGTTTTTTCCGCACCGTTTCGCCAGAAATGAAAGTGCCAAAACCCCACCAAACATGAGTTTTAGGTGAAACATAGATGATTGGGTGTGTCCGTTTGCGAAAAATTCAACTTCGAGTTTTTCAGTGCATTAATGTGTAAAATGGCCCTCCCGCGCGAGTATTTCTGCACCGTTCCGTCGGGAATGAATGTGCCTAAAACACACCATACACGAGTTTTGGGTCAAACGGGGATGATTGGGTGCGTCTGTTGCGAAAAATTCAACATCGAGTTTTTCGGTGCATCAGTGGGTAAAACGGCCCTCCCGCGTGAGTTTTTTCACACCGTTCTGTCGGAAATGAATGTTTCAAAAATCCACGAAACAAGAGTTTTGGGTCAAACAGGGATGATTGGGTGCGTCCGTTGGGAAAAATTCAACAGCGAGTTTTTCGGTGCATCAGTGGAAAAAACGGCCATACCGTGAGAGTTTTTCCGCACTGTTCTGTTGGAAATGAAAGTACCAAAAACCCACAAACTAGAGTTTTGGGTCGACCGGAGATGATTGGGTGCGTCTCTTGCGAAAAATTCAACTCAATTTTTTGGTGCATCATTCGGTAAAACGGCCCTCCAACACGAGTTTTGTCGCACCGTTCCGTCAGAAATGAATGTGCCAAAAACCCACAAACAAGAGTTTTGGGTCAACAGGGGATGATTGGGTGCGTCTGTTGCAAAAAATTCAACTGAGTTTTTCGGTGCATCATTGGGTAAAACGGCCCTCCCGCACGAGTTTTGTCGCACTGTTCCGTCAGAAATGAAAGTGCCAAAAACCGACAAACATGAGTTTTGGGTCAACCGGAGACGATTGAGTGCGTCCATTGCAAAAAATTCAACTGAGTTATTCGGTGCATCATTGGGTAAAACGGCCCTCCCGCACGAGTTTTGTCGCACCGTTCCGTCGGAAATGAAAGTGCCAAAAACCCACAAACAAGAGTTTTGGGTCAACCGGAGATGATTGGGTGCGTCTGTTGCAAAAAAATCAACTGAGTTTTTTGGTGCATCATTGGGTAAAACGGCCCTCCCGCGCGAGTTTTTACGCACCGTTCCATCGGAAATGAAAGTGCCAAAAATCCACCAAACTAGAGTTTTAGGTCAAATGAAGATGATTAGGTGCGTCCGTTTGCGAAAAATTCCACTGCGAGTTTTTCGGTGCATGAGTGGGTAAAACGGCCCTCCCGCGTGAGTTTTTCCACACCGTTCCGTCGGAAATGGAAGTTTCAAAAACCGACCAAACATGAGTTTTGGGTCAAACGGGGATGATTGGGTGCGTCTGTTGCGAAAAAATCAACATCGAGTTTTTCGGTGCATCAGTGGGTAAAACGGCCCTCCCGCGTGAGTTTTTTCACACCGTTATGTCGGAAATGAAAGTTTCAAAAACCCACGAAACAAGAGTTTTGGGTCAAACAGGGATGATTGGGTGCGTCCGTTGGAAAAAATTCAACAACGAGTTTTTCGGTGCATCAGTGGAAAAAATGGCCATACCGTGCGAGTTTTGCTGCACCGTTCTGTCAGAAATGAAAGTGTCAAAAACCCACAAACAAGAGTTTTGGGTCAACCGGAGATGATTGGGTGCGTCTGTTGCAAAAAAATCAACTGCTTGTTTTTCAGTGCATCATTGGGTAAAACGACCCTCCCGCATCAGTTTTGTCGCACCGTTCCGTCAGAAATGGATGTGCCAAAAACCGACAAACATGAGTTTTGGGTCAACCGGAGATGATTGAGTGCGTCCATTACAAAAAAATCAACTGAGTTATTCGGTGCATCATTGGGTAAAACGGCCCTACCGCGCGAGTTTTGCTGCACCGTTTTGTCGGAAATGAAAGTGCCAAAAACCCACCAAACAAGAGTTTTACGCCAAACGGAGATGATTGAGTGCGTCTGTTTGCAAAAAAATCATCTGCGAGTTTTTTGGTGCATTAGTTGGTAAAAATGCCCCCCGCGCGAGTTTTTCCGCACCGTTTCGCCAGAAATGAAAGTGCCACAACCCTACCAAACATGAGTTTTAGGTGAAACGTAGATGATTGGGAGTGTTCGTTTGCGAAAAATTCAACTTTGAGTTTTTCAGTGCATTAATGTGTAAAATGGCCCTCCCGCGCGAGTATTTCTGCACCATTCTGTCAGAAATGAAAGTTTCAAAAACCCACCAAACAAGAGTTATGGGTCAAACCGGGATAATTGGGTGCGTCCGTTGCGAAAAATTCAACTGCGAGTTTTTCGGTGCATCAGTGGAAAAAACGGCCATACCGTGAGAGTTTTTCCGCACTGTTCTGTTGGAAATGAAAGTGCCAAAAACCCACAAACTAGAGTTTTGGGTCGACCGAAGATGATTGGGTGCGTCTGTTGCGAAAAATTCAACTCAATTTTTTGGTGCATCATTCGGTAAAACGGCCCTCCAACACGAGTTTTGTCGCACCGTTCCGTCAGAAATGAATGTGCCAAAAACCCACAAACAAGAGTTTTGGGTCAACAGGGGATGATTGGGTGCGTCTGTTGCAAAAAATTCAACTGAGTTTTTCGGTGCATCATTGGGTAAAACGGCCCTCCCGCACGAGTTTTGTCGCACTGTTCCGTCAGAAATGAAAGTGCCAAAAACCGACAAACATGAGTTTTGGGTCAACCGGAGACGGTTGAGTGCGTCCATTGCAAAAAATTCAACTGAGTTATTCGGTGCATCATTGGGTAAAACGGCCCTCCCGCACGAGTTTTGTCGCACCGTTCCGTCGGAAATGAAAGTGCCAAAAACCCACAAACAAGAGTTTTGGGACAACCGGAGATGATTGGGTGCGTCTGTTGCAAAAAAATCAACTGAGTTTTTTGGTGCATCATTGGGTAAAACGGCCCTCCCGCGCGAGTTTTTACGCACCGTTCCATCGGAAATGAAAGTGCCAAAAATCCACCAAACTAGAGTTTTAGGTCAAATGAAGATGATTAGGTGCGTCCGTTTGCGAAAAATTCCACTGCGAGTTTTTCGGTGCATGAGTGGGTAAAACGGCCCTCCCGCGTGAGTTTTTCCACACCGTTCCGTCGGAAATGAAAGTTTCAAAAACCGACCAAACATGAGTTTTGGGTCAAACGGGGATGATTGGGTGCGTCTGTTGCGAAAAATTCAACATCGAGTTTTTCGGTGCATCAGTGGGTAAAACGGCCCTCCCGCGTGAGTTTTTTCACACCGTTCTGTCGGAAATGAAAGTTTCAAAAACCCACGAAACAAGAGTTTTGCGTCAAACAGGGATGATTGGGTGCGTCCGTTGGGAAAAATTCAACAGCGAGTTTTTCGGTGCATCAGTGGAAAAAATGGCCATACCGTGCGAGTTTTGCTGCACCGTTCTGTCAGAAATGAAAGTGTCAAAAACCCACAAACAAGAGTTTTGGGTCAACCGGAGATGATTGGGGGCGTCTGTTGCAAAAAAATCAACTGCTTGTTTTTCAGTGCATCATTGGGTAAAACGACCCTCCCACATCAGTTTTGTCGCACCGTTCCGTCAGAAATGGAAGTGCCAAAAACCGACAAACATGAGTTTTGGGTCAACCGGAGATGATTGAGTGCGTCCATTACAAAAAAATCAACTGAGTTATTCGGTGCATCATTGGGTAAAACGGCCCTACCGCGCGAGTTTTGCCGCACCGTTTTGTCGGAAATGAAAGTGCCAAAAACCCACCAAACAAGAGTTTTACGCCAAACGGAGATGATTGAGTGCGTCTGTTTGCAAAAAAATCATCTGCGGGTTTTTTGGTGCATTAGTTGGTAAAAATGCCCCCCGCGCGAGTTTTTCCGCACCGTTTCGCCAGAAATGAAAGTGCCACAACCCTACCAAACATGAGTTTTAGGTGAAACGTAGATGATTGGGAGTGTCCGTTTGCGAAAAATTCAACTTTGAGTTTTTCAGTGCATTAATGTGTAAAATGGCCCTCCCGCGCGAGTATTTCTGCACCGTTCTGTCAGAAATGAAAGTTTCAAAAACCCACCAAACAAGAGTTATGGGTCAAACCGGGATAATTGGGTGCGTCCGTTGCGAAAAATTCAACTGCGAGTTTTTCGGTGCATCAGTGGAAAAAACGGCCATACCGTGAGAGTTTTTCCGCACTGTTCTGTTGGAAATGAAAGTGCCAAAAACCCACAAACTAGAGTTTTGGGTCGACCGGAGATGATTGGGTGCGTCTGTTGCGAAAAATTCAACTCAATTTTTTGGTGCATCATTCGGTAAAACGGCCCTCCAACACGAGTTTTGTCGCACCGTTCCGTCAGAAATGAATGTGCCAAAAACCCACAAACAAGAGTTTTGGGTCAACAGGGGATGATTGGGTGCGTCTGTTGCAAAAAATTCAACTGAGTTTTTCGGTGCATCATTGGGTAAAACGGCCCTCCCGCACGAGTTTTGTCGCACTGTTCCGTCAGAAACGAAAGTGCCAAAAACCGACAAACATGAGTTTTGGGTCAACCGGAGACGGTTGAGTGCGTCCATTGCAAAAAATTCAACTGAGTTTTTCGGTGCATCAGTGGGTAAAACGGCCCTCCCGCGTGAGTTTTTTCACACCGTTCTGTCGGAAATGAAAGTTTCAAAAACCCACGAAACAAGAGTTTTGCGTCAAACAGGGATGATTGGGTGCGTCCGTTGGGAAAAATTCAACAGCGAGTTTTTCGGTGCATCAGTGGAAAAAATGGCCATACCGTGCGAGTTTTGCTGCACCGTTCTGTCAGAAATGAAAGTGTCAAAAACCCACAAACAAGAGTTTTGGGTCAACCGGAGATGATTGGGGGCGTCTGTTGCAAAAAAATCAACTGCTTGTTTTTCAGTGCATCATTGGGTAAAACGACCCTCCCACATCAGTTTTGTCGCACCGTTCCGTCAGAAATGGAAGTGCCAAAAACCGACAAACATGAGTTTTGGGTCAACCGGAGATGATTGAGTGCGTCCATTACAAAAAATCAACTGAGTTATTCGGTGCATCATTGGGTAAAACGGCCCTACCGCGCGAGTTTTGCCGCACCGTTTTGTCGGAAATGAAAGTGCCAAAAACCCACCAAACAAGAGTTTTACGCCAAACGGAGATGATTGAGTGCGTCTGTTTGCAAAAAAATCATCTGCGGGTTTTTTGGTGCATTAGTTGGTAAAAATGCCCCCCGCGCGAGTTTTTCCGCACCGTTTCGCCAGAAATGAAAGTGCCACAACCCTACCAAACATGAGTTTTAGGTGAAACGTAGATGATTGGGAGTGTCCGTTTGCGAAAAATTCAACTTTGAGTTTTTCAGTGCATTAATGTGTAAAATGGCCCTCCCGCGCGAGTATTTCTGCACCGTTCTGTCAGAAATGAAAGTTTCAAAAACCCACCAAACAAGAGTTATGGGTCAAACCGGGATAATTGGGTGCGTCCGTTGCGAAAAATTCAACTGCGAGTTTTTCGGTGCATCAGTGGAAAAAACGGCCATACCGTGAGAGTTTTTCCGCACTGTTCTGTTGGAAATGAAAGTGCCAAAAACCCACAAACTAGAGTTTTGGGTCGACCGGAGATGATTGGGTGCGTCTGTTGCGAAAAATTCAACTCAATTTTTTGGTGCATCATTCGGTAAAACGGCCCTCCAACACGAGTTTTGTCGCACCGTTCCGTCAGAAATGAATGTGCCAAAAACCCACAAACAAGAGTTTTGGGTCAACAGGGGATGATTGGGTGCGTCTGTTGCAAAAAATTCAACTGAGTTTTTCGGTGCATCATTGGGTAAAACGGCCCTCCCGCACGAGTTTTGTCGCACTGTTCCGTCAGAAATGAAAGTGCCAAAAACCGACAAACATGAGTTTTGGGTCAACCGGAGACGGTTGAGTGCGTCCATTGCAAAAAATTCAACTGAGTTATTCGGTGCATCATTGGGTAAAACGGCCCTCCCGCACGAGTTTTGTCGCACCGTTCCGTCGGAAATGAAAGTGCCAAAAACCCACAAACAAGAGTTTTGGGACAACCGGAGATGATTGGGTGCGTCTGTTGCAAAAAAATCAACTGAGTTTTTTGGTGCATCATTGGGTAAAACGGCCCTCCCGCGCGAGTTTTTACGCACCGTTCCATCGGAAATGAAAGTGCCAAAAATCCACCAAACTAGAGTTTTAGGTCAAATGAAGATGATTAGGTGCGTCCGTTTGCGAAAAATTCCACTGCGAGTTTTTCGGTGCATGAGTGGGTAAAACGGCCCTCCCGCGTGAGTTTTTCCACACCGTTCCGTCGGAAATGAAAGTTTCAAAAACCGACCAAACATGAGTTTTGGGTCAAACGGGGATGATTGGGTGCGTCTGTTGCGAAAAATTCAACATCGAGTTTTACGGTGCATCAGTGGGTAAAACGGCCCTACCGCGTGAGTTTTTTCACACCGTTCTGTCGGAAATGAAAGTTTCAAAAACCCACGAAACAAGAGTTTTGCGTCAAACAGGGATGATTGGGTGCGTCCGTTGGGAAAAATTCAACAGCGAGTTTTTCGGTGCATCAGTGGAAAAAATGGCCATACCGTGCGAGTTTTGCTGCACCGTTCTGTCAGAAATGAAAGTGTCAAAAACCCACAAACAAGAGTTTTGGGTCAACCGGAGATGATTGGGTGCGTCTGTTGCAAAAAAATCAACTGCTTGTTTTTCAGTGCATCATTGGGTAAAACGACCCTCCCGCATCAGTTTTGTCGCACCGTTCCGTCAGAAATAGAAGTGCCAAAAACCGACAAACATGAGTTTTGGGTCAACCGGAGATGATTGAGTGCGTCCATTACAAAAAAATCTACTGAGTTATTCGGTGCATCATTGGGTAAAACGGCCCTACCGCGCGAGTTTTGCCGCACCGTTTTGTCGGAAATGAAAGTGCCAAAAACCCACCAAACAAGAGTTTTACGCCAAACGGAGATGATTGAGTGCGTCTGTTTGCAAAAAAAATCATCTGCGAGTTTTTTGGTGCATTAGTTGGTAAAAATGCCCCCCGCGCGAGTTTTTCCGCACCGTTTCGCCAGAAATGAAAGTGCCACAACCCTACCAAACATGAGTTTTAGGTGAAACGTAGATGATTGGGAGTGTTCGTTTGCGAAAAATTCAACTTTGAGTTTTTCAGTGCATTAATGTGTAAAATGGCCCTCCCGCGCGAGTATTTCTGCACCGTTCTGTCAGAAATGAAAGTTTCAAAAACCCACCAAACAAGAGTTATGGGTCAAACCGGGATAATTGGGTGCGTCCGTTGCGAAAAATTCAACTGCGAGTTTTTCGGTGCATCAGTGGAAAAAACGGCCATACCGTGAGAGTTTTTCCGCACTGTTCTGTTGGAAATGAAAGTGCCAAAAACCCACAAACTAGAGTTTTGGGTCGACCGGAGATGATTGGGTGCGTCTGTTGCGAAAAATTCAACTCAATTTTTTGGTGCATCATTCGGTAAAACGGCCCTCCAACACGAGTTTTGTCGCACCGTTCCGTCAGAAATGAATGTGCCAAAAACCCACAAACAAGAGTTTTGGGTCAACAGGGGATGATTGGGTGCGTCTGTTGCAAAAAATTCAACTGAGTTTTTCGGTGCATCATTGGGTAAAACGGCCCTCCCGCACGAGTTTTGTCGCACTGTTCCGTCAGAAATGAAAGTGCCAAAAACCGACAAACATGAGTTTTGGGTCAACCGGAGACGGTTGAGTGCGTCCATTGCAAAAAATTCAACTGAGTTATTCGGTGCATCATTGGGTAAAACGGCCCTCCCGCACGAGTTTTGTCGCACCGTTCCGTCGGAAATGAAAGTGCCAAAAACCCACAAACAAGAGTTTTGGGACAACCGGAGATGATTGGGTGCGTCTGTTGCAAAAAAATCAACTGAGTTTTTTGGTGCATCATTGGGTAAAACGGCCCTCCCGCGCGAGTTTTTACGCACCGTTCCATCGGAAATGAAAGTGCCAAAAATCCACCAAACTAGAGTTTTAGGTCAAATGAAGATGATTAGGTGCGTCCGTTTGCGAAAAATTCCACTGCGAGTTTTTCGGTGCATGAGTGGGTAAAACGGCCCTCCCGCGTGAGTTTTTCCACACCGTTCCGTCGGAAATGAAAGTTTCAAAAACCGACCAAACATGAGTTTTGGGTCAAACGGGGATGATTGGGTGCGTCTGTTGCGAAAAATTCAACATCGAGTTTTTCGGTGCATCAGTGGGTAAAACGGCCCTCCCGCGTGAGTTTTTTCACACCGTTCTGTCGGAAATGAAAGTTTCAAAAACCCACGAAACAAGAGTTTTGCGTCAAACAGGGATGATTGGGTGCGTCCGTTGGGAAAAATTCAACAGCGAGTTTTTCGGTGCATCAGTGGAAAAAATGGCCATACCGTGCGAGTTTTGCTGCACCGTTCTGTCAGAAATGAAAGTGTCAAAAACCCACAAACAAGAGTTTTGGGTCAACCGGAGATGATTGGGTGCGTCTGTTGCAAAAAAATCAACTGCTTGTTTTTCAGTGCATCATTGGGTAAAACGACCCTCCCGCATCAGTTTTGTCGCACCGTTCCGTCAGAAATGGAAGTGCCAAAAACCGACAAACATGAGTTTTGGGTCAACCGGAGATGATTGAGTGCGTCCATTACAAAAAAATCAACTGAGTTATTCGGTCCATCATTGGGTAAAACGGCCCTACCGCGCGAGTTTTGCCGCACCGTTTTGTCGGAAATGAAAGTGCCAAAAACCCACCAAACAAGAGTTTTACGCCAAACGGAGATGATTGAGTGCGTCTGTTTGCAAAAAAATCATCTGCGAGTTTTTTGGTGCATTAGTTGGTAAAAATGCCCCCCGCGCGAGTTTTTCCGCACCGTTTCGCCAGAAATGAAAGTGCCACAACCCTACCAAACATGAGTTTTAGGTGAAACGTAGATGATTGGGAGTGTCCGTTTGCGAAAAATTCAACTTTGAGTTTTTCAGTGCATTAATGTGTAAAATGGCCCTCCCGCGCGAGTATTTCTGCACCGTTCTGTCAGAAATGAAAGTTTCAAAAACCCACCAAACAAGAGTTATGGGTCAAACCGGGATAATTGGGTGCGTCCGTTGCGAAAAATTCAACTGCGAGTTTTTCGGTGCATCAGTGGAAAAAACGGCCATACCGTGAGAGTTTTTCCGCACCGTTCTGTTGGAAATGAAAGTGCCAAAAACCCACAAACAAGAGTTTTGGGTCAACCGGAGATGATTGGGTGCGTCTGTTGCGAAAAATTCAACTCAATTTTTTGGTGCATCATTCGGTAAAACGGCCCTCCAACACGAGTTTTGTCGCACCGTTCCGTCAGAAATGAATGTGCCAAAAACCCACAAACAAGAGTTTTGGGTCAACAGGGGATGATTGGGTGCGTCTGTTGCAAAAAATTCAACTGAGTTTTTCGGTGCATCATTGGGTAAAACGGCCCTCCCGCACGAGTTTTGTCGCACTGTTCCGTCAGAAATGAAAGTGCCAAAAACCGACAAACATGAGTTTTGGGTCAACCGGAGACGGTTGAGTGCGTCCATTGCAAAAAATTCAACTGAGTTATTCGGTGCATCATTGGGTAAAACGGCCCTCCCGCACGAGTTTTGTCGCACCGTTCCGTCGGAAATGAAAGTGCCAAAAACCCACAAACAAGAGTTTTGGGACAACCGGAGATGATTGGGTGCGTCTGTTGCAAAAAAATCAACTGAGTTTTTTGGTGCATCATTGGGTAAAACGGCCCTCCCGCGCGAGTTTTTACGCACCGTTCCATCGGAAATGAAAGTGCCAAAAATCCACCAAACTAGAGTTTTAGGTCAAATGAAGATGATTAGGTGCGTCCGTTTGCGAAAAATTCCACTGCGAGTTTTTCGGTGCATGAGTGGGTAAAACGGCCCTCCCGCGTGAGTTTTTCCACACCGTTCCGTCGGAAATGAAAGTTTCAAAAACCGACCAAACATGAGTTTTGGGTCAAACGGGGATGATTGGGTGCGTCTGTTGCGAAAAATTCAACATCGAGTTTTTCGGTGCATCAGTGGGTAAAACGGCCCTCCCGCGTGAGTTTTTTCACACCGTTCTGTCGGAAATGAAAGTTTCAAAAACCCACGAAATAAGAGTTTTGCGTCAAACAGGGATGATTGGGTGCGTCCGTTGGGAAAAATTCAACAGCGAGTTTTTCGGTGCATCAGTGGAAAAAATGGCCATACCGTGCGAGTTTTGCTGCACCGTTCTGTCAGAAATTAAAGTGTCAAAAACCCACAAACAAGAGTTTTGGGTCAACCGGAGATGATTGGGTGCGTCTGTTGCAAAAAAATCAACTGCTTGTTTTTCAGTGCATCATTGGGTAAAACGACCCTCCCGCATCAGTTTTGTCGCACCGTTCCGTCAGAAATGGAAGTGCCAAAAACCGACAAACATGAGTTTTGGGTCAACCGGAGATGATTGAGTGCGTCTATTACAAAAAAATCAACTGAGTTATTCGGTGCATCATTGGGTAAAACGGCCCTACCGCGCGAGTTTTGCCGCACCGTTTTGTCAGAAATGAAAGTGCCAAAAACCCACCAAACAAGAGTTTTACGCCAAACGGAGATGATTGAGTGCGTCTGTTTGCAAAAAAATCATCTGCGAGTTTTTTGGTGCATTAGTTGGTAAAAATGCCCCCCGCGCGAGTTTTTCCGCACCGTTTCGCCAGAAATGAAAGTGCCACAACCCTACCAAACATGAGTTTTAGGTGAAACGTAGATGATTGGGAGTGTCCGTTTGCGAAAAATTCAACTTTGAGTTTTTCAGTGCATTAATGTGTAAAATGGCCCTCCCGCGCGAGTATTTCTGCACCGTTCTGTCAGAAATGAAAGTTTCAAAAACCCACCAAACAAGAGTTATGGGTCAAACCGGGATAATTGGGTGCGTCCGTTGCGAAAAATTCAACTGCGAGTTTTTCGGTGCATCAGTGGAAAAAACGGCCATACCGTGAGAGTTTTTCCGCACCGTTCTGTTGGAAATGAAAGTGCCAAAAACCCACAAACAAGAGTTTTGGGTCAACCGGAGATGATTGGGTGCGTCTGTTGCGAAAAATTCAACTCAATTTTTTGGTGCATCATTCGGTAAAACGGCCCTCCAACACGAGTTTTGTCGCACCGTTCCGTCAGAAATGAATGTGCCAAAAACCCACAAACAAGAGTTTTGGGTCAACAGGGGATGATTGGGTGCGTCTGTTGCAAAAAATTCAACTGAGTTTTTCGGTGCATCATTGGGTAAAACGGCCCTCCCGCACGAGTTTTGTCGCACTGTTCCGTCAGAAATGAAAGTGCCAAAAACCGACAAACATGAGTTTTGGGTCAACCGGAGACGGTTGAGTGCGTCCATTGCAAAAAATTCAACTGAGTTATTCGGTGCATCATTGGGTAAAACGGCCCTCCCGCACGAGTTTTGTCGCACCGTTCCGTCGGAAATGAAAGTGCCAAAAACCCACAAACAAGAGTTTTGGGACAACCGGAGATGATTGGGTGCGTCTGTTGCAAAAAAATCAACTGAGTTTTTTGGTGCATCATTGGGTAAAACGGCCCTCCCGCGCGAGTTTTTACGCACCGTTCCATCGGAAATGAAAGAGCCAAAAATCCACCAAACTAGAGTTTTAGGTCAAATGAAGATGATTAGGTGCGTCCGTTTGCGAAAAATTCCACTGCGAGTTTTTCGGTGCATGAGTGGGTAAAACGGCCCTCCCGCGTGAGTTTTTCCACACCGTTCCGTCGGAAATGAAAGTTTCAAAAACCGACCAAACATGAGTTTTGGGTCAAACGGGGATGATTGGGTGCGTCTGTTGCGAAAAATTCAACATCGAGTTTTTCGGTGCATCAGTGGGTAAAACGGCCCTCCCGCGTGAGTTTTTTCACACCGTTCTGTCGGAAATGAAAGTTTCAAAAACCCACGAAACAAGATTTTTGCGTCAAACAGGGATGATTGGGTGCGTCCGTTGGGAAAAATTCAACAGCGAGTTTTTCGGTGCATCAGTGGAAAAAATGGCCATACCGTGCGAGTTTTGCTGCACCGTTCTGTCAGAAATGAAAGTGTCAAAAACCCACAAACAAGAGTTTTGGGTCAACCGGAGATGATTGGGTGCGTCTGTTGCAAAAAAATCAACTGCTTGTTTTTCAGTGCATCATTGGGTAAAACGACCCTCCCGCATCAGTTTTGTCGCACCGTTCCGTCAGAAATGGAAGTGCCAAAAACCGACAAACATGAGTTTTGGGTCAACCGGAGATGATTGAGTGCGTCCATTACAAAAAAATCAACTGAGTTATTCGGTGCATCATTGGGTAAAACGGCCCTACCGCGCGAGTTTTGCCGCACCGTTTTGTCGGAAATGAAAGTGCCAAAAACCCACCAAACAAGAGTTTTACGCCAAACGGAGATGATTGAGTGCGTCTGTTTGCAAAAAAATCATCTGCGAGTTTTTTGGTGCATTAGTTGGTAAAAATGCCCCCCGCGCGAGTTTTTCCGCACCGTTTCGCCAGAAATGAAAGTGCCACAACCCTACCAAACATGAGTTTTAGGTGAAACGTAGATGATTGGGAGTTTCCGTTTGCGAAAAATTCAACTTTGAGTTTTTCAGTGCATTAATGTGTAAAATGGCCCTCCCGCGCGAGTATTTCTGCACCGTTCTGTCAGAAATGAAAGTTTCAAAAACCCACCAAACAAGAGTTATGGGTCCAACCAGGATAATTGGGTGCGTCCGTTGCGAAAAATTCAACTGCGAGTTTTTCGGTGCATCAGTGGAAAAAACGGCCATACCGTGAGAGTTTTTCCGCACCGTTCTGTTGGAAATGAAAGTGCCAAAAACCCACAAACAAGAGTTTTGGGTCAACCGGAGATGATTGGGTGCGTCTGTTGCGAAAAATTCAACTCAATTTTTTGGTGCATCATTCGGTAAAACGGCCCTCCAACACGAGTTTTGTCGCACCGTTCCGTCAGAAATGAATGTGCCAAAAACCCACAAACAAGAGTTTTGGGTCAACAGGGGATGATTGGGTGCGTCTGTTGCAAAAAATTCAACTGAGTTTTTCGGTGCATCATTGGGTAAAACGGCCCTCCCGCACGAGTTTTGTCGCACTGTTCCGTCAGAAATGAAAGTGCCAAAAACCGACAAACATGAGTTTTGGGTCAACCGGAGACGGTTGAGTGCGTCCATTGCAAAAAATTCAACTGAGTTATTCGGTGCATCATTGGGTAAAACGGCCCTCCCGCACGAGTTTTGTCGCACCGTTCCGTCGGAAATGAAAGTGCCAAAAACCCACAAACAAGAGTTTTGGGACAACCGGAGATGATTGGGTGCGTCTGTTGCAAAAAAATCAACTGAGTTTTTTGGTGCATCATTGGGTAAAACGGCCCTCCCGCGCGAGTTTTTACGCACCGTTCCATTGGAAATGAAAGTGCCAAAAATCCACCAAACTAGAGTTTTAGGTCAAATGAAGATGATTAGGTGCGTCCGTTTGCGAAAAATTCCACTGCGAGTTTTTCGGTGCATGAGTGGGTAAAACGGCCCTCCCGCGTGAGTTTTTCCACACCGTCCCGTCGGAAATGAAAGTTTCAAAAACCGACCAAACATGAGTTTTGGGTCAAACGGGGATGATTGGGTGCGTCTGTTGCGAAAAATTCAACATCGAGTTTTTCGGTGCATCAGTGGGTAAAACGGCCCTCCCGCGTGAGTTTTTTCACACCGTTCTGTCGGAAATGAAAGTTTCAAAAACCCACGAAACAAGAGTTTTGCGTCAAACAGGGATGATTGGGTGCGTCCGTTGGGAAAAATTCAACAGCGAGTTTTTCGGTGCATCAGTGGAAAAAATGGCCATACCGTGCGAGTTTTGCTGCACCGTTCTGTCAGAAATGAAAGTGTCAAAAACCCACAAACAAGAGTTTTGGGTCAACCGGAGATGATTGGGTGCGTCTGTTGCAAAAAAATCAACTGCTTGTTTTTCAGTGCATCATTGGGTAAAACGACCCTCCCGCATCAGTTTTGTCGCACCGTTCCGTCAGAAATGGAAGTGCCAAAAACCGACAAACATGAGTTTTGGGTCAACCGGAGATGATTGAGTGCGTCCATTACAAAAAAATCAACTGAGTTATTCGGTGCATCATTGGGTAAAACGGCCCTACCGCGCGAGTTTTGCCGCACCGTTTTGTCGGAAATGAAAGTGCCAAAAACCCACCAAACAAGAGTTTTACGCCAAACGGAGATGATTGAGTGCGTCTGTTTGCAAAAAAATCATCTGCGAGTTTTTTGGTGCATTAGTTGGTAAAAATGCCCCCCGCGCGAGTTTTTCCGCACCGTTTCGCCAGAAATGAAAGTGCCACAACCCTACCAAACATGAGTTTTAGGTGAAACGTAGATGATTGGGAGTTTCCGTTTGCGAAAAATTCAACTTTGAGTTTTTCAGTGCATTAATGTGTAAAATGGCCCTCCCGCGCGAGTATTTCTGCACCGTTCTGTCAGAAATGAAAGTTTCAAAAACCCACCAAACAAGAGTTATGGGTCCAACCGGGATAATTGGGTGCGTCCGTTGCGAAAAATTCAACTGCGAGTTTTTCGGTGCATCAGTGGAAAAAACGGCCATACCGTGAGAGTTTTTCCGCACCGTTCTGTTGGAAATGAAAGTGCCAAAAACCCACAAACAAGAGTTTTGGGTCAACCGGAGATGATTGGGTGCGTCTGTTGCGAAAAATTCAACTCAATTTTTTGGTGCATCATTCGGTAAAACGGCCCTCCAACACGAGTTTTGTCGCACCGTTCCGTCAGAAATGAATGTGCCAAAAACCCACAAACAAGAGTTTTGGGTCAACAGGGGATGATTGGGTGCGTCTGTTGCAAAAAATTCAACTGAGTTTTTCGGTGCATCATTGGGTAAAACGGCCCTCCCGCACGAGTTTTGTCGCACTGTTCCGTCAGAAATGAAAGTGCCAAAAACCGACAAACATGAGTTTTGGGTCAACCGGAGACGGTTGAGTGCGTCCATTGCAAAAAATTCAACTGAGTTATTCGGTGCATCATTGGGTAAAACGGCCCTCCCGCACGAGTTTTGTCGCACCGTTCCGTCGGAAATGAAAGTGCCAAAAACCCACAAACAAGAGTTTTGGGACAACCGGAGATGATTGGGTGCGTCTGTTGCAAAAAAATCAACTGAGTTTTTTGGTGCATCATTGGGTAAAACGGCCCTCCCGCGCGAGTTTTTACGCACCGTTCCATTGGAAATGAAAGTGCCAAAAATCCACCAAACTAGAGTTTTAGGTCAAATGAAGATGATTAGGTGCGTCCGTTTGCGAAAAATTCCACTGCGAGTTTTTCGGTGCATGAGTGGGTAAAACGGCCCTCCCGCGTGAGTTTTTCCACACCGTCCCGTCGGAAATGAAAGTTTCAAAAACCGACCAAACATGAGTTTTGGGTCAAACGGGGATGATTGGGTGCGTCTGTTGCGAAAAATTCAACATCGAGTTTTTCGGTGCATCAGTGGGTAAAACGGCCCTCCCGCGTGAGTTTTTTCACACCGTTCTGTCGGAAATGAAAGTTTCAAAAACCCACGAAACAAGAGTTTTGCGTCAAACAGGGATGATTGGGTGCGTCCGTTGGGAAAAATTCAACAGCGAGTTTTTCGGTGCATCAGTGGAAAAAATGGCCATACCGTGCGAGTTTTGCTGCACCGTTCTGTCAGAAATGAAAGTGTCAAAAACCCACAAACAAGAGTTTTGGGTCAACCGGAGATGATTGGGTGCGTCTGTTGCAAAAAAATCAACTGCTTGTTTTTCAGTGCATCATTGGGTAAAACGACCCTCCCGCATCAGTTTTGTCGCACCGTTCCGTCAGAAATGGAAGTGCCAAAAACCGACAAACATGAGTTTTGGGTCAACCGGAGATGATTGAGTGCGTCCATTACAAAAAAATCAACTGAGTTATTCGGTGCATCATTGGGTAAAACGGCCCTACCGCGCGAGTTTTGCCGCACCGTTTTGTCGGAAATGAAAGTGCCAAAAACCCACCAAACAAGAGTTTTACGCCAAACGGAGATGATTGAGTGCGTCTGTTTGCAAAAAAATCATCTGCGAGTTTTTTGGTGCATTAGTTGGTAAAAATGCCCCCCGCGCGAGTTTTTCCGCACCGTTTCGCCAGAAATGAAAGTGCCACAACCCTACCAAACATGAGTTTTAGGTGAAACGTAGATGATTGGGAGTTTCCGTTTGCGAAAAATTCAACTTTGAGTTTTTCAGTGCATTAATGTGTAAAATGGCCCTCCCGCGCGAGTATTTCTGCACCGTTCTGTCAGAAATGAAAGTTTCAAAAACCCACCAAACAAGAGTTATGGGTCCAACCGGGATAATTGGGTGCGTCCGTTGCGAAAAATTCAACTGCGAGTTTTTCGGTGCATCAGTGGAAAAAACGGCCATACCGTGAGAGTTTTTCCGCACCGTTCTGTTGGAAATGAAAGTGCCAAAAACCCACAAACAAGAGTTTTGGGTCAACCGGAGATGATTGGGTGCGTCTGTTGCGAAAAATTCAACTCAATTTTTTGGTGCATCATTCGGTAAAACGGCCCTCCAACACGAGTTTTGTCGCACCGTTCCGTCAGAAATGAATGTGCCAAAAACCCACAAACAAGAGTTTTGGGTCAACAGGGGATGATTGGGTGCGTCTGTTGCAAAAAATTCAACTGAGTTTTTCGGTGCATCATTGGGTAAAACGGCCCTCCCGCACGAGTTTTGTCGCACTGTTCCGTCAGAAATGAAAGTGCCAAAAACCGACAAACATGAGTTTTGGGTCAACCGGAGACGGTTGAGTGCGTCCATTGCAAAAAATTCAACTGAGTTATTCGGTGCATCATTGGGTAAAACGGCCCTCCCGCACGAGTTTTGTCGCACCGTTCCGTCGGAAATGAAAGTGCCAAAAACCCACAAACAAGAGTTTTGGGACAACCGGAGATGATTGGGTGCGTCTGTTGCAAAAAAATCAACTGAGTTTTTTGGTGCATCATTGGGTAAAACGGCCCTCCCGCGCGAGTTTTTACGCACCGTTCCATTGGAAATGAAAGTGCCAAAAATCCACCAAACTAGAGTTTTAGGTCAAATGAAGATGATTAGGTGCGTCCGTTTGCGAAAAATTCCACTGCGAGTTTTTCGGTGCATGAGTGGGTAAAACGGCCCTCCCGCGTGAGTTTTTCCACACCGTCCCGTCGGAAATGAAAGTTTCAAAAACCGACCAAACATGAGTTTTGGGTCAAACGGGGATGATTGGGTGCGTCTGTTGCGAAAAATTCAACATCGAGTTTTTCGGTGCATCAGTGGGTAAAACGGCCCTCCCGCGTGAGTTTTTTCACACCGTTCTGTCGGAAATGAAAGTTTCAAAAACCCACGAAACAAGAGTTTTGCGTCAAACAGGGATGATTGGGTGCGTCCGTTGGGAAAAATTCAACAGCGAGTTTTTCGGTGCATCAGTGGAAAAAATGGCCATACCGTGCGAGTTTTGCTGCACCGTTCTGTCAGAAATGAAAGTGTCAAAAACCCACAAACAAGAGTTTTGGGTCAACCGGAGATGATTGGGTGCGTCTGTTGCAAAAAAATCAACTGCTTGTTTTTCAGTGCATCATTGGGTAAAACGACCCTCCCGCATCAGTTTTGTCGCACCGTTACGTCAGAAATGGAAGTGCCAAAAACCGACAAATATGAGTTTTGGGTCAACCGGAGATGATTGAGTGCGTCCATTACAAAAAAATCAACTGAGTTATTCGGTGCATCATTGGGTAAAACGGCCCTACCGCGCGAGTTTTGCCGCACCGTTTTGTCGGAAATGAAAGTGCCAAAAACCCACCAAACAAGAGTTTTACGCCAAACGGAGATGATTGAGTGCGTCTGTTTGCAAAAAAATCATCTGCGAGTTTTTTGGTGCATTAGTTGGTAAAAATGCCCCCCGCGCGAGTTTTTCCGCACCGTTTCGCCAGAAATGAAAGTGCCACAACCCTACCAAACATGAGTTTTAGGTGAAACGTAGATGATTGGGAGTGTCCGTTTGCGAAAAATTCAACTTTGAGTTTTTCAGTGCATTAATGTGTAAAATGGCCCTCCCGCGCGAGTATTTCTGCACCGTTCTGTCAGAAATGAAAGTTTCAAAAACCCACCAAACAAGAGTTATGGGTCAAACCGGGATAATTGGGTGCGTCCGTTGCGAAAAATTCAACTGCGAGTTTTTCGGTGCATCAGTGGAAAAAACGGACATACCGTGAGAGTTTTTCCGCACCGTTCTGTTGGAAATGAAAGTGCCAAAAACCCACAAACAAGAGTTTTGGGTCAACCGGAGATGATTGGGTGCGTCTGTTGCGAAAAATTCAACTCAATTTTTTGGTGCATCATTCGGTAAAACGGCCCTCCAACACGAGTTTTGTCGCACCGTTCCGTCAGAAATGAATGTGCCAAAAACCCACAAACAAGAGTTTTGGGTCAACAGGGGATGATTGGGTGCGTCTGTTGCAAAAAATTCAACTGAGTTTTTCGGTGCATCATTGGGTAAAACGGCCCTCCCGCACGAGTTTTGTCGCACTGTTCCGTCAGAAATGAAAGTGCCAAAAACCGACAAACATGAGTTTTGGGTCAACCGGAGACGGTTGAGTGCGTCCATTGCAAAAAATTCAACTGAGTTATTCGGTGCATCATTGGGTAAAACGGCCCTCCCGCACGAGTTTTGTCGCACCGTTCCGTCGGAAATGAAAGTGCCAAAAACCCACAAACAAGAGTTTTGGGTCAACCGGAGATGATTGAGTGCGTCCATTACAAAAAAATCAACTGAGTTATTCGGTGCATCATTGGGTAAAACGGCCCTACCACGCGAGTTTTGCCGCACCGTTTTGTCGGAAATGAAAGTGCCAAACCCCCCCCCCCCAAACAAGAGTTTTACGCCAAACGGAGATGATTGAGTGCGTCTGTTTGCAAAAAAATCATCTGCGAGTTTTTTGGTGCATTAGTTGGTAAAAAGGCCCCCCGCGCGAGTTTTTCCGCACCGTTTCGCCAGAAATGAAAGTGCCACAACCCTACCAAACATGAGTTTTAGGTGAAACGTAGATGATTGGGTGCGTCCGTTTGCGAAAAATTCAACTTCGAGTTTTTCAGTGCATTAATGTGTAAAATGGCCCTCCCGCGTGAGTATTTCTGCACCGTTCCGTCGGAAATGAAAGTGCCATAAACGCACCATACACGAGTTTTGGGTCAAACGGGGATGATTGGGTGCGTCCATAGCGAAAAATTCAACAGCGAGTTTTTCGGTGCATCAGTGGGTAAAACGGCCCTCCCGCGTGAGTTTTTCCACACTGTTCCGTCGGAAATGAAAGTTTCAAAAACCCAACAAACAAGAGGTATGGGTCAAATAGGGAGGATTGGGTGCGTCCGTTGGGAAAAATTCAACACAGAGTTTTTCGGTGCATCAATGGAAAAAACGGCCATACCGTGCGAGTTTTGCTGCACCGTTCTGTTAGAAATGAAAGTGCCAAAAACCCACAAACAAGAGTTTTGGCTCAACCCGAGATGATTGGGTGCGTCTGTTGCGAAAAAATCAATTGAGTTTTTTGGTGCATCATTGGGTAAAACGGCCCTCCCGCACGAGTTTTGTCGCATCGTTCCATCGGAAATGAATGTGCAAAAAACCCACAAACAAGAGTTTTGGGTCAACCGGAGATGATTGGGTGCGTCTGTTGCAAAAAATTCAACTGAGTTTATCGGTGCATCATTGGGTAAAACGGCCCTCCCGCAAGAGTTTTGTCGCACCATTCCGTCAGAAATGAAAGTGCCAAAAACCCACAAACATGAGTTTTGGTTCAACCGGAGATGATTGAGTGCGGTCATTGCAAAAAATTCAACTGATTTATTCAGTGCATCGTTGGGTAAAATGGCCCTACCACGCGAGTTTTGCCGCACCGTTTCGTCGGAAATGAATGTGCCAAAAACCCACCAAACAAGAGTTTTAGGCCAAACGGAGATGATTGAGTGCGTCTGTTTGCAAAAAAATCATCTGTGAGTTTTTTGGTGCATTAGTGGGTAAAATGGCCCCCCGTGCGAGTTTTTCCGCACCGTTTCGCCAGAAATGAAAGTGCCAAAACCCCACCAAACATGAGTTTTAGGTGAAACGTAGATGATTGGGTGTGTCCGTTTGCGAAAAATTCAACTTCGAGTTTTTCAGTGCATTAATGTGTAAAATGGCCCTCCCGCGCGAGTATTTCTGCACCGTTCCGTCGGAAATGAAAGTGCCAAAAACGCACCATACACGAGTTTTGGGTCAAACGGGGATGATTGGGTGCGTCCGTTGCGAAAAATTCAACATCGAGTTTTTCGGTGCATCAGTGGGTAAAACGGCCCTCCCGCGTGAGTTTTTTCACACCGTTCTGTCGGAAATGAAAGTTTCAAAAACCCACCAAACAAGAGTTATGGGTCAAACAGGGATGATTGGGTGCGTCCGTTGGGAAAAATTCAACAGCGAGTTTTTCGGTGCATCAGTGGAAAAAACGGCCATACCGTGCGAGTTTTGCTGCACCGTTCTGTCAGAAATGAAAGTGTCAAAAACCCACAAACAAGAGTTTTGGGTCAACCGGAGATGACTGGGTGCGTCTGTTGCAAAAAAATCAACTGCTTGTTTTTCGGTGCATCATTGGGTAAAACGACCCTCCCGCATGAGTTTTGTCGCACAGTTCCGTCAGAAATGGAAGTGCCAAAAACCGACAAACATGAGTTTTGGGTCAACCGGAGATGATTGAGTGCGGTCATTGCAAAAAATTCAACTGAGTTATTCAGTGCATCCTTGGGTAAAACGGCCCTACCGCGCGAGTTTTGCCGCACCATTTCGTCGGAAATGAAAGTGCCAAAAACCCACCAAACAAGAGTTTTAGGACAAACGGAGATGATTGAGTGCGTCTGTTTGCAAAAAATTTAACTGCGAGTTTTTTTGGTGCATCAGTGGGTAAAAGGGCCCTCCCGCGCGAGTTTTTCTGAACCGTTCCGTCAGAAATGAAATTGCCAAAACCCCACCAAACATGAGTTTTAGGTGAAACGTTGATGATTGGGTGCGTCGTTTTGCGAAAAATTCAACTGCGAGTTTTTTAGTGCATTAAAAGGTAAAATGGCCCTCCCGCGCGAGTTTTTTTGCACCGTTCCATCGGAAATGAAAGTGCCAAAAATGCACCATACATGAGTTTTGGGTCAAACCGTGATAATTGGGTGCGTCCGTTGCGAAAATTCGACATCGAGTTTTTCGGTGCATCAGTGGGTAAAACGGCCCTCCCGCATGAGTTTTTCCACACCGTTCTATCGGAAATGAAAGTTTCAAAAACCCACCAAACAAGAGTTATGGGTCAAATAGCGATGATTGTGTGCGTCCGTTGGGACAAATTCAACTGCGAGTTTTTTGGTGCATCAGTGGAAAAAACAGCCATACCGTGCGAGTTTTGCCGCACCGTTCTGTCGGAAATAAAAGTGCCAAAAACCCACAAACAAGAGTTTTGGGTCAACCGGAGATGATTGGGTGCGTCTGTTGCGAAAAAAGCAATTGAGTTTTTTGGTGCATCATTGGGTAAAACAGCCCTCCCGCACGAATTTTGTCGCATAGTTACGTCGGAAATGAAAGTGCAAAAAACCCACAAAGAAGAGTTTTGGGTCAACCGGAGATGATTGGGTGCGTCTGTTGCAAAAAATTCAATTGAGTTTTTCGGTGCATCATTGGGTAAAACGGCCCTCCCGCACGTGTTTTGTCGCACCGTTCCGTCGGAAATGAAAGTGCCAAAAACCCACAAACAAGAGTTTTGGGTCAACCGGAGATGATTGGGTGCGTCTGTTGCAAAAAATTCAACTGAGTTTTTCGGTGTATCATTGGGTAAACCGGCCCTCCCCCACGAGTTTTGTCGCACCGTTCCGTCAGAAATGAAAATGCCAAAAACCCACAAACATGAGTTTTGGGTCAACCGGAGATGATTGAGTGCGTCCATTACAAAAAAATCAACTGAGTTATTCGGTGCATCATTGGGTAAAACGCCCTACCCCGCGAGTTTTGCCGCACCGTTTTGTTGGAAATGAAAGTGCCAAAAACCCGCCAAACAAGAGTTTTACGCCAAACGGAGATTGAGTGCGTCTGTTTGCAAAAAAATCATCTGCGAGTTTTTTGGTGCATTAGTTGGTAAAAAGGCCCCTCGCGCGAGTTTTTCCGCACTGTTTCGCCAGAAATGAAAGTGCCACAACCCTACCAAACATGAGTTTTAGGTGAAACGTAGATGATTGGGTGCGTCCATTTGCGAAAAATTCAACTTCGAGTTTTTCAGTGCATTAATGTGTAAAATGGCCCCCCCCCGCACGAGTATTTCTGCACCGTTCCGTCGGAAATGAAAGTGCCAAAAACGCACCATACACGAGTTTTGGGTCAAACGGGGATGATTGGGTGCGTCCGTAGCGAAAAATTCAACAGCGAGTTTTTCGGTGCATCAGTGGGTAAAACGGCCCTCCCGCGTTAGTTTTTCCACACCGTTCCATCGGAAATGAAAGTTTCAAAAACCCAACGAACAAGAGGTATGGGTCAAACACGGATGATTGGGTGCGTCCGTTGGGAAAAATTCAACAGGGAGTTTTTCGGTGCATCAGTGGAAAAAACGGCCATACCGTGCGTGTTTTGCTGCACCGTTCTGTCAGAAATGAAAGTGCCAAAAACCCACAAACAAGAGTTTTGGGTCAACTGGAGATGATTGGGTGCCTCTGTTGCGAAAAAATCAATTGAGTTTTTTGGTGCATCATTGGGTAAAACGGCCCTCCCGCACGAGTTTTGTCACATCGTTCCGTCGGAAATGAAAGTGCAAAAAACCCACAAACAAGAATTTTGGGTCAACTGGAGATGATTGGGTGCGTCTGTTGCAAAAAATTCAACTGAGTTTATCGGTGCATCATTGGGTAAAACGGCCCTCCCGCATGAGTTTTGTCGCACCATTCCGTCAGAAATAAAAGTGCCAAAAACCCACAAACATGAGTTTTGGTTCAACCGGAGATGATTGAGTGCGGTCATTGCAAAAAATTCAACTGATTTATTCAGTGCATCGTTGGGTAAAACGGCCCTACCACGCGAGTTTTGCCGCACCATTTCGTCGGAAATGAAAATGCCAAAAACCCACCAAACAAGAGTTTTAGGCCAAACGGAGATGAATGAGTGCGTCTATTTGCAAAAATTTCAACTGCGAGTTTTTTGGTGCATCAGTGGGTAAAATGGCCCTCCCGCGCGAGTTTTTCTGAACCGTTCCGTCAGAAATGAAATTGCCAAAACCCCACCAAACATGAGTTTTAGGTGAAACGTAGATGATTGGGTGCGTCCGTTTGCAAAAAATTCAACTTCGAGTTTTTCAGTGCATTAATGTGTAAAATGGCCCTCCCGCGCGAGTATTTCTGCACCGTTCCGTCGGAAATGAAAGTGCAAACAACGCACCATACACGAGTTTTGGGTCAAACGGGGATGATTGGGTGCGTCCGTTGTGAAAAATTCAACATCGAGTTTTTCGGTGCATCAGTGGGTAAAACGGCGCTCCCGCGTGAGTTTTTCCACACCGTTCCGTCGGAAATGAAAGTTTCGAAAACCCACCAAACAAGTGTTATGGGTCAAACAGGGATGATTGGGTGCGTCCGTTGGGAAAAATTCAACAGCGAGTTTTTCGGTGCATCAGTGGAAAAAACGGCCATACCGTGCGAGTTTTGCTGCACTGTTCTGTCAGAAATGAATGTGCCAAAAAACCCACAAAGAGAGTTTTGGGTCAACCGAGGAGATGCATTGGGTGCTGTCTGTTGCCAAAAAATCAACTAGCTTGTTTTTCGGTGCATCATTGGGTTAAAACGGCCCTCCCCGCATGAGTTTTGTCGCACCGTCCGTCAGAAATGGAAGTGCCATAAACCGACAAACATGAGTTTTGGGTCACCCGGAGATGATTGAGTGCGGTCATTGCAAAAAATTCAACTGAGTTATTCAGTGCATCCTTGGGTAAAACGGCCCTACACGCGCAGTTTTGCCGCACCTGTTCGTCAGAAATGAAAGTGCCCAAAACCCACCAAACAAGAGTTTTAGGCCAAACGAAGATGATTGAGTGCGTCTGTTTGCCAAAAAATTCAACTGCGAGTTTTTTTGGTGCATCAGTGGGAAAATGGCCCTCCCGCGCGAGTTCTTCTGAACCGTTCCATCGGAAATGAATTGCCAAAACCCCACCAACATGAGTTTTAGGTGAAACGTAGATGATTGGGTGCGTCCGTTTGCGAAAAATTCAACTTCGAGTTTTTCAGTGCATTAATGTGTAAAATGGTCCTCCCGCGCGAGTATTTCTGCACCGTTCCGTCGGAAATGAAAGTGCAAAAAATGCACCATACAGGAGTTTTGGGTCAAACGGGGATGATTGGGTGCGTCCGTTGTGAAAAAATCAACATCGAGTTTTTCGGTGCATCAGTGGTAAAACGGCGCTCCCGCGTGAGTTTTTCCACACCGTTCCGTCGGAAATGAAAGTTTCAAAAACCCACCAAACAAGAGTTATGGGTCAAACAGGGATGATTGGGTGCGTCCATTGGGAAAAATTCAACAGCGAGTTTTTCGGTGCATCAGTGGAAAAAACGGCCAAACCGTGCGAGTTTTGCTGCACTGTTCTGTCAGAAATGAATGTGCCAAAAACCCACAAACAAGTGTGTTGGGTCAACCGGAGATTATTGGGTGCGTCTCTTGCAAAAAATTCAACTGAGTTTTTCGGTGCATCATTGGGTAAAACGGCCCTCCCGCACGAGTTTTGTCGCACCATTCCGTCGGAAATGAAAGTGCCAAAAACCCACAAACACGTGTTTTGCGTCAACCGGAGATGATTGAGTGCGGTCATTGCAAAAAATTCAACTGATTTAATCTGTGCATCCTTGGGTAAAACAGCCCTACCGCGCGAGTTTTGCCGCACCGTTTCGTCAGAAATGAAAGTGTCAAAACCCCCCAAACAAGAGTTTTACGCCAAACGGAGATGATTGAGTGCGTCTGTTTGCAAAAAAATCAACTGTGAGTTTTTTGGTGCATTAGTGGGTAAAATGGCCCCCCGTGCGAGTTTTTCCGCACCGTTTCGCCAGAAATGAAAGTGCCAAAACCCCACCAAACATGAGTTTTAGGTGAAACATAGATGATTGGGTGTGTCCGTTTGCGAAAAATTCAACTTCGAGTTTTTCAGTGCATTAATGTGTAAAATGGCCCTCCCGCGCGAGTATTTCTGCACCGTTCCGTCGGAAATGAAAGTGCAAAAAATGCACCATACAGGAGTTTTGGGTCAAACGGGGATGATTGGGTGCGTCCGTTGTGAAAAAATCAACATCGAGTTTTCGGCATCAGTGGGTAAACGGCGCTCCCGCGTGAGTTTTTCCACACCGTTCCGTCGGAATGAAAGTTTCAAAAACCCACCAAACAAGAGTTATGGGTCAAACAGGGATGATTGGGTGCGTCCATTGGGAAAAATTCAACAGCGAGTTTTTCGGTGCATCAGTGGAAAAAACGGCCAAACCGTGCGAGTTTTGCTGCACCGTTCTGTCAGAAATGAAAGTGTCAAAAACCCACAAACAAGAGTTTTGGGTCAACCGGAGATGATTGGGTGCGTCTGTTGCAAAAAATTAAACTGAGTTTTTCGGTGCATCATTGGGTAAAACGGCCCTCCCGCACGAGTTTTGTCGCACCATTCCGTCAGAAATGAAAGTGCCAAAAACCCACAAACATGAGTTTCGGGTCAACCGGAGATGATTGATTGCAGTCATTGCAAAAAATTCAACTGATTTATTCAGTGCATCCTTGGGTAAAACAGACCTAGCGCGCGAGTTTTGCCGCACCATTTCGTCGGAAATGAAAGTGCCAAAAACCCACCAAACAAGAGTTTTAGGACAAATGGAGATGATTGAGTGCGTCTGTTTGCAAAAAATTTAACTGCGAGTTTTTTTGGTGCATCAGTGGGTAAAAGGGCCCTCCCGCGCGAGTTTTTCTGAACCGTTCCGTCAGAAATGAAATCGCCAAAACCCCACCAAACATGAGTTTTAGGTGAAACGTTGATGATTGGGTGCGTCCTTTTGCGAAAAATTCAACTGCGAGTTTTTTAGTGCATTAATGTATAAAATGGCCCTCCCGCCTGAGTTTTTCTGCACCGTTTCGTCGGAAATGAAAGTGCCAAAAATGCACCATACATGAGTTTTGGGTCAAACCGGGATAATTGGATGCGTCCGTTGCGAAAAATTCAACATCGAGTTTTTCGGTGCATCAGTGGGTAAAACGGCCCTCCCGCGTGACTTTTTCCACACCGTTCTATCGGAAATGAAAGTTTCAAAAACCCACCTAACAAGAGTTATGGGTCAAATAGGGATGATTGTGTGTGTCCGTTGGGACAAATTCAACTGCGAGTTTTTTGGTGCATCAGTGGAAAAAACGGCCATACCGTGCGAGTTTTGCCGCACCGTTCTGTCGGAAATGAAAGTGCCAAAAACCCACAAACAAGAGTTTTGGGTCAACCCGAGATGATTGGGTGCGTCTGTTGCGAAAAAATCAACTGAGTTTTTTGGTGCATCATTGGGTAAAACGGCCCTCCCGCACGAGTTTTGTCGCACCGTTCCGTCGGAAATGAAATGTGCCAAAAAACCCACAAACAAGAGTTTTGGGTCAACCGGAGATGATTGGGTGCGTCTGTTGGAAAAAATTCAACTAAGTTTTTCGGTGTATCATTCGGTAAACTGGCCCTCCCCCACGAGTTTTGTCGCACCGTTCCATCAGAAATGAAATGCCAAAAACCCGACAAACATGAGTTTTGGGTCAACCGGAGATGATTGAGTGCGGTCATTGCAAAAAATTCAACTGAGTTATTCAGTGCATCCTTGGGTAAAACGGCCCTACCGCGCGAGTTTTGCCGCACCGTTTCGTCGGAAATGAAAGTGCCCAAAACCCCACCAAACAAGAGTTTTAGGCCAAACGAAGATGATTGAGTGCGTCTGTTTGCAAAAAAATTCAACTGCGAGTTTTTTGGTGCATCAGTGGGTAAAATGGCCCTCCCGCGCGAGTTTCTTCTGAACCGTTCCATCGGAAATGAAATTGCCACAACCCCACCAAACATGAGTTTTAGGTGAAACGTAGATGATTGGGTGCGTCCTTTGCGAAAAATTCAACTGCGAGTTTTTCAGTGCATTAATGTGTAAAATGGCCCTCCCGCTCGAGTTTTTCTGCACCGTTCCGTCGGAAATGAAAGTGCCAAAAACGCACCATACATGAGTTTTGGGTCAAACGTGGATGACTGGGTGCGTCCGTAGCGAAAAATTCAACATCGAGTTTTTCGGTGCATCAGTGGGTAAAACGACCCTCCCGCGTGAGTTTTTCCACACCGTTCCGTCGGAAATGAAAGTTTCAAAAACCCACCAAACAAGAGTTATGGGTCAAACAGGGATGATTGGGTGCGTCCGTTGGGAAAAATTCAACAGGGAGTTTTTCGGTGCATAAGTGGAAAAACGGCCATACCGTGCGAGTTTTGCCGCACCGTTCTGTCGGAAAAGAAAGTGCCAAAAACCCACAAACAAGAGTTTTGGGTCAACCGGAGATGATTGGGTGCGTCTGTTGCGAAAAAATCAACTGAGTTTTTTGGTGCATTATTGGGTAAAACGGCCCTCCCGCACGAGTTTTGTCGCATCGTTCCGTCGGAAATGAATGTGCAAAAAACCCACAAAGAAGAGTTTTGGGTCAACCGGAGATGATTGGGTGCGTCTGTTGCAAAAAATTCAACTGCGAGTTTTTCGGTGCATCATTGGGTAAAACGGCCCTCCCGCACGAGTTTTGTCGCACCGTTCCGTCAGAAATGGAAGTGCCAAAAACCGACAAACATGAGTTTTTGGTCAACGGGAGATGATTGAGTGCGGTCATTGCAAAAAATTCAACTGAGTTATTCAGTGCATCCTTGGGTAAAACTGGCCCTACCGCGCGAGTTTTGCCGCACCGTTTCGTCGGAAATGAAAGTGCCAAAAACCCACCAAACAAGAGTTTTAGGCCAAACGGAGATGATTGAGTGCGTCTGATTGCAAAAAATTCAACTGCGACTTTTTTGGTGCATCAGTGGGTAAAATGGCCCTCCCGCGCGAGTTCTTCTGAACCGTTCCGTCGGAAATGAAATTGCCAAAACCCCACCAAACATGAGTTTTAGGTGAAACGTAGATGATTGGGTGCGTCCTTTTGCGAAAAATTCAACTGCGAGTTTTTCAGTGCATTAATGTGTAAAATGGCCCTCCCGCGCGAGTTTTTCTGCACCGTTCCGTCGGAAATGAAAGTGCCAAAAACGCACCATACATGAGTTTTGGGTCAAACGGGGATGATTGGGTGCGTCCGTTGCGAAAAGTTCAACATCGAGTTTTTCGGTGCATCAGTGAGTAAAACGGCCCTCCCGCGTGAGTTTTTTCACACCGTTCCGTCGGAAATGAAAGTTTCAGAAACCCACCAAACAAGAGTTATGGGTCAAACAGGGATGATTGGGTGCGTCCATTGGGAAAAATTGAACAGCGAGTTTTTCGGTGCTTCAGTGCAAAAAACGACCATACCGCGCGAGTTTTGCCGCACCGTTCTGTCGGAAATGAAAGTGCCAAAAACCCACAAACAAGAGTTTTGGGTCAACCGGAGATGATTGGGTGCGTCTGTTGCGAAAAAATCAACTAAGTTTTTGGTGCATTATTGGGTAAAACTGGCCCTCCCGCACGAGTTTTGTCGCATCGTTCCGTCGGAAATGATTGTGCAAAAAACCCACAAAGAAGAGTTTTGGGTCAACCGGAGATGATCGGGTGCGTCTTTTGCAAAAAATTCAACTGAGTTTTTCGGTGCATCATTGGGTAAAATGGCCCTCCCGCACGAGTTTTGTCGCACCGTTCCGTCAGAAATGGAAGTGCCAAAAACCGACAAACATGAGTTTTGGGTCAACGAAGATGATTGAGTGCGGTCATTGCAAAATATTCAACTGAGTTATTCAGTGCATCCTTGGGTAAAACGGCCCCACTGCGCGAGTTTTGCCGCACCGTTTCGTCAGAAATGAAAGTGCCAAAAACCCACCAAACAAGAGTTTTAGGCCAAACGGAGATGATTGAGTGCGTCTGATTGCAAAAAATTCAACTGCGAGTTTTTTGGTGCATCAGTGGGTAAAATGGCCCTCCCGCGCGAGTTCTTCTGAACCGTTCCATCGGAAATGAAATTGCCAAAACCCCACCAAACATGAGTTTTAGGTGAAACGTAGATGATTGGGTGCGTCCTTTTGCGAAAAATTCAACTGCGAGTTTTTCAGTGCATTAATGTGTAAAATGGCCCTCCCGCGCGAGTTTTTCTGCACCGTTCCGTCGGAAATGAAAGTGCCAAAAACGCACCATACATGAGTTTTGGGTCAAACGGGGATGATTGGGTGCGTCCGTTGCGAAAAGTTCAACATCGAGTTTTTCGGTGCATCAGTGGGTAAAACGGCCCTCCCGCGTGAGTTTTTCCACACCGTTCCGTCGGAAATGAAAGTTTCAAAAACCCACCAAACAAGAGTTATGGGTCAAACAGGGATGATTGGGTGCGTCCGTTGGGAAAAATTGAACAGCGAGTTTTTCGGTGCATCAGTGGAAAAAACGACCATACCGTGCGAGTTTTGCCGCACCGTTCTGTCGGAAATGAAAGTGCCAAAAACCCACAAACAAGAGTTTTGGGTCAACCGGAGATGATTGGGTGCGTCTGTTGCGAAAAAATCAACTAAGTTTTTTGGTGCATTATTGGGTAAAACGGCCCTCCCGCACGAGTTTTGTCGCATCGTTCCGTCGGAAATGAATGTGCAAAAAACCCACAAAGAAGAGTTTTGGGTCAACCGGAGATGATTGGGTGCGTCTGTTGCAAAAAATTCAACTGCGAGTTTTTCGGTGCATCATTGGGTAAAACGGCCCTCCCGCACGAGTTTTGTCGCACCGTTCCGTCAGAAATGGAAGTGCCAAAAACCGACAAACATGAGTTTTGGGTCAACCGGAGATGATTGAGTGCGGTCATTGCAAAAAATTCAACTGAGTTATTCAGTGCATCCTTGGGTAAAACGGCCCTACCGCGCGAGTTTTGCCGCACCGTTTCGTCGGAAATGAAAGTGCCAAAAACCCACCAAACAAGAGTTTTAGGCCAAACGAAGATGATTGAGTGCGTCTGTTTGCAAAAAATTCAACTGCGAGTTTTTTGGTGCATCAGTGGGTAAAATGGCCCTCCTGCGCGAGTTCTTCTGAACCGTTCCGTCGGAAATGAAATTGCCAAAACCCCACCAAACATGAGTTTTAGGTGAAACGTAGATGATTGGGTGCGTCCTTTTGCGAAAAATTCAACTGCGAGTTTTTCAGTGCATTAATGTGTAAAATGGCCCTCCCGCTCGAGTTTTTCTGCACCGTTCCGTCGGAAATGAAAGTGCCAAAAACGCACCATACATGAGTTTTGGGTCAAACGGGGATGATGACGTGCGTCCGTTGCGAAAAATTCAACATCGAGTTTTTCGGTGCATCAGTGGGTAAAACGGCCCTCCCGCGTGAGTTTTTCCACACCGTTCCGTCGGAAATGAAAGTTTCAAAAACCCACCAAACAAGAGTTATGGGTCAAACAGGGATGATTGGGTGCGTCCGTTGGGAAAAATTGAACAGCGAGTTTTTCGGTGCATCAGTGGAAAAAACGGCCATACCGTGCGAGTTTTGCCGCACCGTTCTGTCGGAAAAGAAAGTGCCAAAAACCCACAAACAAGAGTTTTGGGTCAACCGGAGATGATTGGGTGCGTCTGTTGCGAAAAAATCAACTGAGTTTTTTGGTGCATTATTGGGTAAAACGGCCCTCCCGCACGAGTTTTGTCGCATCGTTCCGTCGGAAATGAATGTGCAAAAAACCCACAAAGAAGAGTTTTGGGTCAACCGGAGATGATTGGGTGCGTCTGTTGCAAAAAAATCAACTGCTTGTTTTTCGGTGCATCATTGGGTAAAACGACCCTCCCGCATGAGTTTTGTCGCACCGTTCCGTCAGAAATGGAAGTGCCAAAAACCGACAAACATGAGTTTTGGGTCAACCGGAGATGATTGAGTGCGGTCATTGCAAAAAATTCAACTGAGTTATTCAGTGCATCCTTGGGTAAAACGGCCCTACCGCGCGAGTTTTGCCGCACCGTTTCGTCGGAAATGAAAGTGCCAAAAACCCACCAAACAAGAGTTTTAGGCCAAACGGAGATGATTGAGTGCGTCTGTTTGCAAAAAATTCAACTGCGAGTTTTTTGGTGCATCAGTGGGTAAAATGGCCCTCCCGCGCGAGTTCTTCTGAACCGTTCCATCGGAAATGAAATTGCCAAAACCCCACCAAACATGAGTTTTAGGTGAAACGTAGATGATTGGGTGCGTCCTTTTGCGAAAAATTCAACTGCGAGTTTTTCAGTGCATTAATGTGTAAAATGGCCCTCCCGCTCGAGTTTTTCTGCACCGTTCCGTCGGAAATGAAAGTGCCAAAAACGCACCATACATGAGTTTTGGGTCAAACGGGGATGATTGGGTGCGTCCGTTGCGAAAAGTTCAACATCGAGTTTTTCGGTGCATCAGTGGGTAAAACGGCCCTCCCGCGTGAGTTTTTCCACACCGTTCCGTCGGAAATGAAAGTTTCAAAAACCCACCAAACAAGAGTTATGGGTCAAACAGGGATGATTGGGTGCGTCCGTTGGGAAAAATTGAACAGCGAGTTTTTCGGTGCATCAGTGGAAAAAACGACCATACCGTGCGAGTTTTGCCGCACCGTTCTGTCGGAAATGAAAGTGCCAAAAACCCACAAACAAGAGTTTTGGGTCAACCGGAGATGATTGGGTGCGTCTGTTGCGAAAAAATCAACTAAGTTTTTTGGTGCATTATTGGGTAAAACGGCCCTCCCGCACGAGTTTTGTCGCATCGTTCCGTCGGAAATGATTGTGCAAAAAACCCACAAAGAAGAGTTTTGGGTCAACCGGAGATGATCGGGTGCGTCTGTTGCAAAAAATTCAACTGAGTTTTTCGGTGCATCATTGGGTAAAACGGCCCTCCCGCACGAGTTTTGTCGCACCGTTCCGTCAGAAATGGAAGTGCCAAAAACCGACAAACATGAGTTTTGGGTCAACCGGAGATGATTGAGTGCGGTCATTGCAAAAATTCAACTGAGTTATTCAGTGCATCCTTGGGTAAAACGGCCCTACCGCGCGAGTTTTGCCGCACCGTTTCGTCAGAAATGAAAGTGCCCAAAACCCACCAAACAAGAGTTTTAGGCCAAACGAAGATGATTGAGTGCGTCTGTTTGCAAAAAATTCAACTGCGAGTTTTTTGGTGCATCAGTGGGTAAAATGGCCCTCCCGCGCGAGTTCTTCTGAACCGTTCCGTCGGAAATGAAATTGCCAAAACCCCACCAAACATGAGTTTTAGGTGAAACGTAGATGATTGGGTGCGTCCTTTTGCGAAAAATTCAACTGCGAGTTTTTCAGTGCATTAATGTGTAAAATGGCCCTCCCGCGCGAGTTTTTCTGCACCGTTCCGTCGGAAATGAAAGTGCCAAAAACGCACCATACATGAGTTTTGGGTCAAACGGGGATGATTAGGGTGCGTCCGTTGCGAAAATTCAACATCGAGTTTTTCGGTGCATCAGTGGGTAAAACGGCCCTCCCGCGTGAGTTTTTCCACACCGTTCCGTCGGAAATGAAAGTTTCAAAAACCCACCAAACAAGAGTTATGGGTCAAACAGGGATGATTGGGTGCGTCCGTTGGGAAAAATTGAACAGCGAGTTTTTCGGTGCATCAGTGGAAAAAACGACCATACCGTGCGAGTTTTGCCGCACCGTTCTGTCGGAAAAGAAAGTGCCAAAAACCCGACAAACAAGAGTTTTGGGTCAACCGGAGATGATTGGGTGCGTCTGTTGCGAAAAAATCAACTGAGTTTTTGGTGCATTATTGGGTAAAACGGCCCTCCCGCACGAGTTTTGTCGCATCGTTCCGTCGGAATTGAATGTGCAAAAAACCCACAAAGAAGAGTTTTGGGTCAACCGGAGATGATTGGGTGCGTCTGTTGCAAAAAATTCAACTGCGAGTTTTTCAGTGCATCATTGGGTAAAACTGGCCCTCCCGCACGAGTTTTGTCGCACCGTTCCGTCAGAAATGGAAGTGCCAAAAACCGACAAACATGAGTTTTCGGGTCAACCGGAGATGATTGAGTGCGGTCATTGCAAAAAATTCAACTGAGTTATTCAGTGCATCCTTGGGTAAAACGGCCCTACCGCGCGTGTTTTGCCGCACCGTTTCGTCGGAAATGAAACTACCAAAAACCCACCAAACAAGAATTTTAGGCCAAACGAAGATGATTGAGTGCGTCTGTTTGCAAAAAAATCAACTGCGAGTTTTTTGGTGCATCAGTGGGTAAAATGGCCCTCCTGCGCGAGTTCTTCTGAACCGTTCCGTCGGAAATGAAATTGCCAAAACCCCACCAAACATGAGTTTTAGGTGAAACGTAGATGATTGGGTGCGTGCTTTTGCGAAAAATTCAACTGCGAGTTTTTCAGTGCATTAATGTGTAAAATGGCCCTCCCGCGCGAGTTTTTCTGCACCGTTCCGTCGGAAATGAAAGTGCCAAAAATGCACCATACATGAGTTTTGGGTCAAACGGGGATGATGAGGTGCGTCCGTTGCGAAAAATTCAACATCGAGTTTTTCGGTGCATCAGTGGGTAAAACGGCCCTCCCGCGTGAGTTTTTCCACACCGTTCCGTCGGAAATGAAAGTTTCAAAAACCCACCAAACAAGAGTTATGGGTCAAACAGGGATGATTGGGTGCGTCCGTTGGGAAAAATTGAACAGCGAGTTTTTCGGTGCATCAGTGGAAAAACGGCCATACCGTGCGAGTTTTGCCGCACAGTTCTGTCGGAAAAGAAAGTGCCAAGAACCCACAAACAAGAGTTTTGGGTCAACCAGAGATGATTGGGTGCATCTGTTGCGAAAAAATCAACTGAGTTTTTTGGTGCATTATTGGGTAAAACGGCTCGCCCGCACGAGTTTTGTCGCATCGTTCCGTCGGAAATGAATGTGCAAAAAACCCACAAAGAAGAGTTTTGGGTCAACCGGAGATGATTGGGTGCGTCTGTTGCAAAAAATTCAACTGCGAGTTTTTCGGTGCATCATTGGTTAAAACGGCCCTCCCGCACGAGTTTTGTCGCACCGTTCCGTCAGAAATGGAAGTGCCAAAAACCGACAAACATGAGTTTTCGGTCAATCGGAGTTGATTGAGTGCGGTCATTGCAAAAAATTCAACTGAGTTATTCAGTGCATCCTTGGGTAAAACGGCCCTACTGCGCGAGTTTTTCCGCACCGTTTCATCGGAAATGAAAGTGCCAAAAACCCACCAAACAAGAGTTTTAGGCCAAACGAAGATGATTGAGAGGGTCTGTTTGCAAAAAATTCAACTGCGAGTTTTTTGGTGCATCAGTGGGTAAAATGGCCCTCCCGCGCGAGTTTTTCTGAACCGTTCCGTCGGAAATGAAATTGCCAAAACCCCACCAAACATGAGTTTTAGGTGAAACGTAGATGATTGGGTGCGTCCTTTTGCGAAAAATTCAACTGCGAGTTTTTCAGTGCATTAATGTATAAAATGGCCCTCCCGCGCGAGTTTTTTGGCACCGTTCCGTCGGAAATGAAAGTGCCAAAAACGCACCATACATGAGTTTTGGGTCAAACGGGGATGATTAGGTGCGTCCGTTGCGAAAATTCAACATCGAGTTTTTCGGTGCATCAGTGGGTAAAACTGCCCTCCCGCAGTGAGTTTTTCCACACCGTTCCGTCGGAAATGAAAGTTTCAAAAACCCACCAAACAAGAGTTATGGGTCAAACAGGGATGATTGGGTGCGTCCATTGGGAAAAATTGAACAGCGAGTTTTTCGGTGCATCAGTGGAAAAAACGACCATACCGTGCGAGTTTTGCCGCACCGTTCTGTCGGAAAAGAAAGTGCCAAAAACGGACAAACAAGAGTTTTGGGTCAACCGGAGATGATTGGGTGCGTCTGTTGCGAAAAAATCAACTGAGTTTTTGGTGCATTATTGGGTAAAACGGCCCTCCCGCACGAGTTTTGTCGCATCGTTCCGTCGGAAATGAATGTGCAAAAAACCCACAAAGAAGAGTTTTGGGTCAACCGGAGATGATTGGGTGCGTCTGTTGCAAAAAATTCAACTGCGAGTTTTTCAGTGCATCATTGGTTAAACGGCCCTCCCGCACGAGTTTTGTCGCACCGTTCCGTCAGAAATGGAAGTGCCAAAAACCGACAAACATGAGTTTTCGGGTCAACCGGAGATGATTGAGTGCGGTCATTGCAAAAAATTCAACTGAGTTATTCAGTGCATCCTTGGGTAAAACGGCCCTACCGCGCGAGTTTTGCCGCACCGTTTCGTCGGAAATGAAAGTGCCCAAAACCCACCAAACAAGAGTTTTAGGCCAAACGAAGATGATTGAGTGCGTCTGTTTGCAAAAAAATTCAACTGCGAGTTTTTTGGTGCATCAGTGGGTAAAATGGCCCTCCCGCGCGAGTTTTTCTGAACCGTTCCGTCGGAAATGAAATTGCCAAAACCCCACCAAACATGAGTTTTAGGTGAAACGTAGATGATTGGGTGCGTCCTTTTGCGAAAAATTCAACTGCGAGTTTTTCAGTGCATTAATGTGTAAAATGGCCCTCCCGCGCGAGTTTTTCTGCACCGTTCCGTCGGAAATGAAAGTGCCAAAAATGCACCATACATGAGTTTTGGGTCAAACGGGGATGATTGACGTGCGTCCGTTGCGAAAATTCAACATCGAGTTTTTCGGTGCATCAGTGGGTAAAACGGCCCTCCCGCGTGAGTTTTTCCACACCGTTCCGTCGGAAATGAAAGTTTCAAAAACCCACCAAACAAGAGTTATGGGTCAAACAGGGATGATTGGGTGCGTCCGTTGGGAAAAATTGAGCAGCGAGTTTTTCGGTGCATCAGTGGAAAAAACGGCCATACCGTGCGAGTTTTGCCGCACCGTTCTGTCGGAAAAGAAAGTGCCAAAAACCCACAAACAAGAGTTTTGGGTCAACCGAGATGATTGGGTGCATCTGTTGCGAAAAAATCAACTGAGTTTTTTGGTGCATTATTGGGTAAAACGGCCCTCCCGCATGAGTTTTGTCGCATCGTTCCGTCGGAAATGAATGTGCAAAAAACCCACAAAGAAGAGTTTTGGGTCAACCGGAGATGATTGGGTGCGTCTGTTGCAAAAAATTCAACTGCGAGTTTTTCGTTGCATCATTGGTTAAAATGGCCCTCCCGCACGAGTTTTGTCGCACCGTTCCGTCAGAAATGGAAGTGCCAAAAACCGACAAACATGAGTTTTCGGTCAACCGGAGATGATTGAGTGCGGTCATTGCAAAAAATTCAACTGAGTTATTCAGTGCATCCTTGGGTAAAACGGCCCTACCGCGCGAGTTTTGCCGCACCGTTTCGTCGGAAATGAAAGTGCCAAAACCCACCAAACAAGAGTTTTAGGCCAAACGAAGATGATTGAGTGCGTCTGTTTGCAAAAAATTCAACTGCGAGTTTTTTGGTGCATCAGTGGGTAAAATGGCCCTCCCGCGCGAGTTCTTCTGAACCGTTCCGTCGGAAATGAAATTGCCAAAACCCCACCAAACATGAGTTTTAGGTGAAACGTAGATGATTGGGTGCGTCCTTTTGCGAAAAATTCAACTGCGAGTTTTTCAGTGCATTAATGTGTAAAATGGCCCTCCCGCGCGAGTTTTTCTGCACCGTTCCGTCGGAAATGAAAGTGCCAAAAACGCACCATACATGAGTTTTGGGTCAAACGGGGATGATTGGGTGCGTCCGTTGCGAAAAATTCAACATCGAGTTTTTCGGTGCATCAGTGGGTAAAACGGCCCTCCCGCGTGAGTTTTTCCACACCGTTCCGTCGGAAATGAAAGTTTCAAAAACCCACCAAACAAGAGTTATGGGTCAAACAGGGATGATTGGGTGCGTCCGTTGGGAAAAATTGAACAGCGAGTTTTTCGGTGCATCAGTGGAAAAAACGACCATACCGTGCGAGTTTTGCCGCACCGTTCTGTCGGAAAAGAAAGTGCCAAAAACCCACAAACAAGAGTTTTGGGTCAACCGGAGATGATTGGGTGCGTCTGTTGCGAAAAAATCAACTGAGTTTTTTGGTGCATTATTGGGTAAAACGGCCCTCCCGCACGAGTTTTGTCGCATCGTTCCGTCGGAAATGAATGTGCAAAAAACCCACAAAGAAGAGTTTTGGGTCAACCGGAGATGATTGGGTGCGTCTGTTGCAAAAAATTCAACTACGAGTTTTTCAGTGCATCATTGGTTAAAATGGCCCTCCCGCACGAGTTTTGTCGCACCGTTCCGTCAGAAATGGAAGTGCCAAAAACCGACAAACATGAGTTTTCGGTCAACCAGAGATGATTGAGTGCGGTCATTGCAAAAAATTCAACTGAGTTATTCAGTGCATCCTTGGGTAGAACGGCCCTACCGCGCGTGTTTTGCCGCACCGTTTCGTCGGAAATGAAAGTGCCAAAAACCCACCAAACAAGAGTTTTAGGCAAAACGAAGATGATTGAGTGGGTCTCTTTGCAAAAAAATCAACTGCGAGTTTTTTGGTGCATCAGTGGGTAAAATGGCCCTCCCGCGCGAGTTTTTCTGAACTGTTCCGTCGGAAATGAAATTGCCAAAACCCCATCAAACATGAGTTTTAGGCGAAATGTAGATGATTGGGTGCGTGCTTTTGCGAAAAAATAAACTGCGAGTTTTTAAGTGCATTAATGTGTAAAATGGCCCTCCCGTGCGAGTTTTTCTGCACCGTTCCGTCGGAAATGAAAGTGCCAAAAACGCACCATACATGAGTTTTGGGTCAAACGGGGATGATGACGTGCGTCCGTTGCGAAAAATTCAACATCGAGTTTTTCGGTGCATCAGTGGGTAAAACGGCCCTCCCGCGTGAGTTTTTCCACACCGTTCCGTCGGAAATGAAAGTTTAAAAAACCCACCAAACAAGAGTTATGTGTCAAACAGGGATGATTGGGTGCGTCCGTTGGGAAAAATTGAACAGCGAGTTTTTCGGTGCATCAGTGGAAAAAACGACCATACCGTGCGAGTTTTGCCGCACCGTTCTGTCGGAAAAGAAAGTGCCAAAAACCCACAAACAAGAGTTTTGGGTCAACCGGAGATGATTGGGTGCGTCTGTTGCGAAAAAATCAACTGAGTTTTTTGGTGCATTATTGGGTAAAACGGCCCTCCCGCACGAGTTTTGTCGCATCGTTCCGTCGGAAATGAATGTGCAAAAAACCCACAAAGAAGAGTTTTGGGTCAACCGGAGATGATTGGGTGCGTCTGTTGCAAAAAATTCAACTGCGAGTTTTTCGTTGCATCATTGGGTAAAACTGGCCCTCCCGCACGAGTTTTGTCGCACCGTTCCGTCAGAAATGGAAGTGCCAAAAACCGACAAACATGAGTTTTGGGTCAACCGGAGATGATTGAGTGCGGTCATTGCAAAAAATTCAACTGAGTTATTCAGTGCATCCTTGGGTAAAACGGCCCTACCGCGCGTGTTTTGCCGCACCGTTTCGTCAGAAATGAAACTGCCAAAAACCCACCAAACAAGAGTTTTAGGCCAAACGAAGATGATTGAGTGGGTCTGTTTGCAAAAAATTCAACTGCGAGTTTTTTGGTGCATCAGTGGGTAAAATGGCCCTCCCGCGCGAGTTTTTCTGAACCGTTCCGTCGGAAATGAAATTGCCAAAACCCCACCAAACATGAGTTTTAGGTGAAACGTAGATGATTGGGTGCGTGCTTTGCGAAAAATTCAACTGCGAGTTTTTAAGTGCATTAATGTGTAAAATGGCCCTCCCGCGCGAGTTTTTCTGCACCGTTCCGTCGGAAATGAAAGTGCCAAAAACGCACCATACATGAGTTTTGGGTCAAACGGGGATGATGACGTGCGTCCGTTGCGAAAAATTCAACATCGAGTTTTTCGGTGCATCAGTGGGTAAAACGGCCCTCCCGCTTGAGTTTTTCCACACCGTTCCGTCGGAAATGAAAGTTTAAAAAACCCACCAAACAAGAGTTATGGGTCAAACAGGGATGACTGGGTGCGTCCGTTGGGAAAAATTGAACAGCGAGTTTTTCGGTGCATCAGTGGAAAAAACGACCATACCGTGCGAGTTTTGCCGCACCGTTCTAGTCGGAAAGAAAGTGCCAAAAACCCACAAACAAGAGTTTTGGGTCAACCGGAGATGATTGGGTGCGTCTGTTGCGAAAAAATCAACTGAGTTTTTTGGTGCATTATTGGGTAAAACGGCCCTCCCGCACGAGTTTTGTCGCATCGTTCCGTCGGAAATGAATGTGCAAAAACCCACAAAGAAGAGTTTTGGGTCAACCGGAGATGATTGGGTGCGTCTGTTGCAAAAAAATCAACTGCTTGTTTTTCGGTGCATCATTGGGTAAAACGGCCCTCCCGCATGAGTTTTGTCGCACCGTTCCGTCAGAAATGGAAGTGCCAAAAACCGACAAACATGAGTTTTGTCGCATCATTGGGTCAACCGAAGATGATTGAGTGCGGTCATTGCAAAAAATTCAACTGGGTTATTCAGTGCATCCTTGGGTAAAACGGCCCTACCGCGCGAGTTTTGCCGCACCGTTTCGTCAGAAATGAAAGTGCCAAAAACCCACCAAACAAGAGTTTTAGGCCAAACGAAGATGATTGAGTGCGTCTATTTGCAAAAAATTCAACTGCGAGTTTTTTGGTGCATCAGTGGGTAAAACGACCATACCGTGCGAGTTTTGCCGCACCGTTCTGTCGGAAATGAAAGTGCCAAAAACCCACAAACAAGAGTTTTGGGTCAACCGGAGATGATTGGGTGCATCTGTTGCGAAAAAATCAACTAAGTTTTTTGGTGCATTATTGGTTAAAACGGCCCTCCCGCACGAGTTTTGTCGCATCGTTCCGTCGGAAATGATTGTGCAAAAAACCCACAAAGAATAGTTTTGGGTCAACCGGAGATGATCGGGTGCGTCTGTTGCGAAAAATTCAACTGACTTTTTCGGTGCATCATTGGGTAAAACGGCCCTCCCGCACGAGTTTTGTCGCACCGTTCCGTCAGAAATGGAAGTGCCAAAAACCGACAAACATGAGTTTTGGGTCAACCGGAGTTGATTGAGTGCGGTCATTGCAAAAAATTCAACTGAGTTATTCAGTGCATCCTTGGGTAAAACGGCCCTACCGCGCGAGTTTTGCCGCACCGTTTCGTCGGAAATGAAAGTGCCAAAACCCACCAAACAAGAGTTTTAGGCCAAACGAAGATGATTGAGTGCGTCTGTTTGCAAAAAATTCAACTGCGAGTTTTTTGGTGCATCAGTGGGTAAAATGGCCCTCCCGCGCGAGTCCTTCTGAACCGTTCCATCGGAAATGAAATTGCCAAAACCCGACCAAACATGAGTTTTAGGTCAAACGTAGATGATTGGGTGCATCCTTTTGCGAAAAATTCAACTGCGAGTTTTTCAGTGCATTAATGTGTAAAATGGCCCTCCTGGTCGAGTTTTTCTGCACCGTTTCGTCGGAAATGAAAGTGCCAAAAACGCACCATACATGAGTTTTGGGTCAAACGGGGATGATTGTGTGCGTCCGTTGCGAAAAGTTCAACATCGAGTTTTTCGGTGCATCAGTGGGTAAAACGGCCCTCCCGAGTGAGTTTTTCCACACCGTTCCATCGGAAATGAAAGTTTCAAAACCCCACCAAACAAGAGTTATGGGTCAAACAGGGATGATTGGGTGCGTCCGTTGGGAAAAATTGAACAGCGAGTTTTTCGGTGCATCAGTGGAAAAAACGACAATACCGTGCGAGTTTTGCCGCACCGTTCTATCGGAAATGAAAGTGCCAAAAACCCACAAACAAGAGTTTTGGGTCAACCGGAGATGATTGGGTGCGTCTGTTCCGAAAAAAATCAACTAAGTTTTTTGGTGCATTATTGGGTAAAACGGCCCTCCCGCACGAGTTTTGTCGCATCGTTCCGTCGGAAATGATTGTGCAAAAAACCCACAAAGAAGAGTTTTGGGTCAACCGGAGATGATCGGGTGCGTCTGTTGCGAAAAATTCAACTGAGTTTTTTGGTGCATCATTGGGTAAAACGGCCCTCCCGCACGAGTTTTGTCGCACCGTTCGTCAGAAATGGAAGTGCCAAAAACCGACAAACATGAGTTTTGGGTCAACCGCGGTTGATTGAGTGCGGTCATTGCAAAAAATTCAACTGAGTTATTCAGTGCATCCTTGGGTAAAACGGCCCTACCGCGCGAGTTTTGTCGCACCGTTTCGTCGGAAATTAAAGTGCCAAAAACCCACCAAACAAGAGTTTTAGGCCAAACGAAGATGATTGAGTGCGTCTGTTTGCAAAAAATTCAACTGCGAGTTTTTTGGTGCATCAGTGGGTAAAATGGCCCTCCCGCGCGAGTTCTTCTGAACCATTCAGTCGGAAATGAAATTGCCAAAACCCCACCAAACATGAGTTTTAGGTGAAACGTAGATGATTGGGTGCGTCCTTTTGCGAAAAATTCAAATGCGAGTTTTTCAGTGCATTAATGTGTAAAATGGCCCTCCCGCTCGAGTTTTTCTGCACCGTTCCGTCGGAAATGAAAGTGCCAAAACGCACCATACATGAGTTTTGGGTCAAACGGGGATGATTGGGTGCGTCCGTTGCGAAAAGTTCAACATCGAGTTTTTCGGTGCATCAGTGGGTAAAACGGCCCTCCCGCGTGAGTTTTTCCACACCGTTCCGTTGGAAATGAAAGTTTCAAAAACCCACCAAACAAGAGTTATGGGTCAAACAGGGATGATTGGGTGCGTCCGTTGGGAAAAATTGAACAGCGAGTTTTTCGGTGCATCAGTGGAAAAAACGACCATACCGTGCGAGTTTTGCCGCACCGTTCTGTCGGAAATGAAAGTGCCAAAAACCACAAACAAGAGTTTTGGGTCAACCGGAGATGATTGGGTGCGTCTGTTGCGAAAAAATCAACTAAGTTTTTTGGTGCATTATTGGGTAAAACGGCCCTCCCCACGAGTTTTGTCGCATCGTTCCGTCGGAAATGATTGTGCAAAAACCCACAAAGAAGAGTTTTGGGTCAACCAGAGATGATCGGGTGCGTCTGTTGCAAAAATTCAACTGAGTTTTTCGGTGCATCATTGGGTAAAACGGCCCTCCCGCCGAGTTTTGTCGCACCGTTTCCGTCAGAAATGGAAGTCCAAAAACCGACAAACAGAGTTTTGGGTCAACCAGAGCTGATTGAGTGCGGTCATTGCAAAAATTCAACTGAGTTATTCAGTGCATCCTTGGGTAAAACGGCCCTACCGCGCGAGTTTTGCCGCACCGCTTTTGTCGGAAATGAAAGTCCAAAAAACCCACCAAACAAGAGTTTTAGGCCAAACGAAGATGATGATTGGTCTGTTGCAAAAAATTCAACTGC
>VDCT01000292.1:0-49382 GCA_009763385.1 Coix lacryma-jobi var. lacryma-jobi
ATTAATGCAGTAAAAAACTCGCAGTTGAATTTTTTCGCAAACGGACGCACCCAATCATCTACGTTTCAACTAAAACTCATGTTTTGGTGGGTTTTGTCACTTTATTTCCGACGGAACGGTGCGGAAAAACTCATGCGGGAGGGCTCTATTTACCCACTGATGCACAAAAAACTCGCAGTGTTGAATTTTTTTTGCAAACGGACGCACTAAATCATCTCCGTTTGCATAAAACTCATGTTTGGTGGGGTTTTTTGGCACTTTCATTTCCGACGAAACGGTGCGGAAGAACTCGCGCGGAGGCCGGTTTACCCACTGATGCACTGAAAAACTCAATGAAATTTTTCGCAATGGACGCACTCAATCATCTCCGGTTGACCAAAACTCATGTTTGTGGGTTTTGGCACTTTCATTCTGACGGAACGGTACGATAAACCTCGGTGCGGGAGGGCCGTTTTACCCAATGCTTGCACCGAAAAACTCAGTGATTTTTTTTTGCAACAGACGCACCCAATCATCTCCGGTTGACCAAAACTACCTTGTTTGTGGGTTTTTGGCACTTTCATTTTCGATTGGAACGGTGCGACAAAACCGTGCGGGAGAGAGCCATTTTACCCAATGATGCAGCAAAAACTCAAGTTGAATTTTTCGCACCAGACGCACCAATCATCTCCGGTTGACCCAAAATTCTTGTTTGTTGTTTTTGGCACTTTCATTTCTGACAGAACGGTGCGGCAAAACTCGCGACGGTTATATGGCAGTTAAGTTTTTCCACTGATGCACCGAAAACTCGCTGTTGAATTTTTCCCAACGGATGCCACCCAATCATCCATGTTTGACCCATAACTCTTGTTTGGTGGGTTTTTGAAACTTTCATTTCCGACGGAACGGTGTGGAAAAACTCACGCGGGAGGGCCGTTGTACCTACTGATGCACCGAAAAACTCGCTGTTGAATTTTTCGCAACGGACGCACCCGCCGATCATCCCGTTGATCCAAAACTCATGTATGGTGCATTTTTGGCCTTTCATTTCGACGGAACGGTTGCAGAAAAACTCGCGCGGGAGGTCCATTTTACACATTAATGCATATAAAAAACTCGCAGTTGAATTTTTCGCAAAACGGACGCACCCAATCATCTACGTTTCACCTAAAACTCATGGTTGGTGGGTTTTTGGCACTTTCATTTCCGACGGATCGGTGCGGAAACAAACTCAAGCGGGAGGGCTATTTTACCCACTGATGCACCAAAAACTCGCAGTTGAATTTTTTTGCAAACGGACGCACTAAATCCTCTCCGTTTGGTCTATTAAAACTCATGTTTGGTGGGTTTTTGCACTTTCATTTCCGACGAAACGGTGCGGAAGAACTCGCGCGGAGGGCCGGTTTTACCCAATGATGCACTTGAAAAACTCAATGTGAATTTTTCGCAATGGACGCACTCAATCATCTCCGGTTGACCCCAAAACTCATGTTTGTGGGTTTTTGGCACTTTCATTTCTGACGGAACGGTACGACAAACCTCGTGCGGGAGGGCCGTTTTTACCCCAATGTTGCACCGAAAAACTCAGTTGATTTTTTTTGCAACAGACGCACCCAATCATCTCCGGTTGACCCAAAACTCTTGTTTGTTGGTTTTTGGCACTTTCATTTTCGAAGGAACGGTGCGACAAAACTCGTGCGGGAGAGCCATTTTACCCAATGATGCAGCAAAAAACTCAGTTGAATTTTTCGCAACAGACGCACCCAATCATCTCCGGTTGACCCAAAAGTCTTGTTTGTTGGTTTTTGGCACTTTCATTTCTGACAGAACGGTGCGGCAAAACTCGCACGGTATGGCAGTTTTTTCCACTGATGCACCGAAAAAACTCGCTGTTGAATTTTTCCAAACGGATGCACCCAATCATCCATGTTTGACCCATAACTCTTGTTTGGTGGGTTTTTGAAACTTTCATTTCCGACGGAACGGTGTGGAAAAACTCACGCGGGAGGGCCGTTTTTACCCACTAATGCACCGAAAAACTCACTGTTGAATTTTTTGCAACGGACGCACCCGATCATCCCTGTTTGATCCAAAACTCATGTATGGTACGTTTTGGCACTTTCATTTCCGATGGAACGGTGCAGAAAAACTCGCGCGGGAGGGCCATTTTACACATTAATGCACTGAAAAACTCGCAGTTGAATTTTTCACAAACGGACGCACCCAATCATCTACGTTTCACCTAAAACTCATGTTTGGTGGGGTTTAGGCACTTTCATTTCCGAGGGAACGGTGCGGAAAAACTCACGCGGGAGGGCTATTTTACCCACTGATGCACCAAAAAACTCGCAGTTGAATTTTTTGCAAACGGACGCACTAAATCATCTCCGTTTGGCCTAAACTCATGTTTGGTGGGTTTTTGGCACTTTCATTTCCGACGAAACGGTGCGGCAGAACTCGCGCGGGAGGGCCGTTTTACCCAATGATGCACTGAAAAACTCAATTGAATTTTTCGCAATGGACGCACTCAATCATCTCCGGTTGAACCAAAACTCATGTTTGTGGGGTTTGGCACTTTCATTTCTGACGGAACGGTACGACAAACCTCGTGCGGGAGGGCCGTTTACCAATGTTGCACCGAAAAACTAAATTGATTTTTTTGCAACAGACTCACCCAATCATCTCCGGTTGACCCAAAACTCTTGTTGTGGGTTTTTGGCACTTTCATTTCCGATGGAACGGTCTTGTGACAAAACTCGTGCGGGAGAGCCGTTTTACCCAATGATGCAGCAAAAAACTCAGTTGAATTTTTCACAACAGACGCACCCAATCATCTCCGGTTGACCCAAAACTCTTGTTTGTTGGTTTTTGGCACTTTCATTTCTGACAGAACGGTGCGGCAAAACTCGCACGGTATGGCCATTTTTTCCACTGATGCACCGAAAAACTCGCTGTTAAATTTTTCCCAACGGATGCACCCAATCATCCTTGTTTGACCCATAACTCTTGTTTTGGTGGGTTTTTCAAACTTTCATTTCCGACGGAACGGTGAAGGACCGAGAAGCTACCCGAAAGCGACCAGAGGGGGGGGGGTGAATGGGAGCTTCAATATTTCCTTTCGGAAACTAGATGCCGCTGTCCCAAAATCAACCCCAAGAGTGAACCCTAGAGCTTGCTAATGTCCACGACCCTAGATGTAGGGTGGATGCTTCCTAGAAGCACAGCGGGACACTAGACAACCCTAGAAAGCCAACACAAAAGATGGAACTCGAATGCGATCAAGAACAAGCGAACCGCGAGCGAAAACGCGCGAAAACAGCAACGACCGGACTCTGCCTGCGTCCGTTCACATGGGACCGGACGCGTCCGGTCGTCAGAAATCGGCTCTGGGAGCTCTCTGTTCGCGACCGGACGCACGGTGCTCAGGCGTCCGGTCGTTCACTAGCGTCCGGTCAGAACAAGCAAACAACGATGAACAGGAACCTAGGCGCGTCCGGTCGATTGATAAACACAGAGTCCGGTCACGAGCGTCCGATCAAACCAGAAACCCTGTACGCAGCGCTCAACGACCGGACGCACTGGTCAGCGTCCGATCACTTCGCGACCAGCGTCCGGTCACCCCGCAGCCCCTCTGTTCTTCCACCGATCCGACTCAAACTCACCCAAAACGCATCCTCTAGGGATCAAACTTGGTGAGTGAAGTCACAAGGAGGTTAGTGAGCTATCTCTAAGAGATCATGGCTCGAACCTAACTCCAAATCGGTGAATCGAAGAATTTTCGGGGGAAGGGACGAAAAGTGACCCAAAACGAAAAATCGATCGATCTCCTAGACCGTGAGGTTAGAGAATGATTCCTTCGGTGGAAAGAAGTGCCTCACGATCTAGAACAACTTGGTTCAAATGGATTTGCAAAAGATGAACCGAGCAAAAAGATCAAGCGACGGGAAAATCGTGGAGAAAAGGATTCCGCGAAGAACACGAACACAACGGAAATCACAGCCACGAGTTCGAATCAAGGACGCAAATCAAGCCAACGATCTGAGCTCCAAGGTGAGGATACGGCCTCACTTCCTCAACTCAACAGTACACAGAGTGGAGTCTCTCTGCGGATCTCAACTAGCTAAAGCAGGGATGGGAGAGTGGGAAACCCTAGCAAATGAAGGCACTAACTGAAATAGCTAAAACTGAGATGGGGAGGAGGGTGTCTCCCCTAGACTACTTATACTAACCTAGCCTAAGCCTATTTCCTACACTACCCCTCCCTACTGTATTTACAGAGCGGACCAGCCTAACCCTAAGGCTATTCTAGTCCACTCGCTGGTGGTAGGTAGATCCGACGGCCACGCCCGCACGGTCTTCCGCGTCGCCTCCACGCAACCTTCAGATCGCCGCCACGTGCCGCCCTCACTCTGCACCCCCGGTTTTGTGGCCCAAACCGGGAAACCAGCCTTTTCCATCAGCCCCCGGTTTTGAGGCCCAAACCGGGAAACCAGCCTCCAGCCCGAGTTTTGTGGCCCAAACTCGGAAACCCGCAGCGCTCGAGTTTTGAGGCCCAAACTCGGAAACCGGCCCACGCCCAGGTTTTGAGGCTCAACCTGAAAACCGTCACGCCCAGGTTTTGTGGCTCAACCTGGAAACCCAGCACCCAGGTTTTGAGGCCCAAACCTGGAAACCGTCTCCACCGTTGGTTTTTCCCGGGCTCTACCAACAAACCGGCGTCGTAGAGGGATGCACTGCCTGTGCACCCCTTCCACCGACATGATCGCACTTCTCCGCTTGTCGCTGTCGCAGGCTGCCAGCCACCACAGCTGATCCTCCGGCCTCCAGTCCATCAGTCCAAGTCCACGTCCGCCCTTCACCGTCCGATACATCGGCATGGCACATCCGCCGCACGGCACGCCCATCCTTCATCGCGCCCGGTCCGTCGGCACGGCACGTCGCAACTTGACCTTCACCTGCCATCGACCACTGTCTCCGTGCTCGACACCTGCACAACACAAGCCAAAGAACATGCGCATCATCTCCGTTGACAATCACTCATCACACAGAGACTCGGCATACACCCATGTATCCGCAATCTCCCCCTTGAGAGTGCATTGTCAACTCCACAACAAATCATGAATAAGAAGAAGGAGGTAGGAAGGAGTGGGAAGAGAAAACCCAACCAAATGACCCAAAAGCCTAACAAAAGCCAAAGAAGGTCAAGTGGATGAAGCGTAAACTTGGTCCCCAAAGACATGGGCAACGGCTCGACGCAACCAAGCAAAGCAAAGCTAGCCCTCAAGAAGAGGTAGAACAGGCTCAGCACCGCTAGCAGATACCAATTGAAGATCGGAGGACAACAGAAGCAAAATGCTAGTCCCTCAAGATAGAGGCACAGAGGCTCAACACAACTAGCAAGAAAATCACTCCGAACCAATTGGAAATCAACCCAAACCAAATGGGAAAACATACCAGATGATACCAATTGAAAGCCAAATGAAAAAGCTTATGAAAGCTCATGAAAAGCTAGGAACGTTTGCTAGTCCCTCAAGACAGAGGCAACGGCTCAACACAACTAGCAAACTCCCCCTCGACAAATGCAAGCCCCCTTAGTTGATCAACACAGGAGCATATGATTTGCATAAATTTCTCCCCCTAGTTGAAAATGCACTTATCAAGGCCAAAAAGGTATCGGAGAAGCAACTCCCTTCACATAAACTCCCTCTGAACACAAGATCTCCTTCCAAATGCATATGAAGTCAAAATGCAAGTTAGGAGCTTCAAGTATATAGTCAAAAGAGTGCAAAGATGCTCTAATCAGTATAGCTCCAACATCTCAATTAAGCACTCAAATAGCAAAGGCTCAAACTGATCACTTATACGAAATATGAAGCATATGAGCAGGTGAGCAGTTTTAAGCCAAAAAGATAGTCACCATCAAAATAGCACTAGACATGTATAGAAGGAATCCAGACAAGTGCTAAGCATATATACAAGGCGAACTACCCCTAGCAAAGTTCAATCATCATGCATAGGAATGAAGCATATACTTGTGATTTCAAATTCATATCGGAGTTGCAGCGGTAAAAGAATTCACAAGTTCATTTTTAGCATGTGATTGCGAGAGGTTGAAAGCTTGTCATCGCCTAACTTTTCAACCGTGCGAAGCCTATGCCGAAGCAATCAGAAGCTTAAAGCAACGGTTTCGGTCATACACTACATGGCTCAAGTTTAACTCAAAGTGCAATGAGAAACAGTCTCAATACCATGAGGTGTTGACAAGCAATCCCATCTCGATCTTTTCAATTCAACAATACTTGGTTCAGATTTTAAGCAAGTTATGAACAACCAAGCAAGTGAATGACTCAGAACTAGAGACATAGCAACCTAGCATATATGAAAAGCAGGAATGGACTCAACACACCCTACACATGCTAGTTGCATATCTCAATGGTGAACATTTTCAGATTTATGTACATTAGGCATAATTCACCATTCCAAAAATAGCTCGCTCATAACATGTAACAGTGATCAGAAAGAGCATAAGCTACAAGCATCATCATAAGTATCGGAGCAATACTAACAAGAGCATAATTACATTCTAGTGAACATAGACATGAAGCTCAGAATGTAAATGCGTATGCCCGACACAAAAACTGAAAGAAAGAAGATACCAATTGGAAAGACTCAAGAAACTCAAAAGAAAAGAACCTCAAAATAAAAGAGTCAGTCTGTACATCTCAAAATGCTTCCCCCATCTAAAAGGGGAAACACACACCAAGCTAACCCCTCAACCTATTAAAGGTTGATTCGTCTAAAGGCTTGGTGAAAATATCAGCCAATTGGTGATGAGTATCGACATGGCGAAGGTCGATATCACCCTTCTCCTGGTGGTCTCGCAAGAAATGAAAGCGCACATCAATGTGTTTGGTTTTCGAGTGAAGCACGGGGTTCTTAGCAACGCTAATGGCACTCGTGCTGTCACAAAGCAAAGGAACTCGAGTAAAGCTCAAACCAAAATCACGCAAAGTGGCCATCATCCAGAGTAACTGGGAACAGCAGCTAGCCGCAGCAACATATTCAGCCTCCGTGGTAGACTGAGCGACACTAGACTGCTTGCGAGAAGACCACGACACCAGAGAAGATCCAATAAACTGGCAAGTCCCAGAAGTGGACTTGCGCTCGGTGCGACAACCAGCAAAATCAGCATCAGAAAAACCACAAAGCGAGAGGGTGGAAGAAGCAGAATACCAAATCCCGAACTCAGGCGTGAAACGAAGGTACCTGAAGATGCGCTTCACCGCCTGACGGTGAGAAGTGCGTGGCGAAGCCTGAAAGCGCGCGCACAAGCACACGGCGAACTGAATGTCCGGCCGTGTCGCCGTCAGGTAGAGCAGCGATCCAATCATGCTGCGGTACTGCTTCTGGTCCACTGCTTCTCCATCCGTGTCGGCATCCAGGGCAGTCGTCGTCGACATGGGCATCGGAAGAGGCTTGGCCTCACCCATGTCGAACCGCTTCAGCAAGTCCCTCGTGTACTTGCCCTGGTGCACAAACGTCCCCTCTCGGGATTGCTTAATTTGCAACCCGAGAAAGAAAGTCAGCTCGCCCATCATGCTCATCTCGAACTCCCTGCTCATAGTATCTGCAAACTTGGCAACCAAAGCGTGAGAAGAACCACCGAAAATGATATCATCCACGTAAATTTGGACCAAGAGAGTATCTTTGCCTTGCTTGAGGAGAAAGAGCGTTTTATCAACACATCCCATTTTAAAACCCTTAGCTAGCAAAAAGGTTTTTAATCTCTCATACCAGGCTCTAGGGGCTTGTTTCAAACCATACAAAGCTTTGTGGAGTTTAAAGACATGGTTTGGAAACTTGGGATTTTCAAAACCGGGGGGTTGCTGGACATAGACCTCCTCCTCAATGTAGCCGTTTAAGAAGGCACTCTTGACATCCATTTGAAAAAGTTTGAAACCCATGGATGCAGCATAAGCCAAGAGTATCCTAATGGCCTCCAAACGAGCTACAGGAGCGAAGGTCTCCTCATAATCTATCCCCTCCTTCTGACTATAACCCTTCGCTACAAGCCGGGCCTTGTTTCTCACAATGTGGCCCTCCTCTCCTTGCTTGTTTTTAAATACCCATTTTGTCCCGATAGGTTTACAGTCAGGAGGTGGTGGCACTAGAACCCAAACCCGATTTCGCTCAAAGTTCTCTAGCTCCTCATGCATGGCATTGACCCAATCCGGATCCGTCAATGCGTGTCCAACATCTCGGGGCTCAAAAGACGCGACAAAAGCAGAATGAGCAAAGTGCGAGACGTGCTGTGACCTGGAGCGAGTAACTCGCTCGTCGATGTCGCCGATCATCTGTTCAGGGGGGTGCTGGCGCTGGATATGTCGTGGCGCCTCCCGGGAAGAAGTGACCTCCCCCTCAACAGCAGCTGGTTCCACCCCGGGTACAAAAGGTACCACGCGAGGTGGAGGATCCCACGGCCCCCAGGAAGAAGAAGTGTCGGGGCCGTGAGTCGTCGTCGAGGCCGCTCTTTGCGGCACGGCAGGTGGAGGGGGTGCTGGATCATCTATACTTTCAACACCCTCGTCCTCGTCATCGAAAAGAGGCTCTCCAACCTCATGATCACCTGCACGCTCAAAACGAGAAGAGGGACAAACAGGAGTCTCATCGAAGGTGACATCTGATGTCTCCATGACTCGGTTAGTGTCAAGGTTAAGTACACGATATGCTCGAGTGTGAGTGCCATAACCCAAAAACACACCGTCAGAAGAACGAGACTCAAACTTGTCCAGGTTGCCTTTTTTCAATATAAAACAGTGGCAACCAAAGACTCTAAAATAACTCACCTTGGGCTGGCGACCAAAACGCAACTCATAAGAGGTCTTCTTCAAAAACGCTCTCAGAAAAATGCGATTCGAAATGTAGCATGCAGTGTTCATAGCTTCGGCCCAAAAGCGTCTAGGAGTCCTATGCTCATCAAGCATCGTCCTGGCCATCTCAACAAGGGTCCGATTCTTCCTCTCTACAACACCATTTTGGGGTGGTGTATAGGGGGAAGAAAACTGATGCTCCAAACCAAGGCGGTTACAAAACTTCTCAAAATCCGAATTTTTAAACTCGGAACCATTATCACTCCGAATAGCTCGCATCGAGTTCAAAGGGAACTCGTTCTGAAGACGCAAAATCAGATTGCGAGCAAATGAGAAAGTCTCGGTCTTCTCAGCTAAAAAGAAGACCCACGAATATCTCGAAAAGTCGTCAACAACAACCAAAACATACCACTTGCCACCAACCGAGCTCACCCGAGCCGGACCAACAAGGTCCATGTGTAAAAGCTCTCCGGGGTGCGAGGTCATGACCTTAGTCACCGGATGGTGGGGAGCAGCAACCATCTTCCCATGTCTGCAAGAATGGCAAACTAGATCCTTCTCCATCGAAAGCTTGGGCAATCCTCGGATTAGGCCAAGTGAGCTAAGTCTTGCAAGCAAGTCGAAGCTTAAGTGACCAAGCCTCCTATGCCACTTCCAAAGATCGGAAGAAGAAGGACTAGCCAAAAGACAGCGAGAAGAACCAAACGATTCCGAGAAATTTGCACAAAAGACTTTCCCAAAGGGCGAAATCAGACATACAAGATCACCCTGAGGATCTAAGATGCGACTAAGGTTCGGTTTGAAACGAATCTCATAGTCATCATCAAAAAGTTGCGAAACAGAAAGCAAGTTAAAATGCAGGTTAGAAACAAGAGCAACATCGCGCAACACAAAGTGCTCATTAACCCGCACAGTTCCACGAGACAATACCTTACCTTTACTATTATCGCCAAAGGTTATGTACTCCTTTCCGGCGACCGGGCTAAGGCTGGAGAACCACTTGGTGTTTCCGGTCATGTGCCTCGAACAACCGGAATCCACCAACCAAACGTCCTCCCACCGTCTTACCTACATCAATAGAAAGACATAGGGTGAGCATACGGTCCAACACTGGGGTTAGTGAAATAAGGGTAATACCAGTGTTGGGCCGGCTGCTCAAAAGAACGGTTAGCCGAAAAACCATTCCTAGCACGTCTACGAGGGAAGCGATCACCACGCTGAGAAAAACGTGGTCCGCTGGGGAAGAAGCGCTCACCGCGATACCCAAACTGCGGTGGGGGAAAGCGCTCAACAAAGCCTCCGCCACGGGGTCCGTTACCTGCAAAAGCAGGACCCCGTCGGGCATGCTCTCTACGAGGTTTACGCCTAGGAGCCTGGGGATCAACTGCTCTAGCGTCTCTCCTCGGAGCTCTCTCCTACCTAGGCCTAACAAACTGAGGTGCTGGACCTCTAGGCCTAGTCTCCCTCCTCGGGGCTCTCATCTCCTGCCTAGGCCTGGGACCCTGACGTCCGGACCTAGCAGCTCTCCCTTGGGCCTTCGGTACATGTCCACCATGAGCTGGATGGTACATGTCCGGGTTCTCCATCTCCCGAGCCCTGCGCGCCTCTCTCTTGCGCCTAAAGCAGAACTCGCTCAAGGGACCATCCCTCCCACAGAAATCACACTGGTACCTCACCGCACGCAAAGGGGGTTGTTGGTGACCAGGGCTGTGGGTGTGGTTCACTTTGCCCTTCTGAGACAAACACTCCTCTCTGATGGGTGGCATAGCATCAAGCTTGTTCTTGAGGTGGTTTGGCTTGGGTGCCCAAACTGGGTTCTTGGGAGGAGCTCTCGGGGGTTCCTCAACCACACCATCTTTGGTGATAGGCTTGGCTGGCTTTTTGAGTGGAAGCTTGGCAAGTTTGGGAGTAGTGGTGGAATTGGGCTTCTCACATGGGTTCAGACCACTAGACTCTCCAATCTTCCCAAAAGCTGAGAGATCAACACTCTGAGCAAAACCTACACCAGGGGCACCAACAGCTCGCTTGAATTGGGAGATCATCATCCCGAGCTGCGGCTCACTACTGGAGACCCATGACAAGATGGACCGAAGGTATGTGTTTTCTTCCTCGGTTTGCATCTTGCCATGCTTCACATTGGCAATCTCCATCTCCAGGCCCTCACACAAAGCACACCTCGTGACACAAGTGCTATCTGAGCTGGCCTTGACTAAAGACTCAATCTTGGCATTCTTCTCTGCCAACTCAGTTTGCAAGACAGGACAAGTCTTGCACGCACCCAACAGCTGCGGCCTAGCACGGAGCTCATCCACCTCTCCAACCAACGCAGCATACTTACCTCTCAGAGTGAGAAGGTCAGTCATGTGCGCGGTGCACGACTCGCACTCCGCCTCCTCCGACACTACCACGGTGGACCGAGCGAACTCAAGCTCCTTCACCGTGTCCTCCCACTTCTGCCTAAACTCCTTGCGCTCTCTAGCGGCACGCCTAAGCAACTTATCTTGGCTAAGGAGGGCAGCAGTCAACTTCTCAACCTCGGAGGAAAGCTCGTCGTAGGTGAGAGATACCTGGGAGGTGTCGTCATCGTCGTCGTTCCGAGGGGTACGCTCCGGCTCGCCGTCGACCTCATCGCCCAGCGCCATGGTGCAGAAGCCGTCGTCGTCGGCGAAGAAGCAGAGGCCGTTCAGCTTGTCCTCGATCCTCTTTTTCTTCTCGGACTCGTCATCGCTCGAGCTGGCGGAGTCGTCATCCGAGCCATCAACGTCGCTGAGCGTGGCGAAGAATGCGCGCTGCTCAGCTTGCTGCTTCTCCAAGTACTTCTTCTTGATGTACTCTTTGTCGAAGCCGCCCCGTTTCTTGTGCCTTGGGGGGACGTGCTTCTCCTTGTACTTGGAGTGACGCTTGCGCCCATGTTCGCCCTTGCCCAAGTGCTTGTTCTTCTTGGGGCAATTGGCGATGAAGTGGTCGGGGTCGCCGCACTCGTAGCATCCCGTGCGTCCTCCTCCTCGACGACGGTTCATGCGGTTGTTGTGGAACCGCGAGAACCGGTTGGCAAGCAAAGCCAACTCGTCGTCTCCCAAAGACTCCAGCTGGTCCTCTGTCACAGAAAAGAGAGAAGAAAGCGCAAAGCCAGCTGAGGGGTTAGAGGAAGAGCCGGAAACCAAAGCCATGGACGGGCGAGAAGGATTTTCAAAAGAAGCCCTCGCCATAGCATCAATCTCACTGGACTTGAGCTTACTGAAGAGCTCGTCGCAGGTGAGGGTCTCATAGTTCGGTGATTCGATGATTGCCTGAACCTTGGAGTCCCACACCGAACGGTCAAGAGTGTGCAAAAGCTTCAAAGCACGCTCATGATCGTCAAATGGCAACTGCTCTCTGTTAGCCCTCATCCTGTTGACAATCACCTGAAAGCGAGCGAATAAACTTTCTATGCTCTCGCCAGGTTGATGTCTAAAGTTCTCATACTCTCGCTTGAACAACTCGTAGAGTCGGGTTTTGACTTGAGAGGTGCCCTCATGAAAACGCATGAGAGTGTCCCAGATCTCCCGAGCCGTAGCGAGGTGAGAAACGCGATCAAACTCACCCATGCTCAAACAAGAGAAAAGAGCATTACGGGCTCGGCTATTGGCATCGTGCTCATCGATCTGCTGTTGACTCACATGAGCAGCCAAGACCACGTAATCAGGGGAGTTGCAAATATCCCAGATCGAAGCGCCCAAGCTCTGCAAATAGGCCGACATACGTATCTTCCAATACGCATAGTTCGTCCCATCGAAAAACGGCGGTTTGCCCACGCCGCGATCCATGTCGCCTTCGGTGGATCTGGAACCGGCTAAGGTGGAAGATCCTTAACCCGCTCCGATACCAATTGAAGGACCAAGAAGCTACCCGAAAGCGACCAGAGGGGGGGGGTGAATGGGAGCTTCAATATTTCCTTTCGGAAACTAGATGCCGCTGTCCCAAAATCAACCCCAAGAGTGAACCCTAGAGCTTGCTAATGTCCACGACCCTAGATGTAGGGTGGATGCTTCCTAGAAGCACAGCGGGACACTAGACAACCCTAGAAAGCCAACACAAAAGACGGAACTCGAATCCGATCAAGAACAAGCGAACCGCGAGCGAAAACGCGCGAAACAGCAACGACCGGACTCTGCCTGCGTCCGGTCACCTGGGACCGGACGCGTCCGGTCGTCAGAAATCGGCTCTGGGAGCTCTCTGTTCGCGACCGGACGCACGGTGCTCAGGCGTCCGGTCGTTCACTAAGCGTCCGGTCAGAACAAGCAAACACGATGAACAGGAACCTAGGCGCGTCCGGTCGATTGATAAACACAGAGTCCGGTCACGAGCGTCCGATCAAACCAGAAACCCTGTACGCAGCGCTCAACGACCGGACGCACTGGTCAGCATCCGATCACTTCGCGACCAGCGTCCGGTCACCCCGCAGCCCCTCTGTTCTTCCACCGATCCGACTCAAACTCACCCAAAACGCATCCTCTAGGGATCAAACTTGGTGAGTGAAGTCACAAGGAGGTTAGTGAGCTATCTCTAAGAGATCATGGCTCGAACCTAACTCCAAATCGGTGAATCGAAGAATTTTCGGGGGAAGGGACGAAAAGTGACCCAAAACGAAAAATCGATCGATCTCCTAGACCGTGAGGTTAGAGAATGATTCCTTCGGTGGAAAGAAGTGCCTCACGATCTAGAACAACTTGGTTCAAATGGATTTGCAAAAGATGAACCGAGCAAAAAGATCAAGCGACGGGAAAATCGTGGAGAAAAGGATTCCGCGAAGAACACGAACACAACGGAAATCACAGCCACGAGTTCGAATCAAGGACGCAAATCAAGCCAACGATCTGAGCTCCAAGGTGAGGATACGGCCTCACTTCCTCAACTCAACAGTACACAGAGTGGAGTCTCTCTGCGGATCTCAACTAGCTAAAGCAGGGATGGGAGAGTGGGAAACCCTAGCAAATGAAGGCACTAACTGAAATAGCTAAAACTGAGATGGGGAGGAGGGTGTCTCCCCTAGACTACTTATACTAACCTAGCCTAAGCCTATTTCCTACTCTACCCCTCCCTACTGTATTTACAGAGCGGACCAGCCTAACCCTAAGGCTATTCTAGTCCACCCGCTGGTGGTAGGTAGATCCGACGGCCACGCCCGCACGGTCTTCCGCGTCGCCTCCACGCAACCTTCAGATCGCCGCCACGTGCCGCCCTCACTCTGCACCCCCGGTTTTGTGGCCCAAACCGGGAAACCAGCCTTTTCCATCAGCCCCCGGTTTTGAGGCCCAAACCGGGAAACCAGCCTCCAGCACGAGTTTTGTGGCCCAAACTCGGAAACCCGCAGCGCCCGAGTTTTGAGGCCCAAACTCGGAAACCGGCCCACGCCCAGGTTTTGAGGCTCAACCTGAAAACCGTCACGCCCAGGTTTTGTGGCTCAACCTGGAAACCCAGCACCCAGGTTTTGAGGCCCAAACCAGGAAACCGTCCACCGTTGGTTTTTCCCGGGCTCTACCAACAAACCGGCGTCGTAGAGGGGATGCACTGCCTGTGCACCCCTTCCACCGACATGATCGCACTTCTCCGCTTGTCGCTGTCGCAGGCTGCCAGCCACCACAGCTGATCCTCCGGCCTCCAGTCCATCAGTCCAAGTCCACGTCCGCCCTTCACCGCCCGATACATCGGCATGGCACGTCCGCCGCACGGCACGCCCATCCTTCATCGCGCCCGGTCCGTCGGCACGGCACGTCGCAACTTGACCTTCACCTGCCATCGACCACTGTCTCCGTGCTCGACACCTGCACAACAGAAGCCAAAGAACATGCGCATCATCTCCGTTGACAATCACTCATCACACAGAGACTCGGCATACACCCATGTATCCGCAAACGGTGTGGAAAAACTCACGCGGGAGGGCCGTTTTACCCACTAATGCACCGAAAAACTCGCTGTTGAATTTTTTGCAACGGACGCACCCGATCATCCCCGTTTGATCCAAAACTCATGTATGGTACGTTTTTTGCACTTTCATTTCCGACGGAACGGTGCAGAAAAACTCGCGCGGGAGGGCCATTTTACACATTAATGCACTGAAAAACTCGCAGTTGAATTTTTCGCCAACGGACGCACCCAATCATCTACGTTTCACCTAAAACTCATGTTTGGTGGGGTTTAGGCACTTTCATTTCCGACGGAACGGTGCGGAAAAACTCACGCGGGAGGGCTATTTTACCCACTGATGCACCAAAAAACTCGCAGTTGAATTTTTTGCAAACGGACGCACTAAATCATCTCTGTTTGGCCTAAAACTCATGTTTGGTGGGTTTTTGGCACTTTCATTTCCGACGAAACGGTGCGGCAGAACTCGCGCGGGAGGGCCGTTTTACCCAATGATGCACTGAAAAACTCAATTGAATTTTTCGCAATGGACGCACTCAATCATCTCCGGTTGACCCAAAACTCATGTTTGTGGGTTTTGGCACTTTCATTTCTGACGGAACGGTACGACAAACCTCGTGCGGGAGGGCCGTTTTACCCAATCTTGCACCGAAAAACTCAATTGATTTTTTTGCAACAGACGCACCCAATCATCTTCGGTTGACCCAAAACTCTTCTTTGTGGGTTTTTGGCACTTTCATTTCCGATGAAACGGTGCGACAAAACTCGTGCGGGAGGGCCGTTTTACCCAATGATGCACCAAAAAACTCAGTTGAATTTTTCGCAACAGACGCACCCAATCATCTCCGGATGACCCAAAACTCTTGTTTGTTCGTTTTTGGCACTTTCATTTCTGACAGAACGGTGCGGCAAAACTCGCACGGTATGGCCATTTTTTCCACTGATGCACCGAAAAACTCGCTGTTGAATTTTTCCCAACGGATGCACCCAATCATCCCTGTTTGACCCATAACTCTTGTTTGGTGGGTTTTTGAAACTTTCATTTCCGACGGAACGGTGTGGAAAAACTCACGCGGGAGGGCCGTTTTACCCACTAATGCACCGAAAAACTCGCTGTTGAATTTTTTGCAACGGACGCACCCGATCATCCCCATTTGATCCAAAACTCATGTATGGTACGTTTTTGGCACTTTCATTTCCGACGGAACGGTGCAGAAAAACTCGCGCGGGAGTGCCAGTTTACACATTAATGCACTGAAAAACTCACAGTTGAATTTTTCGCAAACGGATGCACCCAATCATCTATGTTTCACCTAAAACTCATGTTTGGTGGTGTTTAGGCACTTTTATATCTGATGGAACGGTGCGGAAAAACTCACGCGGGAGGGCTATTTTACCCACTAATGCACCAAAAAACTCACAGTTGAATTTTTTGCAAACGGACGCACTAAATCATCTCCGTTTGGCCTAAAACTCATGTTTGGTGGGTTTTTGGCACTTTCATTTCCGACGAAACGGTGCGGCAGAACTCGCGCGGGAGGGCCGTTTTACCCATTGATGCACTGAAAAACTCAATTGAATTTTTCGCAATGGACGCACTCAATCATCTCCGGTTGACCCAAAACTCATGTTTGTGGGTTTTGGCACTTTCATTTCTGACGGAACGGTACGACAAACCTCGTGCGGGAGGGCCGTTTTACCCAATGTTGCACCGAAATACTAAATTGATTTTTTTGCAACAGACTCACCCAATTATCTCCGGTTGACCCAAAACACTTGTTTGTGAGTTTTTGGCACATTAATTTCCGATGGAACGGTGCGACAAAACTCGTGCGGGAGAGCCGTTTTACCCAATGATGCAGCAAAAAACTCAGTTGAATTTTTCGCAACAGACGCACCCAATCATCTCCGGTTGACCCAAAACTCTTGTTTGTTGGTTTTTGGAACTTTCATTTCTGACAGAACGGTGCGGCAAAACTCGCACAGTATGGCCATTTTTTCCACTGATGCACCGAAAAACTCGCTGTTGAATTTTTCCCAACGGATGCACCCAATCATCCCTGTTTGACCCATAACTCTTGTTTGGTGGGGTTTTGAAACTTTCATTTCCGACGGAACTGTGTGGAAAAACTCACGCGGGAGGGCCGTTTTACCCACTAATGCACCGAAAAACTCGCTGTTGAATTTTTTTGCAACGGACGCACCCGATCATCCCCATTTGATCCAAAACTCATGTATGGTACATTTTTGGCACTTTCATTTCCGATGGAACGGTGCAGAAAAACTCGCGCGGGAGGGCCAGTTTACACATTAATGCACTGAAAAACTCACAGTTGAATTTTTCGCAAACGGACGCACCCAATCATCTATGTTTCACGTAAAACTCATGTTTGGTGGGGTTTAGGCACTTTCATTTCTGATGGAACGGTGCGGAAAAACTCACGCGGGAGGGCTATTTTACCCACTGATGCACCAAAAAACTCGCAGTTGAATTTTTTGCAAACGGACGCACTAAATCACCTCCGTTTGGCATAAAACTCATGTTTGGTGGGTTTTTGGCACTTTCATTTCCGACGAAACGGTGCGGTAGAACTCGCGCGGGAGGGCCGTTTTACCCAATGATGCACTGAAAAACTCAATTGAATTTTTCGCAATGGACGCACTCAATCATCTCCGGTTGACCCAAAACTCATGTTTGTGGGTTTTGGCACTTTCATTTCTGACGGAACGGTACGACAAACCTCGTGCGGGAGGGCCCTTTTACCCAATGTTGCACCGAAAAACTAAATTGATTTTTTTGCAACAGACTCACCCAATCATCTTCGGTTGACCCAAAACTCTTGTTTGTGGGTTTTTGGCACTTTCATTTCCGATGGAACGGTGCGACAAAACTCGTGCGGGAGAGCCGTTTTACCCAATGATGCAGCAAAAAACTCAGTTGAATTTTTCGCAACAGAGGCACCCAATCATCTCCGATTGAACCAAAACTCTTGTTTGTTGGTTTCTGGCACTTTCATTTCTGACAGAACGGTGCGGCAAAACTCGCACGGTATGGCCATTTTTTCCACTGATGCACCGAAAAACTCGCTGTTGAATTTTTCCCAACGGATGCACCCAATCATCCTTGTTTGACCCATAACTCTTGTTTGGTGGGTTTTTGAAACTTTCATTTCTGACGGAACGGTGTGGAAAAACTCACGCGGGAGGGCCGTTTTACCCACTAATGCACCGAAAAACTCGCTGTTGAATTTTTTGCAACGGACGCACCCGATCATCCCCGTTTGATCCAAAACTCATGTATGGTACGTTTTTGGCACTTTCATTTCCGACAGAACGGTGCAGAAAAACTCGCGCGGGAGGGCCATTTTACACATTAATGCACTGAAAAACTCGCAGTTGAATTTTTCGCAAACGGACGCACCCAATCATCTACGTTTCACCTAAAACTCATGTTTGGTGGGGTTTAGGCACTTTCATTTCCGACGGAACGGTGCGGAAAAACTCACGCGGGAGGGCTATTTTACCCACTGATGCACCAAAAAACTCGTAGTTGAATTTTTTTGCAAACGGACGCACTAAATCATCTCCGTTTGGCCTAAAACTCATGTTTGGTGGGTTTTTGGCACTTTCATTTCCGACCAAACGGTGCGGCAGAACTCGCGCGGGAGGGCCGTTTTACCCAATGATGCACTGAAAAACTCAATTGAATTTTTCGCAATGGACGCACTCAATCATCTCCGGTTGACCCAAAACTCATGTTTGTGGGTTTTGGCACTTTCATTTCTGACGGAACAGTACGACAAACCTCGTGCGGGAGGGCCGTTTTACCCAATGTTGCACCGAAAAACTCAATTGATTTTTTTGCAACAGACGCACCCAATCATCTTCGGTTGACCCAAAACTCTTGTTTGTGGGTTTTTGGCACTTTCATTTCCGATGGAACAGTGCGACAAAACTCGTGCGGGAGAGTCGTTTTACCCAATGATGCAGCAAAAAACTCAGTTGAATTTTTCGCAACAGACGCACCCAATCATCTCTGGTTGACCCAAAACTCTTGTTTGTTGGTTTTAGGCACTTTCATTTCTGACAGAACGGTGCGGCAAAACTCGCACGGTATGGCCATTTTTTCCACTGATGCACTGAAAAACTCGCTGTTGAATTTTTCCCAACAGATGCACCCAATCATCCTTGTTTGACCCATAACTCTTGTTTGGTGGGTTTTTGAAACTTTCATTTCTGACGGAACGGTGTGGAAAAACTCACGCGGGAGGGCCGTTTTACCCACTAATGCACCGAAAAACTCGCTGTTGAATTTTTTGCAACGGACGCACCCGATCATCCCCGTTTGATCCAAAACTCATGTATGGTACGTTTTTGGCACTTTCATTTCCGACGGAACGGTGCAGAAAAACTCGCGCGAGAGGGCCATTTTACACATTAATGCACTGAAAAACTCGCAGTTGAATTTTTCGCAAACGGACGCACCCAATCATCTACGTTTCACCTAAAACTCATGTTTGGTGGGGTTTAGGCACTTTCATTTCCGACGGAACGGTGCGGAAAAACTCACGCGGGAGGGCTATTTTACCCACTGATGCACCAAAAAACTCGCAGTTGAATTTTTTGCAAACGGACGCACTAAATCATCTCCGTTTGGCCTAAAACTCATGTTTGGTGGGTTTTTGGCACTTTCATTTCCGACAAAACGGTGCGGCAGAACTCGCGCGGGAGGGCCGTTTTACCCAATGATGCACTGAAAAACTCAATTGAATTTTTCGCAATGGACGCACTCAATCATCTCCGGTTGACCCAAAACTCATGTTTGTGGGTTTTGGCACTTTCATTTCTGACGGAACGGTACGACAAACCTCGTGCGGGAGGGCCGTTTTACCCAATGATGCACCAAAAAACCCAATTGATTTTTTTGCAACAGACGCACCCAATCATCTTCGGTTGACCCAAAATTGTTGTTTGTGGGTTTTTGGCACTTTCATTTCCGATGGAACAGTGCGACAAAACTCGTGCGGGAGAGTCGTTTTACCCAATGATGCAGCAAAAAACTCAGTTGAATTTTTCGCAACAGACCCACCCAATCATCTCTGGTTGACCCAAAACTCTTGTTTGTTGGTTTTAGGCACTTTCATTTCTGACAGAACGATGCGGCAAAACTCGCACGGTATGGCCATTTTTTCCACTGATGCACCGAAAAACTCGCTGTTGAATTTTTCCCAACAGATGCACCCAATCATCCTTGTTTGACCCATAACTCTTGTTTGGTGGGTTTTTGAAACTTTCATTTCTGACGGAACGGTGTGGAAAAACTCACGCGGGAGGGCCGTTTTACCCACTAATGCACCGAAAAACTCGCTGTTGAATTTTTTGCAACGGACGCACCCGATCATCCCCGTTTGATCCAAAACTCATGTATGGTACGTTTTTGGCACTTTCATTTCCGACGGAACGGTGCAGAAAAACTCGCGCGGGAGGGCCATTTTACACATTAATGCACTGAAAAACTCGCAGTTGAATTTTTCGCAAACGGACGCACCCAATCATCTACGTTTCACCTAAAACTCATGTTTGGTGGGGTTTAGGCACTTTCATTTCCGACGGAACGGTGCGGAAAAACTCACGCGGGAGGGCTATTTTACCCACTGATGCACCAAAAAACTCGCAGTTGAATTTTTTGCAAACGGACGCACTAAATCATCTCCGTTTGGCCTAAAACTCATGTTTGGTGGGTTTTTGGCACTTTCATTTCCGACAAAACGGTGCGGCAGAACTCGCGCGGGAGGGCCGTTTTACCCAATGATGCACTGAAAAACTCAATTGAATTTTTCGCAATGGACGCACTCAATCATCTCCGGTTGACCCAAAACTCATGTTTGTGGGTTTTGGCACTTTCATTTCTGACGGAACGGTACGACAAACCTCGTGCGGGAGGGCCGTTTTACCCAATGATGCACCAAAAAACCCAATTGATTTTTTTGCAACAGACGCACCCAATCATCTCTGGTTGACCCAAAACTCTTGTTTGTGGGTTTTTGGCACTTTCATTTCCGATGGAACGGTGCGACAAAACTCGTGCAGGAGGGCCGTTTTAACCAATGATGCACCAAAAAACTCAGTTGAATTTTTCGCAATAGACGCACCCAATCATCTCCGGTAAACCAAAACTCTTGTTTGTTGGTTTTTGGCACTTTCATTTCCGACAGAACGGTGCGGCAAAACTCGCACGGTATGGCCGTTTTTTCCACTAATGCACCGAAAAACTCGCTGTTGAGTTTTTCCCAACGGACGCACCCAATCATCCCTGTTTGACCCATAACTCTTGTTTGGTGGGTTTTTGAAACTTTCATTTCTGACAGAACGGGGTGGAAAAACTCACGCGGGAGGGCCGTTTTACCCACTGATGCACAAAAAAACTCGCTGTTGAATTTTTCGCAACGGACGCACCCGATCATCCCCGTTTGATCCAAAACTCTTGTATGGTGAGTTTTTGGCACTTTCATTTCCGACGGAACGGTGCAGAAAAACTCGCGCGGGAGGGCCATTTTACACATTAATGCACTGAAAAACTCGCAGTTGAATTTTTCGCAAACGGACGCACCCAATCATCTATGTTTTTGGCACATTCATTTCCGACGGAACGGTGCGGAAAAACTCGCGCGGGAGGGCTATTTTACCCACTGATGCACCAAAAAACTCGCAGTTGAATTTTTTGCAAATGGACGCACTCAATCATCTCCGTTTGGCCTAAAACTCATGTTTGGTGGGTTTTTGGCACTTTCATTTTCGACGAAACGGTGCGGTAGAACTCGTGCGGGTGGGCCGTTTTACCCAATGATGCACTGAAAAACTCAATTGTATTTTTCGCAATGGACGCACTCAATCATCTCCGGTTGACCCAAAACTCATGTTTGTGGGTTTTTGGCACTTTCATTTCTGACGGAACGGTGCGACAAAACTCGTGTGGGAGGGCCATTTTACCCAATGATGCACCAAAAAACTCAGTTGAACTTTTTGCAACAGACGCACCCAATCATCTCCGGTTGACCCAAAACTCTTGTTTGTGGGTTTTGGCACTTTCATTTCTGAGGGAACGGTGCGACAAAACTTGTGTGGGAGGGCCGTTTTACCCAATGATGCACCAAAAAACTCAGTTGAATTTTTCGCAACAGACGCACCCAATCATCTCCGGTTGACCCAAAACTCTTGTTTGTTGGTTTTTGGCACTTTCATTTCTGACAGAACGGTGCGGCAAAACTCGCACGGTATGGCCATTTTTTCCACTGATGCATGTTGATGGTCCTTAAACACCTGTTTTACCATCAACACCTGACCCTAAAGTCCACCAAAGAGGCATGAAATGTAGTCAAATAGGTTTCAAACTAACCAAATTCCACATGTCCATAGATTTCTATTTGAATGCAGGATTTGGACCAAATTTGAAGAATGAACCCACCAGGAGACGAGCCCACTCACCAGGACCCATTTGGGCCCTAGTGGGCTGGCGCCCGCCACCCCTAGGTGGCGCTCGCCACAAGGGTGAAGCCTACATTCTCCCCTGCCACGTCACTGATCCGTGTGAGCACCCCAAGGACAAATCTTAGCCCTTGGTCACTAGGTCAGTGGCATCGGACGGCTCAGGAGGAAGTGGCTTGGATCAAGACCGAATGGCGGTTACTCAGACTTGCAACCGACCTAACCACCGCCTCTGTGGAGCTCCTGGATGCCGTTGAAGCAAAGGCGGTGCATCCAACGGTGATGAGGGTGGCGGCCGCCACCTAGGGCTGGCGCCCGCCACTAGGGTTAGCTCTAGGTCGGTTGGCTACCCCCTATAAGTACCCCCCCCTCACTCCACAAGGCTATAAATACGCCCTGAGGCATCACTTCAACACACAACCAAGAAGCAATACAAGCAAGAGAAGCAAGGCTAGAGCCAGAGAGCTAATAGCTTAGGGTTTAGCCAAGCTTAGGCAAGTAGGTAGCTAGTAGAGCAAGGCATCTTTGCCCTCACGGAAGCGCTGCTCAAGGCTTAGCTCAAGAGTAGAGGCATGCGAGTGATCGGTCCTAGAGCTGGTAAGAGTCTTCTTTCGTCTCCAGTTCTGGTTTTGCTCTTGTTACTCAAGCACTTTACTATAGTCTATTTCATCATTTCAAGTATTACTTTATTCTACTTATCAGTATTGAGTGGTATACTTGATTGATTGCTTGAGTGCCTAGCTATCCAACCGATCAATTCACTTAGCCATAGTAGTTAATCTCTAGTGAGCTTAGTGTTTGATCTTTGCCAATAGGTTGCTTAGTTAGTTTAGTGTTTATCTTATTAAGTCAAATATTTGCTCTGACGTCCGCAAGGGTGTCTCTATTCAAAGCTAGGGTAGAGATAGTTAGAATATAGTTAAGCGTGGTGCTTAGTTATAGACTTACCTTCATATACGGCTGGACCCCCTGATAGCTGTGGTAGCAAGCAGGTGGTGACAACCCTATGCACCTTGAATTCCACCACGTAGTTGGCCCAATTTAACAGTAAGGCTCATGGTGCTAGCGTTCAACCTAAGTCAGTGGTAAAGGCTAGTACGCCTCGATACTTGATAAGATAGGAATAAAACTTTACTTAACATGGTTGCTTGTTTGGCATTTGCCTATCTTGCTTTGTACTTATCTTGCTCTGTGGTTATCTAGGAGTAGATAGTAGTTAGTAGTTAGTAATTAGTTAGTTGTCCTTAGTTATCACATAGGAATAAAACTTTACTTAACATGGTTGCTTGTTTGGCATTTGCCTATCTTGCTTTGTAGTTATCTTGCTCTGTGGTTATCTAGGAGTAGATAGTAGTTAGTAGTTAGTAATTAGTTAGTTGTCCTTAGTTATCACATTCTATCTATCTATCTAGTTATCCACCTTACCTTACCATCCATTTCATCCTTACCTATCCACCAACATATTCTTTCTAGCCTTCCATCCCTTCTTTTCCCTTCTCTCTGTTCCCTTTTCTCTTTTCTTCGACTCTCATCCCCTCCATGACTTGACTGATACACCACCCTAGCCTTCCCTTGGGATCAAATAAATCGACACCTGGTACTCCTAGGCGAAGTGCTACTACGATAGTACTGTGCGCTTGCAGAATCTCCTCCTGGTAGATTGCAATCTCTCTAGCTAGCTCCTACTTGTGTCGGGATTGACAACCCCACTTGACATTAGTAGATAGCTGCTTTAGCTTCATTCCTTTAGGTATAGTGATCGGACTTGCTTCAAGCACTTCTGACACCGTTGCCTGGAATAGATTCCATAGTCTACTCATAGTAACGACGTTGGCTAGTGTCAACAAGCATTTCTGGGCCATTACCGGGGATAGTTGCCTAGCTCTATCTTTAGTGAAGCTAAGAACTACCAACAATGCACCAAAAAACTCGCTGTTGAATTTTTCCCAATGGATGCACCCAATCATCCCTGTTTGACCCATAACTCTTGTTTGGTGGGTTTTTTAAACTTTCATTTCCAACGGAACGGTGTGGAAAAACTTCCGCGGGAGGGTCGTTTTACCCACTGATGCACCGAAAAACTCGCTGTTGAATTTTTCGCAACGGACGCACCCAATCATCCCCGTTTGATCCAAAACTCATGTATGGTGCGTTTTTGGCACTTTCATTTCCGACGGAACAGTGCAGAAAAACTCGCGCGGGAGGGCCATTTTACATATTAATCCACTGAAAAACTCGCAGTTGAATTTTTCGCAAACGGACGCACCCAATCATCTACGTTTCACCTAAAACTCATGTTTGGTGGGGTTTTGGCACTTCCATTTCCGACGGAACGGTGCGGAAAAACTCGCGCAGGAGGGCTATTTTACCCACTGATGCACCAAAAAACTCGCAGTTGAATTTTTTGCAAACGGACGCACTCAATCATCTCCGTTTGGCCTAAAACTCATGTTTGGTGGGTTTTTGGCACTTTCATTTCTGACGAAACGGTGCGGCAGAACTCGCGCGTGAGGGCCGTTTTACCCAATGATGCACCGAAAAACTCAGTTGAATTTTTTGCAACAGACGCACCCAATCATCTCCGGTTGACCCAAAACACATGTTTGGTGGGTTTTTGGCACTTCATTTCCGACAGAACGGTGCGACAAAACTCGTGCGGGAGGGCCGTTTTACCCAATGATGCACCGAATAACTTAGTTGAATTTTTTGCAATGGACGCACTCAATCATCTCCGGTTGACTCAAAACTCATGTTTGTGGGTTTTTGGCACTTTCATTTCTGACGGAATGGTGCGACAAAACTCATACGGGAGGGCCATTTTACCCAATGATGCACCGAAAAACTCAGTTGAATTTTTTGCAACAGACGCACCCAATCATCCCCGGTTGACCCAAAACTCTTGTTTGTGGGTTTTTGGCACTTTCATTTCCGACGGAACTGTGCGACAAAACTCGTGCGGGATGGCCGTTTTACCCAATGATGCACCAAAAAAATCAGTTGAATTTTTCGCAAAAGACGCACCCAATCATCTCCGGTTGACCCAAAACTCTTTTTTGTGGGTTTTTGGCACTTTCATTTCTGACAGAACGTTGCAGCAAAACTCGCACGGTATGGCCGTTTTTGCCTCTGATGCACCGAAAAACTCGCTGTTTAATTTTTTCCAACGGACGCACCCAATCATCCATGTTTGACCCAAAATTCATGTTTGGTGGGTTTTTGAAACTTTCATTTCCGACAGAACGGTGTGGAAAAACTCACGCGGGAGGGCCGTTTTACCCACTGATGCACCAAAAAACTCGCAGTTGAATTTTTCGCAAACGGACGCACTCAATCATCTCCATTTGGCCTAAAACTCAAGTTTGGTGGGTTTTTGGCACTTTCATTTCCGACGAAACGGTGCGGCAGAACTCGCGCGTGAGGGCCGTTTTACCCAATGATGCACTGAAAAACTCAATTGAATTTTTTGGAATGGACGCACTCAATCATCTCCGGTTCACCCAAAACTCATGTTTGTGGGTTTTGGGCACTTTCATTTCTGACGGAACGGTGCGACAAAACTCGTGTGGGAGGGCCATTTTACCCAATGATGCACGGAAAAACTCAATTCAACTTTTTGCAACAGACGCACCCAATCATCTCCGGTTGACCCAAAACTCTTGTTTGTGGGTTTTTGGCACTTTCATTTCCGACGGAATGGTGCGACAAAACTCATGCGGGAGGGCCGTTTTACCAAATGATGCACGAAAAAACTCAGTTGAATTTTTCGCAACAGACACACCCAATCATCTCCGGTTGACCCAAAACACATGTTTTGTGGGTTTTTGGCACTTCATTTCCGACACAACGGTGCGACAAAACTCGTGAGGGAGGGCCGTTTTACCCAATGATGCACCGAATAACTCAGTTGAATTTTTTGCAATGGACGCACTCAATCATCTCCGGTTGACTCAAAACTCATGTTTGTGGGTTTTTGGCACTTTCATTTTTGACGGAACGGTGCGACAAAACTCGTGCGGGAGGGCCGTTTTACCCCATGATGCACCGAAAAACTCAGTTGAATTTTTTGCAACAGACGCACCCAATCATCCCCGGTTGACCCAAAACTCTTGTTTTTGGGTTTTTGGCACTTTCATTTCCGACGGAACTGTGCGACAAAACTCGTGCGGGAGGGCCGTTTTACCCAATGATGCACCAAAAAAATCAGTTGAATTTTTCGCAAAAGACGCACCCAATCATCTCCGGTTGACCCAAACTCTTTTTTGTGGGTTTTTGGCACTTTCATTTCTGACAGAACGTTGCAGCAAAACTCGCACGGTATGGCCGTTTTTCCCTCTGATGCACCGAAAAACTCGCTGTTGAATTTTTTCCAACGGACGCACCCAATCATCCATGTTTGACCCAAAATTCATGTTTGGTGGGTTTTTGAAACTTTCATTTCCGACAGAACGGTGTGGAAAAACTCACGCGGGAGGGCCGTTTTACCCACTGATGCACCAAAAAACTCGCAGTTGAATTTTTCGCAAACGGACGCACTCAATCATCTCCATTTGGCCTAAAACTCATGTTTGGTGGGTTTTTGGCACTTTCATTTCCGACGAAACGGTGCGGTAGAACTCGCGCGTGAGGGCCGTTTACCCAATGATGCACTGAAAAACTCAATTGAATTTTTCGCAATGGACGCACTCAATCATCTCCGGTTCACCCAAAACTCATGTTTGTGGGTTTTTGGCACTTTCATTTCTGACGGAACGGTGCGACAAAACTCGTGTGGGAGGGCCATTTTACCCAATGATGCACCAAAAAACTCAGTTGAACTTTTGCAACAGACGCACCCAATCATCTCCGGTTGACCCAAAACTCTTGTTTGTGGGTTTTTGGCACTTTCATTTCTGAGGGAACGGTGCGACAAAACTTGTGTGGGAGGGCCGTTTTACCCAATGATGCACCAAAAAACTCAGTTGAATTTTTCGCAACAGACGCACCCAATCATCTCCGGTTGACCCAAAACTCTTGTTTGTTGGTTTTTGGCACTTTCATTTCTGACAGAACGGTGCGGCAAAACTCGCACGGTATGGCCATTTTTTCCACTGATGCATGTTGATGGTCCTTAAACACCTGTTTTACCATCAACACCTGACCCTAAAGTCCACCAAAGAGGCATGAAATGTAGTCAAATAGGTTTCAAACTAACCAAATTCCACATGTCCATAGATTTCTATTTGAATGCAGGATTTGGACCAAATTTGAAGAATGAACCCACCAGGAGACGAGCCCACTCACCAGGACCCATTTGGGCCCTAGTGGGCTGGCGCCCGCCACCCCTAGGTGGCGCTCGCCACAAGGGTGAAGCCTACATTCTCCCCTGCCACGTCACTGATCCGTGTGAGCACCCCAAGGCCAAATCTTAGCCCTTGGTCACTAGGTCAGTGGCATCGGACGGCTCAGGAGGAAGTGGCTTGGATCAAGACCGAATGGCGGTTACTCAGACTTGCAACCGACCTAACCACCCCGCCTCTGTGGAGCTCCTGGATGCCGTTGAAGCAAAGGCGGTGCATCCAACGGTGATGAGGGTGGCGGCCGCCACCTAGGGCTGGCGCCCGCCACTAGGGTTAGCTCTAGGTCGGTTGGCTACCCCCTATAAGTACCCCCCCTCACTCCACAAGGCTATAAATACGCCCTGAGGCATCACTTCAACACACAACCAAGAAGCAATACAAGCAAGAGAAGCAAGGCTAGAGCCAGAGAGCTAATAGCTTAGGGTTTAGCCAAGCTTAGGCAAGTAGGTAGCTAGTAGAGCAAGGCATCTTTGCCCTCATGGAAGCGCTGCTCAAGGCTTAGCTCAAGAGTAGAGGCGTGCGAGTGATCGGTCCTAGAGCTGGTAAGAGTCTTCTTTCGTCTCCAGTTCTGGTTTTGCTCTTGTTACTCAAGCACTTTACTATAGTCTATTTCATCATTTCAAGTATTACTTTATTCTACTTATCAGTATTGACTGGTATACTTGATTGATTGCTTGAGTGCCTAGCTATCCTACCGATCAATTCACTTAGCCATAGTAGTTAATCTCTAGTGAGCTTAGTGTTTGATCTTTGCCAATAGGTTGCTTAGTTAGTTTAGTGTTTATCTTATTAAGTCAAATATTTGCTCTGACGTCCGCAAGGGTGTCTCTATTCAAAGCTAGGGTAGAGATAGTTAGAATATAGTTAAGCGTGGTGCTTAGTTATAGACTTACCTTCATATACGGCTGGACCCCCTGATAGCTGTGGTAGCAAGCAGGTGGTGACAACCCTATGCACCTTGAATTCCACCACGTAGTTGGCCCAATTTAACAGTAAGGCTCATGGTGCTAGCGTTCAACCTAAGTCAGTGGTAAAGGCTAGTACGCCTCGATACTTGATAAGATAGGAATAAAACTTTACTTAACATGGTTGCTTGTTTGGCATTTGCCTATCTTGCTTTGTACTTATCTTGCTCTGTGGTTATCTAGGAGTAGATAGTAGTTAGTAGTTAGTAATTAGTTAGTTGTCCTTAGTTATCACATAGGAATAAAACTTTACTTAACATGGTTGCTTGTTTGGCATTTGCCTATCTTGCTTTGTAGTTATCTTGCTCTGTGGTTATCTAGGAGTAGATAGTAGTTAGTAGTTAGTAATTAGTTAGTTGTCCTTAGTTATCACATTCTATCTATCTATCTAGTTATCCACCTTACCTTACCATCCATTTCATCCTTACCTATCCACCAACATATTCTTTCTAGCCTTCCATCCCTTCTTTTCCCTTCTCTCTGTTCCCTTTTCTCTTTTCTTCGACTCTCATCCCCTCCTTGACTTGACTGATACACCACCCTAGCCTTCCCTTGGGATCAAATAAATCGACACCTGGTACTCCTAGGCGAAGTGCTACTACGATAGTACTGTGCGCTTGCAGAATCTCCTCCTGGTAGATTGCAATCTCTCAAGCTAGCTCCTACTTGTGTCGGGATTGACAACCCCAGTTGACATTAGTAGATAGCTGCTTTAGCTTCATTCCTTTAGGTATAGTGATCGGACTTGCTTCAAGCACTTCTGACACCGTTGCCTGGAATAGATTCCATAGTCTACTCATAGTAACGACGTTGGCTAGTGTCAACAAGCATTTCTGGGCCATTACCGGGGATAGTTGCCTAGCTCTATCTTTAGTGAAGCTAAGAACTACCAACAATGCACCAAAAAACTCGCTGTTGAATTTTTCCCAATGGATGCACCCAATCATCCCTGTTTGACCCATAACTCTTGTTTGGTGGGTTTTTTAAACTTTCATTTCCAACGGAACGGTGTGGAAAAACTCCCGCGGGAGGGTCGTTTTAACCCACTGATGCACCGAAAAACTCGCTGTTGAATTTTTCGCTACGGACGCACCCAATCATCCCCGTTTGATCCAAAACTCATGTATGGTGCGTTTTTGGCACTTTCATTTCCGACGGAACAGTGCAGAAAAACTCGCGCGGAGGGCCATTTTACACATTAATCCACTGAAAAACTCGCAGTTGAATTTTTCGCAAACGGACGCACCCAATCATCTACGTTTCACCTAAAACTCATGTTTGTGGGGTTTTGGCACTTTCATTTCCGATGGAATGGTGCGGAAAAAACTCGCGCAGGAGGGCTATTTTACCCACTGATGCACCAAAAAACTCGCAGTTGAATTTTTTGCAAACGGACGCACTCAATCATCTCCTTTTGGCCTAAAACTCATGTTTGGTGGGTTTTTGGCACTTTCATTTCTGACGAAACGGTGCGGCAGAACTCGCGCGTGAGGGCCGTTTTACCAATGATGCACCGAAAAACTCAGTTGAATTTTTTGCAACAGACGCACCCAATCATCTCCGGTTGACCCAAAACACATGTTTGGTGGTTTTTGGCACTTCATTTCCGACAGAACGGTGCGACAAAACTCGTGCGGGAGGGCCGTTTTACCCAATGATGCACCGAATAACTCAGTTGAATTTTTTGCAATGGACGCACTCAATCATCTCCGGTTGACTCAAAACTCATGTTTGTGGGTTTTTGGCACTTTCATTTCTGACGGAACGGTGCGACAAAACTCGTGCGGGAGGGCCGTTTTACCCAATGATGCACCGAAAAACTCAGTTGAATTTTTTGCAACAGACGCACCCAATCATCCCCGGTTGACCCAAAACTCTTGTTTGTGGGTTTTTGGCACTTTCATTTCCGACGGAACTGTGCGACAAAACTCGTGCGGGAGGGCCGTTTTACCCAATGATGCACCAAAAAAATCAGTTGAATTTTTCGCAAAAGACGCACCCAATCATCTCCGGTTGACCCAAAACTCTTTTTTGTGGGTTTTTGGCACTTTCATTTCTGACAGAACGTTGCAGCAAAACTCGCACGGTATGGCCGTTTTTTCCTCTGATGCACCGAAAAACTCGCTGTTGAATTTTTTCCAACGGACGCACCCAATCATCCATGTTTGACCCAAAATTCATGTTTGGTGGGTTTTTGAAACTTTCATTTCCGACAGAACGGTGTGGAAAAACTCACGCGGGAGGGCCGTTTTACCCACTGATGCACCAAAAAACTCGCAGTTGAATTTTTCGCAAACGGACGCACTCAATCATCTCCATTTGGCCTAAAACTCATGTTTGGTGGGTTTTTGGCACTTTCATTTCCGACGAAACGGTGCGGCAGAACTCGCGCGTGAGGGCCGTTTTACCCAATGATGCACTGAAAAACTCAATTGAATTTTTCGCAATGGACGCACTCAATCATCTCCGGTTCACCCAAAACTCATGTTTGTGGGTTTTTGGCACTTTCATTTCTGACGGAACGGTGCGACAAAACTCGTGTGGGAGGGCCATTTTACCCAATGATGCACCGAAAAACTCAGTTCAACTTTTTGCAACAGACGCACCCAATCATCTCCGGTTGACCCAAAACTCTTGTTTGTGGGTTTTTGGCACTTTCATTTCCGACGGAATGGTGCGACAAAACTCGTGCGGGAGGGCCGTTTTACCAAATGATGCACGAAAAAACTCAGTTGAATTTTTCGCAACAGACGCACCCAATCATCTCCGGTTGACCCAAAACACATGTTTTGTGGGTTTTTGGCACTTCATTTCCGACAGAACGGTGCGACAAAACTCGTGCGGGAGGGCCGTTTTACCCAATGATGCACCGAATAACTCAGTTGAATTTTTTGCAATGGACGCACTCAATCATCTCCGGTTGACTCAAAACTCATGTTTGTGGGTTTTTGGCACTTTCATTTCTGACGGAACGGTGCGACAAAACTCGTGCGGGAGGGCCGTTTTACCCAATGATGCACCGAAAAACTCAGTTGAATTTTTTGCAACAGACGCACCCAATCATCCCCGGTTGACCCAAAACTCTTGTTTGTGGGTTTTTGGCACTTTCATTTCCGACGGAACTGTGCGACAAAACTCGTGCGGGAGGGCCGTTTTACCCAATGATGCACCAAAAAAATCAGTTGAATTTTTCGCAAAAGACGCACCCAATCATCTCCGGTTGACCCAAAACTCTTTTTGTGGGTTTTTGGCACTTTCATTTCTGACAGAACGTTGCAGCAAAACTCGCACGGTATGGCCGTTTTTTCCTCTGATGCACCGAAAAACTCGCTGTTGAATTTTTTCCAACGGACGCACCCAATCATCCATGTTTGACCCAAAATTCATGTTTGGTGGGTTTTTGAAACTTTCATTTCCGACAGAACGGTGTGGAAAAACTCACGCGGGAGGGCCGTTTTACCCACTGATGCACCAAAAAACTCGCAGTTGAATTTTTCGCAAACGGACGCACTCAATCATCTCCATTTGGCCTAAAACTCATGTTTGGTGGGTTTTTGGCACTTTCATTTCCGACGAAACGGTGCGGCAGAACTCGCGCGTGAGGGCCGTTTTACCCAATGATGCACTGAAAAACTCAATTGAATTTTTCGCAATGGACGCACTCAATCATCTCCGGTTCACCCAAAACTCATGTTTGTGGGTTTTTGGCACTTTCATTTCTGACGGAACGGTGCGACAAAACTCGTGTGGGAGGGCCATTTTACCCAATGATGCACCGAAAAACTCAGTTCAACTTTTTGCAACAGACGCACCCAATCATCTCCGGTTGACCCAAAACTCTTGTTTGTGGGTTTTTGGCACTTTCATTTCCGACGGAATGGTGCGACAAAACTCGTGCGGGAGGGCCGTTTTACCAAATGATGCACGAAAAAACTCAGTTGAATTTTTCGCAACAGACGCACCCAATCATCTCCGGTTGACCCAAAACACATGTTTTGTGGGTTTTTGGCACTTCATTTCCGACAGAACGGTGCGACAAAACTCGTGCGGGAGGGCCGTTTTACCCAATGATGCACCGAATAACTCAGTTGAATTTTTTGCAATGGACGCACTCAATCATCTCCGGTTGACTCAAAACTCATGTTTGTGGGTTTTTGGCACTTTCATTTCTGACGGAACGGTGCGACAAAACTCGTGCGGGAGGGCCGTTTTACCCAATGATGCACCGAAAAACTCAGTTGAATTTTTTGCAACAGACGCACCCAATCATCCCCGGTTGACCCAAAACTCTTGTTTGTGGGTTTTTGGCACTTTCATTTCCGACGGAACTGTGCGACAAAACTCGTGCGGGAGGGCCGTTTTACCCAATGATGCACCAAAAAAATCAGTTGAATTTTTCGCAAAAGACGCACCCAATCATCTCCGGTTGACCCAAAACTCTTGTTGTGGGTTTTTGGCACTTTCATTTCTGACAGAACGTTGCAGCAAAACTCGCACGGTATGGCCGTTTTTTCCTCTGATGCACCGAAAAACTCGCTGTTGAATTTTTTCCAACGGACGCACCCAATCATCCATGTTTGACCCAAAATTCATGTTTGGTGGGTTTTTGAAACTTTCATTTCCGACAGAACGGTGTGGAAAAACTCACGCGGGAGGGCCGTTTTACCCACTGATGCACCAAAAAACTCGCAGTTGAATTTTTCGCAAACGGACGCACTCAATCATCTCCATTTGGCCTAAAACTCATGTTTGGTGGGTTTTTGGCACTTTCATTTCCGACGAAACGGTGCGGCAGAACTCGCGCGTGAGGGCCATTTTACCCAATGATGCACTGAAAAACTCAATTGAATTTTTCGCAATGGACGCACTCAATCATCTCCGGTTCACCCAAAACTCATGTTTGTGGGTTTTTGGCACTTTCATTTCTGACGGAACGGTGCGACAAAACTCGTGTGGGAGGGCCATTTTACCCAATGATGCACCGAAAAACTCAGTTCAACTTTTTGTAACAGACGTACCCAATCATCTCCGGTTGACCCAAAACTCTTGTTTGTGGGTTTTTGGCACTTTCATTTCCGACGGAATGGTGCGACAAAACTCGTGCGGGAGGGCCGTTTTTACCAAATGATGCACGAAAAAACTCAGTTGAATTTTTCGCAACAACGCACCCAATCATCTCCGGTTGACCCAACACATGTTTTGTGGGTTTTTGGCACTTCATTTCCGACAGAACGGTGCGACAAAACTCGTGCTTTGTGGGTTTTTGGCCTAAAACTCATGTTTTGTGGGTTTTGGCACTTTCATTTCCGACGGAAACGGTGCGACAAACTCGCGCGGAGGGCCGTTTTACCCAATGATGCACTGAAAAACTCAATTGAATTTTTCGCAACAGACGCACCCAATCATCTCTGGTTGACCCAAAACACATGTTTTGTGGGTTTTTGGCACTTTCATTTCTGACGGAACGGTGCGACAAAACTCGTGCAGGAGGGCCGTTTTACCCAATGATGCACCGAAAAACTCAGTTGAATTTTTTGCAACAGACGCACCCAATCATCTCCGGTTGACCCAAAACTCTTGTTTGTGGGTTTTTGGCACTTTCATTTCTGACGGAACGGTGCGACAAAACACGTGCGGGAGGGCCGTTTTACCAAATGATGCACGAAAAAACTCAGTTGAATTTTTCGCAACAGACGCACCCAATCATCTCCGGTTGACCCAAAACACATGTTTTGTGGGTTTTTGGCACTTCATTTCCGACAGAACGGTGCGACAAAACTCGTGCGGGAGGGCCGTTTTACCCAATGATGCACCGAATAACTCAGTTGAATTTTTTGCAATGGACGCACTCAATCATCTCCGGTTGACTCAAAACTCATGTTTGTGGGTTTTGGGCACTTTCATTTCTGACGGAACGGTGCGACAAAACTCGTGCGGGAGGGCCGTTTTACCCAATGATGCACCGAAAAACTCAGTTGAATTTTTTGCAACAGACGCACCCAATCATCCCCGGTTGACCCAAAACTCTTGTTTGTGGGTTTTTGGCACTTTCATTTCCGACGGAACTGTGCGACAAAACTCGTGCGGGAGGGCCGTTTTACCCAATGATGCACCAAAAAAATCAGTTGAATTTTTCGCAAAAGACGCACCCAATCATCTCCGGTTGACCCAAAACACTTGTCTGTGGGTTTTTGGCATTTCATTTCTGACAGAACGTTGCAGCAAAACTCGCACGGTATGGCCGTTTTTTCCTCTGATGCACCGAAAAACTCGCTGTTGAATTTTTTCCAACGGACGCACCCAATCATCCATGTTTGACCCAAAATTCATGTTTGGTGGGTTTTTGAAACTTTCATTTCCGACAGAACGGTGTGGAAAAACTCACGCGGGAGGGCCGTTTTACCCACTGATGCACCAAAAAACTCGCAGTTGAATTTTTCGCAAACGGACGCACTCAATCATCTCCATTTGGCCTAAAACTCATGTTTGGTGGGTTTTTGGCACTTTCATTTCCGACGAAACGGTGCGGCAGAACTCGCGCGTGAGGGCCGTTTTACCCAATGATGCACTGAAAAACTCAATTGAATTTTTCGCAATGGACGCACTCAATCATCTCCGGTTCACCCAAAACTCATGTTTGTGGGTTTTTGGCACTTTCATTTCTGACGGAACGGTGCGAACAAACTCGTGTGGGAGGCCATTTACCCAATGATGCACCGAAAAACTCAGTTCACGTTTTTGCAACAGAACGCCCCAATCAATCTCCGGTTGACCCAAAACTGTTGTTTGGTGGGTTTTTTGGCACTTTCATGTCCGACGGAAAAGGTGCACAAAACTCGTGCGGGAGGGCCGTTTATCCAATGATGCACGAAAAAACTCCGTTGAATTTTTCGCAACAGACGCCACCCAATCATCCCGGTTGACCCAAAACATCATGTTTTGTGGGTTTTTGGCACTTTTTCATCGACAAAACGGTTGTGCGACAAAACTCGTGGGGGGCCGTTTCCGTAACCCAATGAGCTGAGCCTTTGACTGAAAACTCAATTGAATTTTTTCGCATGGACCACTCATCATCCCAGTTCACCAAAACTATGTTTGTGGGTTTTTGGCACTTTCATTTCTGACGGAACGGTGCGACAAAACTCGTGTGGGAGGGCCATTTTACCCAATGATGCACCGAAAAACTCAGTTCAACTTTTTGCAACAGACGCACCCAATCATCTCCGGTTGACCCAAAACTCTTGTTTGTGGGTTTTTGGCACTTTCATTTCCGACGGAATGGTGCGACAAAACTCGTGCGGGAGGGCCGTTTTACCAAATGATGCACGAAAAAACTCAGTTGAATTTTTCGCAACAGACGCACCCAATCATCTCCGGTTGACCCAAAACACATGTTTTGTGGGTTTTTGGCACTTCATTTCCGACAGAACGGTGCGACAAAACTCGTGCGGGAGGGCCGTTTTACCCAATGATGCACCGAATAACTCAGTTGAATTTTTTGCAATGGACGCACTCAATCATCTCCGGTTGACTCAAAACTCATGTTTGTGGGTTTTTGGCACTTTCATTTCTGACGGAACGGTGCGACAAAACTCGTGCGGGAGGGCCGTTTTACCCAATGATGCACCGAAAAACTCAGTTGAATTTTTTGCAACAGACGCACCCAATCATCCCCGGTTGACCCAAAACTCTTGTTTGTGGGTTTTTGGCACTTTCATTTCCGACGGAACTGTGCGACAAAACTCGTGCGGGAGGGCCGTTTTACCCAATGATGCACCAAAAAAATCAGTTGAATTTTTCGCAAAAGACGCACCCAATCATCTCCGGTTGACCCAAAACTCTTTTTGTGGGTTTTTGGCACTTTCATTTCTGACAGAACGTTGCAGCAAAACTCGCACGGTATGGCCGTTTTTTCCTCTGATGCACCGAAAAACTCGCTGTTGAATTTTTTCCAACGGACGCACCCAATCATCCATGTTTGACCCAAAATTCATGTTTGGTGGGTTTTTGAAACTTTCATTTCCGACAGAACGGTGTGGAAAAACTCACGCGGGAGGGCCGTTTTACCCACTGATGCACCAAAAAACTCGCAGTTGAATTTTTCGCAAACGGACGCACTCAATCATCTCCATTTGGCCTAAAACTCATGTTTGGTGGGTTTTTGGCACTTTCATTTCCGACGAAACGGTGCGGCAGAACTCGCGCGTGAGGGCCGTTTTACCCAATGATGCACTGAAAAACTCAATTGAATTTTTCGCAATGGACGCACTCAATCATCTCCGGTTCACCCAAAACTCATGTTTGTGGGTTTTTGGCACTTTCATTTCTGACGGAACGGTGCGACAAAACTCGTGTGGGAGGGCCATTTTACCCAATGATGCACCGAAAAACTCAGTTCAACTTTTTGCAACAGACGCACCCAATCATCTCCGGTTGACCCAAAACTCTTGTTTGTGGGTTTTTGGCACTTTCATTTCCGACGGAATGGTGCGACAAAACTCGTGCGGGAGGGCCGTTTTACCAAATGATGCACGAAAAAACTCAGTTGAATTTTTCGCAACAGACGCACCCAATCATCTCCGGTTGACCCAAAACACATGTTTTGTGGGTTTTTGGCACTTCATTTCCGACAGAACGGTGCGACAAAACTCGTGCGGGAGGGCCGTTTTACCCAATGATGCACCGAATAACTCAGTTGAATTTTTTGCAATGGACGCACTCAATCATCTCCGGTTGACTCAAAACTCATGTTTGTGGGTTTTTGGCACTTTCATTTCTGACGGAACGGTGCGACAAAACTCGTGCGGGAGGGCCGTTTTACCCAATGATGCACCGAAAAACTCAGTTGAATTTTTTGCAACAGACGCACCCAATCATCCCCGGTTGACCCAAAACTCTTGTTTGTGGGTTTTTGGCACTTTCATTTCCGACGGAACTGTGCGACAAAACTCGTGCGGGAGGGCCGTTTTACCCAATGATGCACCAAAAAAATCAGTTGAATTTTTCGCAAAAGACGCACCCAATCATCTCCGGTTGACCCAAAACTCTTTTTGTGGGTTTTTGGCACTTTCATTTCTGACAGAACGTTGCAGCAAAACTCGCACGGTATGGCCGTTTTTTCCTCTGATGCACCGAAAAACTCGCTGTTGAATTTTTTCCAACGGACGCACCCAATCATCCATGTTTGACCCAAAATTCATGTTTGGTGGGTTTTTGAAACTTTCATTTCCGACAGAACGGTGTGGAAAAACTCACGCGGGAGGGCCGTTTTACCCACTGATGCACCAAAAAACTCGCAGTTGAATTTTTCGCAAACGGACGCACTCAATCATCTCCATTTGGCCTAAAACTCATGTTTGGTGGGTTTTTGGCACTTTCATTTCCGACGAAACGGTGCGGCAGAACTCGCGCGTGAGGGCCGTTTTACCCAATGATGCACTGAAAAACTCAATTGAATTTTTCGCAATGGACGCACTCAATCATCTCCGGTTCACCCAAAACTCATGTTTGTGGGTTTTTGGCACTTTCATTTCTGACGGAACGGTGCGACAAAACTCGTGTGGGAGGGCCATTTTACCCAATGATGCACCGAAAAACTCAGTTCAACTTTTTGCAACAGACGCACCCAATCATCTCCGGTTGACCCAAAACTCTTGTTTGTGGGTTTTTGGCACTTTCATTTCCGACGGAATGGTGCGACAAAACTCGTGCGGGAGGGCCGTTTTACCAAATGATGCACGAAAAAACTCAGTTGAATTTTTCGCAACAGACGCACCCAATCATCTCCGGTTGACCCAAAACACATGTTTTGTGGGTTTTTGGCACTTCATTTCCGACAGAACGGTGCGACAAAACTCGTGCGGGAGGGCCGTTTTACCCAATGATGCACCGAATAACTCAGTTGAATTTTTTGCAATGGACGCACTCAATCATCTCCGGTTGACTCAAAACTCATGTTTGTGGGTTTTTGGCACTTTCATTTCTGACGGAACGGTGCGACAAAACTCGTGCGGGAGGGCCGTTTTACCCAATGATGCACCGAAAAACTCAGTTGAATTTTTTGCAACAGACGCACCCAATCATCCCCGGTTGACCCAAAACTCTTGTTTGTGGGTTTTTGGCACTTTCATTTCCGACGGAACTGTGCGACAAAACTCGTGCGGGAGGGCCGTTTTACCCAATGATGCACCAAAAAAATCAGTTGAATTTTTCGCAAAAGACGCACCCAATCATCTCCGGTTGACCCAAAACTCTTTTTGTGGGTTTTTGGCACTTTCATTTCTGACAGAACGTTGCAGCAAAACTCGCACGGTATGGCCGTTTTTCCTCTAATGCACCGAAAAACTCGCTGTTGAATTTTTTCCAACGGACGCACCCAATCATCCATGTTTGACCCAAAATTCATGTTTGGTGGGTTTTTGAAACTTTCATTTCCGACAGAACGGTGTGGAAAAACTCACGCGGGAGGGCCGTTTTACCCACTGATGCACCAAAAAACTCGCAGTTGAATTTTTCGCAAACGGACGCACTCAATCATCTCCATTTGGCCTAAAACTCATGTTTGGTGGGTTTTTGGCACTTTCATTTCCGACGAAACGGTGCGGCAGAACTCGCGCGTGAGGGCCGTTTTACCCAATGATGCACTGAAAAACTCAATTGAATTTTTCGCAATGGACGCACTCAATCATCTCCGGTTCACCCAAAACTCATGTTTGTGGGTTTTTGGCACTTTCATTTCTGACGGAACGGTGCGACAAAACTCGTGTGGGAGGGCCATTTTACCCAATGATGCACCGAAAAACTCAGTTCAACTTTTTGCAACAGACGCACCCAATCATCTCCGGTTGACCCAAAACTCTTGTTTGTGGGTTTTTGGCACTTTCATTTCCGACGGAATGGTGCGACAAAACTCGTGCGGGAGGGCCGTTTTACCAATGATGCACGAAAAAACTCAGTTGAATTTTTCGCAAAAGACGCACCCAATCATCTCCGGTTGACCCAAAACACATGTTTGTGGGTTTTTGGCACTTTCATTTCTGACAGAACGTTGCAGCAAAACTCGTGCACGGTATGGCCGTTTTTACCTATGATGCACCGAAAAACTCGCTGTTGAATTTTTTCCAACGGACGCACCCAATCATCCATGTTTGACCCAAAATTCATGTTTGGTGGGTTTTTGAAACTTTCATTTCCGACAGAACGGTGTGGAAAAACTCACGCGGGAGGGCCGTTTTACCCACTGATGCACCAAAAAACTCGCAGTTGAATTTTTCGCAAACGGACGCACTCAATCATCTCCATTTGGCCTAAAACTCATGTTTGGTGGGTTTTTGGCACTTTCATTTCCGACGAAACGGTGCGGCAGAACTCGCGCGTGAGGGCCGTTTTACCCAATGATGCACTGAAAAACTCAATTGAATTTTTCGCAATGGACGCACTCAATCATCTCCGGTTCACCCAAAACTCATGTTTGTGGGTTTTTGGCACTTTCATTTCTGACGGAACGGTGCGACAAAACTCGTGTGGGAGGGCCATTTTACCCAATGATGCACCGAAAAACTCAGTTCAACTTTTTGCAACAGACGCACCCAATCATCTCCGGTTGACCCAAAACTCTTGTTTGTGGGTTTTTGGCACTTTCATTTCCGACGGAATGGTGCGACAAAACTCGTGCGGGAGGGCCGTTTTACCAAATGATGCACGAAAAAACTCAGTTGAATTTTTCGCAACAGACGCACCCAATCATCTCCGGTTGACCCAAAACACATGTTTTGTGGGTTTTTGGCACTTCATTTCCGACAGAACGGTGCGACAAAACTCGTGCGGGAGGGCCGTTTTACCCAATGATGCACCGAATAACTCAGTTGAATTTTTTGCAATGGACGCACTCAATCATCTCCGGTTGACTCAAAACTCATGTTTGTGGGTTTTTGGCACTTTCATTTCTGACGGAACGGTGCGACAAAACTCGTGCGGGAGGGCCGTTTTACCCAATGATGCACCGAAAAACTCAGTTGAATTTTTTGCAACAGACGCACCCAATCATCCCCGGTTGACCCAAAACTCTTGTTTGTGGGTTTTTGGCACTTTCATTTCCGACGGAACTGTGCGACAAAACTCGTGCGGGAGGGCCGTTTTACCCAATGATGCACCAAAAAAATCAGTTGAATTTTTCGCAAAAGACGCACCCAATCATCTCCGGTTGACCCAAAACACTTGTCTGTGGGTTTTTGGCATTTTCATTTCTGACAGAACGTTGCAGCAAAACTCGCACGGTATGGCCGTTTTTTCCTCTGATGCACCGAAAAACTCGCTGTTGAATTTTTTCCAACGGACGCACCCAATCATCCATGTTTGACCCAAAATTCATGTTTGGTGGGTTTTTGAAACTTTCATTTCCGACAGAACGGTGTGGAAAAACTCACGCGGGAGGGCCGTTTTACCCACTGATGCACCAAAAAACTCGCAGTTGAATTTTTCGCAAACGGACGCACTCAATCATCTCCATTTGGCCTAAAACTCATGTTTGGTGGGTTTTTGGCACTTTCATTTCCGACGAAACGGTGCGGCAGAACTCGCGCGTGAGGGCCGTTTTACCCAATGATGCACTGAAAAACTCAATTGAATTTTTCGCAATGGACGCACTCAATCATCTCCGGTTCACCCAAAACTCATGTTTGTGGGTTTTTGGCACTTTCATTTCTGACGGAACGGTGCGACAAAACTCGTGTGGGAGGGCCATTTTACCCAATGATGCACCGAAAAACTCAGTTCAACTTTTTGCAACAGACGCACCCAATCATCTCCGGTTGACCCAAAACTCTTGTTTGTGGGTTTTTGGCACTTTCATTTCCGACGGAATGGTGCGACAAAACTCGTGCGGGAGGGCCGTTTTACCAAATGATGCACGAAAAAACTCAGTTGAATTTTTCGCAACAGACGCACCCAATCATCTCCGGTTGACCCAAAACACATGTTTTGTGGGTTTTTGGCACTTCATTTCCGACAGAACGGTGCGACAAAACTCGTGCGGGAGGGCCGTTTTACCCAATGATGCACCGAATAACTCAGTTGAATTTTTTGCAATGGACGCACTCAATCATCTCCGGTTGACTCAAAACTCATGTTTGTGGGTTTTTGGCACTTTCATTTCTGACGGAACGGTGCGACAAAACTCGTGCGGGAGGGCCGTTTTACCCAATGATGCACCGAAAAACTCAGTTGAATTTTTTGCAACAGACGCACCCAATCATCCCCGGTTGACCCAAAACTCTTGTTTGTGGGTTTTTGGCACTTTCATTTCCGACGGAACTGTGCGACAAAACTCGTGCGGGAGGGCCGTTTTACCCAATGATGCACCAAAAAAATCAGTTGAATTTTTCGCAAAAGACGCACCCAATCATCTCCGGTTGACCCAAAACACTTGTCTGTGGGTTTTTGGCATTTTCATTTCTGACAGAACGTTGCAGCAAAACTCGCACGGTATGGCCGTTTTTTCCTCTGATGCACCGAAAAACTCGCTGTTGAATTTTTTCCAACGGACGCACCCAATCATCCATGTTTGACCCAAAATTCATGTTTGGTGGGTTTTTGAAACTTTCATTTCCGACAGAACGGTGTGGAAAAACTCACGCGGGAGGGCCGTTTTACCCACTGATGCACCAAAAAACTCGCAGTTGAATTTTTCGCAAACGGACGCACTCAATCATCTCCATTTGGCCTAAAACTCATGTTTGGTGGGTTTTTGGCACTTTCATTTCCGACGAAACGGTGCGGCAGAACTCGCGCGTGAGGGCCGTTTTACCCAATGATGCACTGAAAAACTCAATTGAATTTTTCGCAATGGACGCACTCAATCATCTCCGGTTCACCCAAAACTCATGTTTGTGGGTTTTTGGCACTTTCATTTCTGACGGAACGGTGCGACAAAACTCGTGTGGGAGGGCCATTTTACCCAATGATGCACCGAAAAACTCAGTTCAACTTTTTGCAACAGACGCACCCAATCATCTCCGGTTGACCCAAAACTCTTGTTTGTGGGTTTTTGGCACTTTCATTTCCGACGGAATGGTGCGACAAAACTCGTGCGGGAGGGCCGTTTTACCAAATGATGCACGAAAAAACTCAGTTGAATTTTTCGCAACAGACGCACCCAATCATCTCCGGTTGACCCAAAACACATGTTTTGTGGGTTTTTGGCACTTCATTTCTGACAGAACGGTGCGACAAAACTCGTGCAGGAGGGCCGTTTTACCCAATGATGCACCGAATAACTCAGTTGAATTTTTTGCAATGGACGCACTCAATCATCTCCGGTTGACTCAAAACTCATGTTTGTGGGTTTTTGGCACTTTCATTTCTGACGGAACGGTGCGACAAAACTCGTGCGGGAGGGCCGTTTTACCCAATGATGCACCGAAAAACTCAGTTGAATTTTTTGCAACAGACGCACCCAATCATCCCCGGTTGACCCAAAACTCTTGTTTGTGGGTTTTTGGCACTTTCATTTCCGACGGAACTGTGCGACAAAACTCGTGCGGGAGGGCCGTTTTACCCAATGATGCACCAAAAAAATCAGTTGAATTTTTCGCAAAAGACGCACCCAATCATCTCCGGTTGACCCAAAACCCTTGTCTGTGGGTTTTTGGCATTTTCATTTCTGACAGAACGTTGCAGCAAAACTCGCACGGTATGGCCGTTTTTCCTCTGATGCACCGAAAAACTCGCTGTGAATTTTTCCAACGGACGCACCCAATCATCCATGTTTGACCCAAAATTTCATGTTTGGTGGGTTTTTGAAACTTTCATTTCCGACAGAACGGTGTGGAAAAACTCACGCGGGAGGGCCGTTTTACCCACTGATGCACCAAAAAACTCGCAGTTGAATTTTTCGCAAACGGACGCACTCAATCATCTCCATTTGGCCTAAAACTCATGTTTGGTGGGTTTTTGGCACTTTCATTTCCGACGAAACGGTGCGGCAGAACTCGCGCGTGAGGGCCGTTTTACCCAATGATGCACTGAAAAAGTCAATTGAATTTTTCGCAATGGACGCACTCAATCATCTCCGGTTCACCCAAAACTCATGTTTGTGGGTTTTTGGCACTTTCATTTCTGACGGAACGGTGCGACAAAACTCGTGTGGGAGGGCCATTTTACCCAATGATGCACCGAAAAACTCAGTTCAACTTTTTGCAACAGACGCACCCAATCATCTCCGGTTGACCCAAAACTCTTGTTTGTGGGTTTTTGGCACTTTCATTTCCGACGGAATGGTGCGACAAAACTCGTGCGGGAGGGCCGTTTTACCAAATGATGCACGAAAAAACTCAGTTGAATTTTTCGCAACAGACGCACCCAATCATCTCCGGTTGACCCAAAACACATGTTTTGTGGGTTTTTGGCACTTCATTTCCGACAGAACGGTGCGACAAAACTCGTGCGGGAGGGCCGTTTTACCCAATGATGCACCGAATAACTCAGTTGAATTTTTTGCAATGGACGCACTCAATCATCTCCGGTTGACTCAAAACTCATGTTTGTGGGTTTTTGGCACTTTCATTTCTGACGGAACGGTGCGACAAAACTCGTGCGGGAGGGCCGTTTTACCCAATGATGCACCGAAAAACTCAGTTGAATTTTTTGCAACAGACGCACCCAATCATCCCCGGTTGACCCAAAACTCTTGTTTGTGGGTTTTTGGCACTTTCATTTCCGACGGAACTGTGCGACAAAACTCGTGCGGGAGGGCCGTTTTACCCAATGATGCACCAAAAAAATCAGTTGAATTTTTCGCAAAAGACGCACCCAATCATCTCCGGTTGACCCAAAACTCTTGTCTGTGGGTTTTTGGCATTTTCATTTCTGACAGAACGTTGCAGCAAAACTCGCACGGTATGGCCGTTTTTTCCTCTGATGCACCGAAAAACTCGCTGTTGAATTTTTTCCAACGGACGCACCCAATCATCCATGTTTGACCCAAAATTCATGTTTGGTGGGTTTTTGAAACTTTCATTTCCGACAGAACGGTGTGGAAAAACTCACGCGGGAGGGCCGTTTTACCCACTGATGCACCAAAAAACTCGCAGTTGAATTTTTCGCAAACGGACGCACTCAATCATCTCCATTTGGCCTAAAACTCATGTTTTGTGGGTTTTTGGCACTTTCATTTCCGACGAAACGGTGCGGCAGAACTCGCGCGTGAGGGCCGTTTTACCCAATGATGCACTGAAAAACTCAATTGAATTTTTCGCAATGGACGCACTCAATCATCTCCGGTTCACCCAAAACTCATGTTTGTGGGTTTTTGGCACTTTCATTTCTGACGGAACGGTGCGACAAAACTCGTGTGGGAGGGCCATTTTACCCAATGATGCACCGAAAAACTCAGTTCAACTTTTTGCAACAGACGCACCCAATCATCTCCGGTTGACCCAAAACTCTTGTTTGTGGGTTTTTGGCACTTTCATTTCCGACGGAATGGTGCGACAAAACTCGTGCGGGAGGGCCGTTTTACCAAATGATGCACGAAAAACTCAGTTGAATTTTTCGCAACAGACGCACCCAATCATCTCCGGTTGACCCAAAACACATGTTTTGTGGGTTTTTGGCACTTCATTTCCGACAGAACGGTGCGAACAAACTCGTGCGGGAGGGCCGTTTTACCCAATGATGCACCGAATAACTCAGTTGAATTTTTTGCAATGGACGCACTCAATCATCTCCGGTTGACTCAAAACTCATGTTTGTGGGTTTTTGGCACTTTCATTTCTGACGGAACGGTGCGACAAAACTCGTGCGGGAGGGCCGTTTTACCTCAATGATGCACCGAAAAACTCAGTTGAATTTTTTGCAACAGACGCACCCAATCATCCCGGTTGACCAAAACTCTTGTTTGTGGGTTTTTGGCACTTTTCATTTCCGACGGAACTGTGCGACAAAACTCGTGCGGAGGGCCCGTTTTACCCAATGATGCACCAAAAAATCAGTTGAATTTTTCGCAAAAGACGCACCCAATCATCCTCCGGTTGACCCAAACACTCTGTCTGTGGGTTTTTGGCATTTTCATTTCTGACAGAACGTTGCAGCAAAACTCGCACCGGTATGGCCGTTTTTTCCTCTGATGCACCGAAAAACTCGCTGTTGAATTTTTTCCAACGGACGCACCCAATCATCCATGTTTGACCCAAAATTCATGTTTGGTGGGTTTTTGAAACTTTCATTTCCGACAGAACGGTGTGGAAAAACTCACGCGGGAGGGCCGTTTTACCCACTGATGCACCAAAAAACTCGCAGTTGAATTTTTCGCAAACGGACGCACTCAATCATCTCCATTTGGCCTAAAACTCATGTTTGGTGGGTTTTTGGCACTTTCATTTCCGACGAAACGGTGCGGCAGAACTCGCGCGTGAGGGCCGTTTTACCCAATGATGCACTGAAAAACTCAATTGAATTTTTCGCAATGGACGCACTCAATCATCTCCGGTTCACCCAAAACTCATGTTGTGGGTTTTTGGCACTTTCATTTCTGACGGAACGGTGCGACAAAACTCGTGTGGGAGGGCATTTACCCAATGATGCACCAAAAAATCCAGTTGAATTTTGCCAAGCGCACCCAATCATCCCGGTTGACCAAAACTCTGTTGTGGGTTTTGCACTTTCATTTCCGACGGAACGGTGCGGCAAAACTCGTGGGAGGGCCGTTTTACCAATGATGCACGAAAAACTCAGTTGAATTTTTCGCAACAGACGCACCCAATCATCTCCGTTGACCCAAAACTCTTGTTTGTGGGTTTTTGGCACTTTCATTTCCGACGGAAGGTGGCACGACAAAAACCCGTGAGTGGGGAGGGCACGTTTTCCAACTGATGCACGAAAAACTGCTCAGTTGAATTTTTGCAACGGACGCACCAATCATCTCCGGTTGACCCAAAATCATGTTTGTGGTTTTTGGCACTTCATTTCCGACGAACGGTGCGAAAAACTCGTGCGGGAGGGCCATTTTACCCAATGATGCACCGAAAAACTCAGTTCAACTTTTTGCAACAGACGCACCCAATCATCTCCGGTTGACCCAAAACTCTTGTTTGTGGGTTTTTGGCACTTTCATTTCTGACGGAACGGTGCGACAAAACTCGTGCGGGGGGCCGTTTTACCCAATGATGCACCGAAAAACTCAGTTGAATTTTTTGCAACAGACGCACCCAATCATCCCCGGTTGACCCAAAACTCTTGTTTGTGGGTTTTTGGCACTATCATTTCCGACGGAACTGTGCGACAAAACTCGTGCGGGAGGGCCGTTTTACCCAATGATGCACCAAAAAAATTAGTTGAATTTTTCGCAAAAGACGCACCCAATCACCTCCGGTTGACCCAAAACACATGTCTGTGGGTTTTTGGCATTTTCATTTCTGACAGAACGTTGCAGCAAAACTCGCACCGTATGGCTGTTTTTTCCTCTGATGCACCGAAAAACTCGCTGTTGAATTTTTTTCCAACGGACGCACCCAATCATCCATGTTGGACCCAAAATTCATGTTTGGTGGGTTTTTGAAACTTTCATTTCCGACAGAACGGTGTGGAAAAACTCACGCGGGAGGGCCGTTTTACCCACTGATGCACCAAAAAACTCGCAGTTGAATTTTTCGCAAACGGACGCACTCAATCATCTCCATTTGGCCTAAAACTCATGTTTGGTGGGTTTTTGGCACTTTCATTTCCGACGAAACGGTGCGGCAGAACTCGCGCGTGAGGGCCGTTTTACCCAATGATGCACTGAAAAACTCAATTGAATTTTTCGCAATGGACGCACTCAATCATCTCCGGTTCACCCAAAACTCATGTTGTGGGTTTTTGGCACTTTCATTTCTGACGGAACGGTGCGACAAAACTCGTGTGGAGGGCCATTTTACCCAATGATGCACCGAAAAACTCAGTTCAACTTTTTGCAACAGACGCACCCCAATCATCTCCGGTTGACCCAAAACTCTTGTTTGTGGTGTTTTTGGCACTTTCATTTCCGACGGAATGGTGCGACAAAACTCGTGCGGGAGGGCCGTTTTACAAATGATGCACGAAAAAACTCAGTTGAATTTTTCGCAAAAGACGCACCCAATCACCTCCGGTTGACCCAAAACACATGTCTGTGGGTTTTTGGCATTTTCATTTCTGATAGAACGTTGCAGCAAAACTCGCACCGTATGGCTGTTTTTTCCTCTAATGCACCGAAAAACTCGCTGTTGAATTTTTTCCAACGGACGCACCCAATCATCCATGTTTGACCCAAAATTCATGTTTGGTGGGTTTTTGAAACTTTCATTTCCGACCAAACGGTGTGGAAAAACTCACGCGGAGGGCCGTTTTACCCACTGATGCACCAAAAAACTCGCAGTTGAATTTTTCGCAAACGGACGACTCACTCATCATCTCCATTTGGCCTAAAACTCATGTTTGGTGGGTTTTTGGCACTTTCATTTCCGACGAAACGGTGCGGCAGAACTCGCGCGTGATGGCCGTTTTACCCAATGATGCACTGAAAAACTCAATTGAATTTTTCGCAATGGACGCACTCAATCATCTCCGGTTCACCCAAAACTCATGTTTGTGGGTTTTTGGCACTTTCATTTCTGACGGAACGGTGCGACAAAACTCGTGTGGGAGGGCCATTTTACCCAATGATGCACCGAAAAACTCAGTTCAACTTTTTGCAACAGACACACCCAATCATCTTCGATTGACCCAAAACTCTTGTTTGTGGGTTTTTGGCACTTTCATTTCCGACGGAATGGTGCGACAAAACTCGTGCGGGAGGGGCATTTTACCAAATGATGCACGACAAAACTCAGTTGAATTTTTTGCAACAGACGCACCCAATCATCTCCGGTTGACCCAAAACACATGTTTTGTGGGTTTTTGGCACTTCATTTCCGACGGAACGGTGCGACAAAACTCGTGCGGGAGGGCCGTTTTACCCAATGATGCACCGAAAAACTCAGTTCAACTTTTTGCAACAGACGCACCCAGTCATCTCCGATTGACCCAAAACTCTTGTTTGTGGGTTTTTGGCACTTTCATTTCCGACGGAATGGTGCGACAAAACTCGTGCGGGAGGGCCGTTTTACCCAATGATGCACCGAAAACTCAGTTCAACTTTTTGCAACAGACGCACCCAATCATCTCCGGTTGACCCAAAACTCTTGTTTGTGGGTTTTTGGCACTTTCATTTCTGACGGAACGGTGCGACAAAACTCGTGCGGGAGGGCCGTTTTACCCAATGATGCACCGAAAAACTCAGTTGAATTTTTTGCAACAGACGCACCCAATCATCCCCGGTTGACCCAAAACTCTTGTTTGTGGGTTTTTGGCACTTTCATTTCCGACGGAACTGTGCGACAAAACTCGTGCGGGAGGGCCGTTTTACCCAATGATGCACCAAAAAAATTAGTTGATTTTTTCGCAAAAGACGCACCCAATCACCTCCGGTTGACCCAAAACACATGTCTGTGGGTTTTTGGCATTTTCATTTCTGACAGAACGTTGCAGCAAAACTCGCACCGTATGGCTGTTTTTTCCTCTAATGCACCGAAAAACTCGCTGTTGAATTTTTTCCAACGGACGCACCCAATCATCCATGTTTGACCCAAAATTCATGTTTGGTGGGTTTTTGAAACTTTCATTTCCGACAGAACGGTGTGGAAAAACTCACGCGGGAGGGCCGTTTTACCCACTGATGCACCAAAAAACTCGCAGTTGAATTTTTCGCAAACGGATGCACTCAATCATCTCCATTTGGCCTAAAACTCATGTTTGGTGGGTTTTTGGCACTTTCATTTCCGACGAAATGG